>OZ018394.1:46377070-46712893 GCA_963969525.1 Ontholestes murinus
GGGCTACTTTTTAAATTACTTTCACAATATACAGGGTGTCCCAAAAACTCTAAAAGTATCAAAGTTGTGTTTTTTTAATGAAACACCCTGTATTTTATTGCATTTTTGGATCCTTCGATCAAAATAAGTGTGTGTTTTAATAAGGTTTTTATTACTTAAACCTTAAGGTTTTTGAAATAATTTGAATTTGTAAAAATTTACCCTAATTTTCATGTTTCAAATACTTAAAAAGTAATTAAGTTATGCATACCAAATTTACACTGAAATGTAACAATAGATCATATTTTATTTTCCAAGTATAATAAATTTGACATCTTATACCGGGTGTAAAAAAATTGGAATTAAACAAATGAGAACTTTAAATGGCTATAACTTCAATTATTTAAATGGAACGCTATATTTTATTAATTTATCAGCAAATGCACGTTTTAATTACCTATCGAATGGTATTTATATCTTAAATGTTAAGTCTTCTCGTTTTTACAGAAAACGCCAAAATATTGTTTATTGCACCGTTTTAGTACTTTTTAAGTAAAAATTTTAATGTATCTAGTTTTCCATCGTATTTAAAAACGTAAGATAATTAATTTAGTCTGTTACTTTAGTTTAAAAAAGCCTGTCTTTTGTTATAGTTGTGTTATTTTGCGTTATGTTTTGAACATCGTTGTTGTATTTAATAGTAAAAAATGAAAATTTTCACAGATTTTCTTATACTGGGTTTTTATAACTGACACTTTCTTTAAATTGGTTTAATAGTCTCTCAAAAATGGCTGGCTTAGGGTGATTTCTTTCGGGAAACCTTTAAGTATAAACTCAGCAAGCCAATAAACAATTTTGATGACATTCTCCAAGCATAAAGATAATGCCAATACCCTCTTCTTTTGAGTAAATCTTCATTTTTTACCAAAAAATACAACAGCGATGTTCAAACAATAACGATTACTAACGATCTAACACAAAAATGCAAAATAAGACAACTATAACAAAAGACAGGCTTTTTAATCTAAAGTGGCATACTAAATTAATTATCTGACGTTTTTAAATACCATAGAAAACTAGATACATTAAAATGTTTACTTAAAAAGTACTAAAACGGTGCAATAAACAATATTTCGGCGTTTTCTGTAAAAATGAGAAGACTTAACATTTAAGATATAAATACCATTCGATAGGTAATTAACACGTGCATTTGCTGATAAATTAATAAATATAGCGTTCCATTTAAATAATTGAAGTTATAGCCATTTAAAGTTCTCATTTGTTTAATTCCAATTTTTTTACACCCGGTATAAGATGTCAAATTTATTATACTTGGAAAATAAAATATGATCTATTGTTACATTTCAGTGTAAATTTGGTATGCATAACTTAATTACTTTTTAAGTATTTGAAACATGAAAATTAGGTTAAATTTTTACAAAATTCAAATTATTTCAAAAACCTTAAGGTTTAAGTAATAAAAATCTTATTAAAACACACACTTATTTTGATCGAAGGATCCAAAAATGCAATAAAATACAGGGTATTTCATTAAAAAAACACAACTTTGATACTTTTAGGGTTTTTGGGACACCCTGTATATTATGAAAGTAATTTAAAAAGTAGCCCTAATAGATCCCCATATATCCCCAAAGTGAAACTTTTTGAAAGTCACGTATTTTGGCCACAATATTCCGTGCCGTATAGCGTGAATAACCCTGTATATACAGGGTGTCCCATTTTAATCCGCCAGTAGCGATAAATCTGAAACTTTGCATTGAATCAAAAAGTGTTCCAAATGAAAAGTTAATGGTTCTGAGGGGGACATCTGATGCCGTAGACTTTGCCCCCCCAGCCCCCCAAGGGGGGCGGGGACAGGGGGCAACTTTAAAATTTTAAATGGAAACCCCTATTTTTTATTTGCAGATTCTAATAGACGGTTAAAAAGTATGTAAGTTTTATCCGAAACATTTTTTTATTGGTCGAGAGATGGCGCTGCAAATGTAAAGTTTTTTGTCAATTAAATTGGGAAAATCGTCACGTAATTAACTGTTATTATTACTTAAGACTTACTCACAACCTTACAAGGTTGTTTTTTTCTCAGCCTGCCCAAATACTACCCCCGCCCCCCTACAAAGACGTAAAGTGCTCAAAAATAGCGATTGAGTACTTCTTTTTCAAATTAAATAATGGTAAAATAATTCAAAAAAGAATGTCGTTTTTTCAAAAAATGAAGCTATGAGGGGGCCAGGTCAAACACTGTTTGAAAAAAAAATGACATTATTTTTTAAATTATTTTACCATTATTTAATTTGAAAAAGAAGTACTCAATCGCTATTTTTGAGTACTTTACGTCTTTGAAGGGGGGGCGGGGGTAGTATTTGGGCAGGCTAAGAAAAAAACAACCTTGTAAGGTTGTGAGTAAGTCTTAAGTAATAATAACAGTTAATTACGTGACGATTTTCGCAATTTAATTGACAAAAAACTTTTACATTTGCAGCGCCATCTCTCGACCAATAAAAAAATGTTTCGGATAAAACTTACATACTTTTTAACCGTCTATTAGAATCTGCAATAAAAAATAGGGGTTTCCATTTAAAATTTTAAAGTTGCCCCCTGTTCCCGCCCCCCCTTGGGGGGCTGGGGGGGCAAAGTCTACGGCATCAGATGTCCCCCTCAGAACCATTAACTTTTCATTTGGAACACTTTTTGATTCAATGCAAAGTTTCAGAATTATCGCTACTGGCGGATTAAAATGGGACACCCTGTATATACAGGGTCCTGCAACAGTGCGTCGGGCTTTCCTAGCGCCTTTCTCATGAGAGATAGAAAAAAAATGTTTCGTATAAAAATTTATTGATTTAAAAATCTCTATGCCGTAAAATTATTTTCAAATATACAGGGTGTCCCAATTTTGCGGTATAACAAAAGCAAACAGTTTTTTAAATGGAACACCCTGTATATTTTTTCATTTTCTAATTTGAATAATATTTTTATAACTTGAACCTTTTTTTGGTTTTTAATTTCGATGGGGCATTTCCGAGTTATTGACGTTTTTTTGAAAAAAATGTAAAAAGCGGAGGTTCACAAAACAAAATATTCTGATGTTCTATTTAAAATTTAAGAAATTTTCTTTTTCCTATGGTTGGTCATAACTACTGTTTATGTACCAGTGTTAAAAATTTTCACTTTTGAGGAACCCTGCCTTTGTATCAGACACGCCATTTTCTAAAATTTCAAATTGTCGTAACTCTTTTTTTTAAATAGAATCATATATTTTTTAAAATTTTATATTATTCTGCATCTAATTTCCTACAAAAAATATTAAGCATATCCTATACCTAGAAGTGATATTTTTCAAGATATAAAAGAATTTATATTTCAAACGGTTCTTGAATACGAATTTGGTTTTGAATAGATAGCTATGACTGAAAAAAATGCATCTGTCAATTAAACAATTAGTTTGACATGTAAATGGGAGGTGTGAATTATTAAAAACAAAAGAAGAAAGCCTATCATCAACGAGGAACCAAAAAGACATTGGTGAAGGAACTGGCATAAGCGAGAGGTCAGTACAAAGCATTCTGAAGAAAAATCGATATCAAGCATATCATATTCAGTGCTATTGGTGATTCCTTATAAACAATTTCAGGTTTTGTTAGATCCGGAGATCTAGCAGGTCATTTGGTAGGTCCATTCCTACCAATCCACTGGTTGGGAAAAATGAAATGCCCTCACGTCTGGTGAAAATTGGGCAGGTGCTCCGTCTTGTTAAAACCACACCCTGTTTCTTGTTAGTTAGGGTACATTAGCTAACGTTCCGGTTAATTCAATTTGCAAGAAGTACAAATACATAGACCTACTGAGATGGCTCTCGAAGAAATGTTGACCTACAACATGGTTTCCAAAAATTCCGCCCCAGACATTCGATGCTGATGATCAACTTGTCTCATAACATGCGGATTATCAGTTAAATAATAGTGAAAATTGTACCTATTGACAGATCCGTTGTTATGGGATGACGCCTCATCCGTGAATAAAATATATTGGAAAAACGAAAGATCCTCCTGTTTTTTCTGTCTTCCCCAGAAACAAAATTCGGAACGAAATTGAAAATCAGTATTACTCAGTTCTTGATGTAGCTGAATATGATATGCTTGATATCGATTTTTCTTCAGAATGCTTTGTAGTGACCTCTCGCTTATGCCAGTTCTTTCACCAATGCCTTTTTGATTCCTCGTTGATGATAGGCTTTCTTCTTTTGTTTTTTGTAATTCACACCTCCCATTTACATGTCAAACTAGTTGTTTAGTTGACAGATGCATTTTTTTCAGTCATTGCTATCTATTCAAAAACAAATTCGCAATCAAGGACTGTCTGAAATATAAATTCTTTTATATCTTGAAAAATATCACTTTTAGGTATAGGGTATGCTTAATATTTTTTGTAGAAAATTAGATGTAGAATAATATAAAATTTAAAAAAATATATGATTCCATTTAAAAAAAAAGAGTTACGACAATTTGAAATTTTAGAAAATGGCGTGTCAGATACAAAGGCAGGGTTCCTCAAAAGTGAAAATTTTTAACACTGGTACATAAACAGTACTTATGAACAACCATAGGAAAGAGAAAATTTCTTAAATTTTAAATAGAACATCAGAATAATTTTTTTTGTGAACCTCCGCTTTTTACATTTTTTTCAGAAAAACGTTAATAACTCGGAAATGCCACATCGAAATTAAAAACCAAAAAAAGGTTCAAGTAATCAAATATTATCCAAATTAGAAAATTAAAAAATATACAGGGTGTTCCATTTAAAAAAAATGTTTGCTTTTGTTATACCGCAAAATTGGGACACCCTGTATATTTGAAAATAATTTTACGGCATAGAGATTTTTAAATCAATAAATTTTCATACGAAACATTTTTTTCTATCTCTCACGAGAAAGGCGCTAGGAAAGCCCGACGCACTGTTGCAGGACCCTGTATATACAGGGTGTCCCGTTAATGTGGGGAAATGGCTGGACCATAGATTCCTGGGGTCAAAATATGACGATTTAACGCAACTTATCTATATCCAAAAATTAACGGTTAAGCCGGAATTTGGCTTCAAAGTTTAATTTTTTTTTTATTTCTTTTGTTTATAACAATTGAACGCTTTATTTGATTTGAATGAAATTTATTTTTAATAACTACCATAATATAATACACCATGAACAAGACGATTCAAAAACTAGTTAAAGAATATAAGACGGACGTTTGGATTAAAACTTGCAATGACATTAACGAAAAACAAGGCAGACAGTATTGGGCCGAAATAAAAAAACTAGCTAAATATCGGAAAACGGACTTCCTCCAATACATAAAAGACCCCACGACAAAAACCCCAATCACCGACGAACAAAAAATAGCCGACATATTTGCTAGATATTTTGAAGACAATTTTACTCTGACAGTTAATAATACATATGACAATGACTTTTTCACACAAGTAAACTCTTGGTATAAATCCTTCAAGAACAGCCCTACCCCACTCACTCCTGATGCTATAACTGAGGAAGAGTACTATACTAACCTTCACAAAGGCAAAAACACAGCACCCGGTTATGACAACATTCCTAGAAGTATCCTCAAATCCCTTCCTGACAATATCCATGTATACATTATACAAATATTCAACCACATTTACCAGTCCCAAATTATTCCCCAGGAATGGAAGCGAGGTATAATAACTTGCATATTAAAATCTGGACACGACGCATTAGAAGTTTCAAGCTATCGCCCCATCACCTTGCTTCCGGTCCTGGGGAAACTATTCGAATCCATTTTAAAAACTAAAATTATGCTCCACCTCTCCCATCACATCCCCATTTACCAATTTGGCTTCCTTGAACACCGCTCCACTTCCTTGCCATTAACAGTCTTGACTTCAAACTGTCAAACAGCACACCTAGAAAACCAAAAGTCCGCCATAGTCTTTTTAGACATTCGCAAGGCGTTTGACTCTGTTTGGCATCGAGGTTTGCTGTTTAAATATCACTCCCTAAAAACCCCACCCCATCTCCTTAATTTAATTGACAACTTCCTCTTGTTTAGACTCCTTCAAGTAAAAGCCAAAAATACCTTATCCAATTCTTTTGTTCCCCAACAAGGTGTCCCCCAAGGTTCTCCTCTATCCCCACTCCTCTATAATATTTATGTACACGACCTTTACAATCCCGACCCCCTTTATCGCAACCCATCCGCCTATCCACTGCTTTACGCAGATGATACAGCGCTCATATCCCACGCATACACCCTAAACAAAGCCCTTTCCACATTGCAAGGGCTGATTGATACCATACAACTGTGGTTCGCAAAATGGAGAATATCGATTAATCCAAATAAATCCCAACTCCTCATTCCCTTTCATCGACCTCACAATTCTCAATACACAATAACAATAAATAACCACATACTAACACCTTCTCAATCCTGCAAATACCTAGGTATATCATTTGACCCCAAATTAACCTTCAAATCCCACACCCAAAACTTTAAAGCGAGTGTCAAGAAGAGAGCAAGACATTTTAGAATATTAACGTATCAAAATCAAGGCATATCGACACACACAGCCGTCCATATTTACAAAACGATTTGTCGGCCTCTTCTTGAATACTCCGCTATCCTATTCCATAATCCCCGTCCCGCCGTCTTAAAAAACCTCCAGGTAGCAGAACGATCAGCCCTTCGCATCCTTACTAAAATTAGACACCCTCTTAATCCCATTCATAACCCATCTAATACCCTCCTATATGAATTAACCCAAGTAATCCCTATTGAAGAGCGTCTGAAATATCTATCCCAAAAATTTGCCACAAATCCCCACAACCTTGAAATCCTTAACCAGTTGTGTAATCCTCGTAACCCTTTAGTCAACCCAAAACCAAAACATCCACAAATCACCATTCATCAATTCATCTCATCAGTGCATAATGACATTAGCGATCATAACCTTAGAATGACAGAAGACAGTTAACTTCGTAAGACATTAGTAATCATGACGTTTTTGACAGTTAAATCCAGGCTGAAAGACCGCGGGTCGATAGCCGATGATTAGAAGAAACCTCAAGTCTGTACTCTGTTCACTTCATAAAAAATCTGTATAAATACTTACTTCTATTAATAAAGATGTTTTCTCTCTCTAATACACCATTTCAGTTATTATGACTATTATTGGTTAACAAGAAGTATAAGAAACAGTAGTACCACCACTTAAAAACTAAAATATTTTTTTATTGGTGGATCTAATAAAAACTAAAAAAAAACTGCTTGAAAGACCATTTAATTTAAAAACTTTTCCATCTCTTAATAATATTTGGTATCTTTTACGGTTTTCTCACAAAAAAATCAAATATATATTTTTTACCTAATAAAAACAAAATCTAGTTTTTCATCGAATCGAAAATAAATGTTTTTTGTGGCCGTTTTTGTTTAAAAAATGTAAATTGTGTATAATATTAATTATTAAGTGTCTTTTAACAATTAATTTTTAGCTTTATTATAGTTCATAAATGTTCATATTTGGAACAAACAGATATCTTGTTTGTATTAGGATTTTGCAAAGAAAATTGTTTGAAAAGTGTTAGATGTTGTTTTGATTTATTTTATTAATTGATATTATTTAATTTTTATTCAATTGAGTAAGTTTATTTACTTATTAATGGGTGCATAATGGGTATACTATATTCATATTTTATTTTTTTGTGCAAAAACCGTACAAGATATCAAAAACTAGTAGGAGTCAAAAAAGTTTTTAAATCGAATGCTCTTTCAAATAAATTTTTTTGGATTTCATTCGATGCACCATTAAAAAAATATTTTAGTTTTTAAGTGGTGATACTACTGCTTTTTATACTTCCTGTACTAAATTATACTAATTACCATATTAACTGAAATGATGTATTATATTATAGTAGTTATTAATAATAATTTTCATTCAAATCGAATAAAGCGTTCAATTGTTATAAACAAAAGAAATAAAAATATTTGAAACTTTGAAGCCAAATTCCGGCTTAACCATAATTTTTGGATATAGATAAGTTTCGTTAAATCATCATATTTTGACCCCAGGAATCTATGGTTTAGCCATTTCCCCGCATTAACGGGACACCCTGTATATAAAACAACTTACTGCATCAATTGCAAACCATTGATTTGAACTTGGTAAAATCGCATGCAGATTTTTAGCAACCAAAGCCACATTGGCCAACTCTGCCTGTTTCAAAGGTAAACATCATGATGGATGCTTTAAATTTATCTGTTGGAGCGGTCTTGCTGCAGAAGAACATTTCTGGGGTTCAACTACCTTTATCTTTATTTTAAAAACCTTTTCACACCATCTGAATGCAAATGTAGACAATAAACCTCTGTTCGCTGCTATTTATTCTAATTCGGATCGTTTTTCAGAACGAGAGCAGAGACACGAACTAACATTTGGGAAATCCTTGAAAAAGATGGAAACAGTCGCGAGTTGAAATTAACACTTTAGACCTCAACACTAGAAAAATTACAACCTATAGATTTCGTATTGAAATATTTTCTGGACTGTCAGTTCATTCTGGCTGGCTCTAGCACGAATGTTTTACGACACTTCACCACGACCCTATATTCTTACAGCATTGAGGCAAGACGTAATGCGTTCTCACCCTGTACGCTCGTATTTGTATTTGTATTTGTATTGAATGCTTTGTTTCTCTTACAATAAATAAAAGTATTACAACTGGATAGATAAAAATATGTACTTATAATTTTGACCGTAAGAGATCCAGGGGGGAGTTCACTCGGCAGAATGTTCTTCCACTCCAGCCCAATGCTGCATTTGAAGTTCTTCGATGAAACGTCTCGCATCAGCACGTTAGGGGTGTCCGAGGATGAACCACAACATAGCACTATTTGTCAATGTCTCATTAATTTATTTGTATATATTATAAATAAAGATTTAGTCGTGTTTAAGGTGTCAGAAGAATAAAATTTAGATACCTTCTGGTCTGCAGTGATCGCCTTACGCTTTGGCCAGAAGCATGTTCTCGTATGATTCCGTCTTCATAGCATTTCTAAACTGTTGGATTCCACACTTTGGAAAGCCGTCGACGGTCATCTTTGTCCGAGGCACGCAGTTCCAGTCCAACACTTAAAAGGAATTCTGGAGGACTTTTAGTATTCATTACAAGTTCACACGCAATGCGATGGGCTTAATAGACAAATTAAAGCTAGGTTGAGAAACCATACTCTTCAACCAATCTACCAATCAACCTACTACAACAAAGTTCGTTAATGGTAAGACATTACACTTGCAGGGCTAATTTTTATTTCAGATTCTGCGCACAAAAAGTTTCTTCAGGTTCAAAATTCCTTAATAACTCGAGGGACGATCAATGGACGCTTATTTTTTGCATAAAATTAGCATATACGTACATTATCAGCATTTACAAAATAAAGCTTCCATTAATGAAAGCTAAGTCAAGTGGAGTTTGCCTCAATTATTTATGTTCCTGTCCAGCCCTAATCTACAACCATCACAATATAATGCCTGTATGATCATATACGCAGAAAAAAAAAATATGTCACTACTTCGATCCATAATTGACAAAAATGTGAAAATGAATGTTACTTTTACAATTTTTTGCTTTTGCAATAATAAGCAATTAAAATTATTATTTTAATTTTAAAAAATAATGCCATCTAACAAATAAACTGTCAACCCACTAAAATATATAAAAACTAAAATTATACACATTAGGACGATAATTCGTCGTTGTTAAAAATAGTGTGCGGTGTGTTTACCAAGAAATTTCAAATAAATGTTTAGTATCTATTTAATAATCCATAAAAATAAATGTTTTGGTGTTGAAGTACGTCGCCGTCCGTATAATCTAGCGGGATATTGCGGTTTGAATAAATTCATTGAATTGATCGTGTTGTTTATTGCACATAATGAATACAGGATGCCTGCGGGTCAGTTGTGCTTGACCTTTTCTCGAAAGAGAGAGAAGATGACACTGCTATGGAACAAAGCGACTTTATTTCGCCGCCGGTATTGACAGTTAAGGCCAGTGGTCGTACGTGCGAGATAGTCAAATAACCTAGAAAAAGAAACTGAAACGCAATTTTCTTAAATTTGGACAAGTTATGCTATCTTGAGGTCACAGTAAGTAGTTTATTTATTTATAATAGATATTATTGTGCAAACGCTCTTGAACAATTTTGTGTATGCAATTCAGTTATGATAACCATAACGAAATGTAAATAAGTTACTTAGGTAGAGATATTTTATTCTTTGTCAAGAACTTAACTCTAATTAATATTAATGTTAATTGCTGAGCTGCAAAACAGTAACCCGTAGTTTTCAGAAATATTTAGACGCGAATTTGGCTAAAATGTAATTTAGGGAAGGTTGCTGTTATACACCAAATATTAAATTCAACATTTAGTTTTATATCTCGTAAAGAAATTCAATAATATTTTATTTTTATTTGGTAAATTATCAAAAATACAGTTCATATTTTTGTCTTAATTTATGAAGATTAACACTTATGCACAAATAATAAGTACTTCTGAAATATTATTTGTTATATATTTACAGGGGGTTCTTACTTTTTTAATTTTAAAATTAATATAACATGAAATATAGTATATTCAAATAATTTGTTTATATTTGTTTTAATGTGACAGCATCGCAAATAATGAATCATTATGTCCTGTATATATTACATAAATTTTAATGTTAAGTGTTTTAGTTTAGTGTTTAATAATAATTTATTATACGGAAAATCTCAATTACAAAAAAATTAAATTTTCATTACATTTTTGATATGAAAATCTATAAATTAACTCAGATAAATTATTTCAAATTTTATTTTCAAAACCCAATTAACTAAAAATATTAATTGATAATATCATTATTAAGATGCTGCTGCAGAAAGAAGAAACTATAATACAAATACCTGAGTGTTATTAGCAAGTAAAAAAGTGAGTAAAGAGAATAAATTTAAATCACAAATTAAACAATAATAATCACTGATTAAATATGTGAAACGAAGTAGAAGCCTCCATCGTCAATGAGTTAAAGTTAAATCGTTTTATTAACTATTTATTTACAACAACTAAATATTAAGAAATGATGTAGCTTTATGCCTTTAAACTAATTTTGAGGTTTTCTCAAGTTAGATATTAAAAACTTTACTAAAGATAAAAATAAAATATCCTTGCCATATTTTCAATAGGGATGGTTTCCATTATTTAAAATAAATATTACACCGTAATTAGATACATTTTAATTTATAGTATTTAATTATTTTTTAAATTGGTTTTGTCCTTTTTGTAATTAGTTTTAAAACAATTATTATTCTAGCAGTACAAGTAATTTTGTTAATATCAAGTCTGTGATCTTAATAGTTACTTATATTTCTAATTTATGAAATGTATCGCATAGTGAGAGCCTCCACAATGACTTATAATTATTTTATATGTATTTTTGTTTTATTTTTAGATAAATTGAAGAACAAACATGGCCCTAGCTAAATTTTTGCTTCTAATCGTATTATTAATTCAGCTGTTTGCTGTAAATGCGAACTTTATTTTCCCAGATCAATTTGAAAAAATTAAAAAGCTTAAGCAGGAATCGATATCAACAGGTAAACGTTTTTTTCTTATTTCTTATTCTCTTAATTCTTTTATATGTATAAGGACATATTTTGGAATCATGATCCTAACTTGCGCACGTTGTAATTTAACTATTTCACCGAAAAATGTTTCATTGTCAATGGCTTGGTGAATGTGCATTATGGTTTCATGCTAAATGCGAAAATATATCAAACAAGGATTTGGCTCAATTCCGATCCGAAGAAAAGAAAAATAACTATTCCAACCGTAGCATTAATTAAGGCACTGCTTAGAAATCGAAAATTTTAAAAATAATCCAAATGATAATTTAATGACCGAAATTGTAGATAGCACGATAGGCAAAACAATGTAATTTTCTCTAATATAATCGAGTCTAATGACACCAACTTTGATTTGCGTAAAAAGCATGACGTTGATGAATTTAATAAAATTATTTCTTGTGTTCCTGAGTTAAATGTCAATGATACTAAATTAATTAGACTAGTTAATAAATCAAATAAACCTAGGCCACTAAAAATTGCACTAGAAAATAAACTGCAAGCTATCGATCCTAATAAATCGTAAGAGATTTCAGGATAAATTTTCATCTTTAATATTTTCTGGGAACACTGATCCGCCCAGTAATAAGTCTAACAGTAGTCAGAAAAACTAACTTTATATTTTCAAAATGTTGGAGGTATCAAATCTAAACTATCCAATATTATGCATTCAGTTAATTCACCCTCCTTTTATATTTTAATTTTTATTAAAACATGGCTTGACGACAGTATTATTAATGCTGAACTGGGTTTTAATAATTACGTCATTTACAGACAAGATCGAACTAATTGTACAAGTATGAAACCGAGGGACAGGTGTTCTTATCGCCATTAAAAAATGTTACCGGCCTCATTTAATAACGTTACACTCAATATACCTTGAAGAACTTTATGTAAGAGTAAACAACTCATTAATAATTGGCGCAGTGTACATGCTTCCTTCATCCAATGGCATCGTTTATGAAAATCCTTGTTCCACGTTTGACACCCTTCTTTCTACCTTTCCTAATGACTATGTTTTAATATGCGGTGATTATAATCTACCTGGTGCTCTATGGTCTATCAACAACAATTCTTTAACTCTAATAAGTGCGATTTGATAATTATTTTTATTGATTAAAGTCTTTTTTTGTTCCATAATTGCTTTATCAGTTTCCTGACATATATTTCGACAATTACTTGTCATTTTCAAAGGTGTACTATGATTACTGAAGGGTGAATTTTTATCTGTCAGTTTATATAAACTAGGGTAATACTATAATTTTGTTAAATAAGACAATCCGCTAAAGTGATGTTTTGGCTTGAAATGACCTCCTGTTGATTATTTACTATATTCTTGCCCTCCTTAATTGCCCGCCTAATCTCTAAACCTTCTAAAATATTAAGTCTTAATCCCTTTGGGCAATCATGCACTGGTTTAACGCCGCCAATAACATGTTTGTTTTTCGTCCCATGATCCGCCATTTCCGGATTTGGTTTTCTGTTGTTTTATATCTCTTTCGTGTTCATTTAATCTAATTTGAAAATTTCTTCCCGTCTGCCCTATATAAATGGCATCGCAGTCTTGACACTCTAATTGGCAAACCCCGTTGTTTTTCAGTTTATCCCGCAAAACAATTTTATTATTGATTATAGATTTACCTAAATTATTACTATTAATTTGTATCGCCTTTATAATGTGTCGTTTCAGGTTTCTGCCGATCTTCTGACTCGTAGGTTGCATGCAATTGATGTCGCAGTATAGTGGTTGATCTTCATTGATATTGATGCCATTATATAGTAGTTTTTGTACGTTATTTCTTAATTTTCGCTTAAGTATTCTTCTTACAAGTTGTTCATTATATCCATTGTTTAAAACAATCTGTATTATAGTTGCCAATTCTACGTCAAAATTTTCTTTTGTGTGGTGTATTTATAAGTCTATGTATGTAAGAATTAAGCGCTGAATTCTTAATAGAGATGGATTGATTTGAATCTGCCGGAATTATGGTGTCTGTAGTACTTGGCTTCCTGAATATTTTGAATGTTAGTTTTTGATTTATTGCAATTATTGTCAGATCTAAAAAAATTATACTGTGGTTTTCCTCCTTTTCTATGGTAAATTGTATATTGCTATTGATGCTGTTGAGAAATTTAAGGAAATGATCTAATTGTCGATCTGTTCCTGTCCAAACACAGAATACACCATCTACGTAGCGACACCAAAATTTGACGTTATTGATTAACTGTGAATTTCTTTTGAATAGTTTTTCTTCAAAAAATGCCATGAATAATTCTGCCATCAATGGTGATCCCATTTTTGTTTATAAAATTTATGGTTGAATTGGAAATAATTAGAGTCGATGCAGAAAAATTGGAGTTGTAATATTTCTTGTTTAGACTCATGATCGCTAGTTGTTATCTTCGTTTTTATTAGTTTCTTCAACTCATCTATTGGAATGCACGTGAACAAACTTTTGACATCAAAGGATACTAAAATGTGATTTTGTGGGATGTGAACTTGTTTAGTTTTTTCTACAAATTCGATTGAGTTCCTTATTGAAAATCTTGAATTGCATTGGATAATTGTTGGGAGTAAGGCGTAGAGAAATTTTGCTATTTTATAAGTGGGTGCGTTATTATACGAAACTACTGCACGGATTAGGATGTTAACTTTATGTATTTTCGGCATTCCATATAAAACTGGGGCTTTAGGGTTCATTTCCTTATACTTGTACTGCTATTTTTCACTAATAACATCTTTGCAATCATTTAAAAGTGCGGAGAAAGATTTTTGTGTGTCTGGGGTTGGATATTTAGTTAATTCGATAAAGTTGTTATCTTGTAAAAAATCTTGTTCTTTGTTTATATAATCTAATTGTTTTAGAATGGTGATTGTGTTTCCTTTATTCTTTACAAATAGTTAACCGTTGATTTTCACATTTAATTTTCATTGATTTGATTATATTCATTTCATTGAAGTCATGTTTTATTATACTAGCAAAACTTGCTTTTTGTATTGTAGTATTGATATTTGCACGTTTTAAAGCAATTTCGGTATCTACGGCTAAAGTTTCAAAATGGGTCTTTGTGTTCTTGCAGTGTGGCGAGTATTTTAATCCTTTATTCATTATTGCCATTTCTGGTCCTGTAAATTCAACATCTGTTAAGTTTTGTATCCTTGGAAAAACTTGGAAAATATGATCTATGTTAGAATGTGCTGTTGGTTTTGGTTTTCGACGCTTCAGGTTTTCAATTTTCTTCTGTTGATTCTTATAGTGAATGTGAATTTGTGTATCAACAATAGTACGAACGTTGTCAGAGAAAAGATCAAATGTAATGTTATCACATCTTTGTAACAGTTCTGTATGCATCACCTTTAGGTGTTGTCCTAGGTTATATCTTCTCGTGTACCATTTTCTATTTTCTAGTTCGAGCCAAAAGGTAGTCGCTTTGTTTACTGCTCTCGTGGCTTCCGTAGATTTATTTGAACAAGTTATTTTCATATATTTTGGGCACAATTTGAATTTTAGACACTATATATTAAATTATATATGGTTAGTGCACTTTTGTTTCTTCAGTAATGTTTTCTTGTACATGGCAGCCAATTTCGCGTCACTAGCGCTTAGAATAAAATTAATACTATCGTTGCTGCATTCTTGATGGAACATAATTCCATAATTATTTTTATTGATTAAAGTCTTGTTTTGTTCCATAATTGCTTTATCAGTTTCCTGACATATGTTTCGTCATTTATATATCACAACTTATTTCAAATTAACTCACTACTTAATTCACGCAATGTTTTACTTGATTTATGTTTCTCAAATATTCAAAATGTACAAACAAATTCAAGCTGCGATTCTGTTTGTGCCAATTCTATTCATCACATTGCGTATTTTATTAGTGTTTCTCTTAATATCCAAGAAAATTCTTCATATGATTTTTTCAATTTGACTTCAATAAAGGCGCTTACATTTCGATCAATAACTACCTTGCCAGTATCAATTGGTTCTCATTACAAAACGATATTAATGTAGATGATGCAATATCCATGTTTTATGAAATTATATACTTCGTCATTGATATGTTCATACTTAAGTTTAAAAAAAAAAACTACCCACCTTGATTTAAGTCTGAACTGATCCGTTTAGTTCGTGAGAAAAACTGGCACACATTCAATATATAAGTACTCTAAGTCCATCGGATTATGATCTTTTCGCAAGGTTAAGATCTGAATGTAATACTTTAAGTAAAAGTTTACACAATGCTTATTTGATTAAAGTTGAAGGAAACATTAATCTAAATCCGAGACGATTTTGGTCTTTTGTGAACAAATCGCATAAAAATAATCGCTTTCCAAAATGCATGTTCCTTGATGGAGACCTCGAGCACATCACCAACTTATTTGCAGATTTTTTTCATCAGTTTACATAAATGAAAATTTTACATACAAAAATATATATGGGATGACTGTAAGCAATTATCTGTGTATACGATCCATGTGTTCAATGGCATTAATAATTCAAAATACTCTTTCGCTACTTGCCCGGATGGTATTCCATCGTTCTTTTTGAAGAGTGTATTTATACATTAACTCAACCGATTACGATGTTATGTAATAATTCATTGGAGACTGGGACATTTCCCTCTTGTATCAAGTCAAGCTACATCTCACCTCTATTCAAGACAGGTAATCGCTGTGATATCAGAAACTACAGAGGCATTTCTAGTCAATCAACTATTGCGAAACTGTTAGACAATCTTGTTGCTACACAGTTAAAACGTACATGTGAGAACTTACAAATCCCCCAACAGCAATCGTCGACGTAGTCAACGCTCTACTCTAACTAACTTGTTAGTGTTCAGCTCATCTTTGACTAATGCAATGGAAGTCTTTTTACAAACAGATTTCATTTACACGGACTTCTCTAAGGCCTTCGACCGTGTGCAACATGAGTAATTACTTGAAAAACATTCTAACGTAGGTCTGAATGGTAATACAATTAAGTGGATTAGAAGTTTTAAATATGAAAGAACAACATTTGTTAAATAGATAATTGTCGGTATAAATGTTTCATCAGGTGTACCTCAGGGCTCACATTGTGGGCCACTTTTATTTTTAATCTTTATTAATGATATTAGTCTTTATTAATGATATTGGCAACTCTAATTGTCTTATGTACGCTGGCGATTTAAAAATATTTAGAATAATTTGAAATACGACTGTAAATCATTACAAGAAGACCTATGGCGTTTTGCTAATAAGCTATATTTAAATATTTTAAAATCTTGCAAAATCACGTTTTCTCGTTAAAAGAACAATGTTGCATATGACTATATGATAGAGAATAATATTCTCGCAAACGTGGATGTTATAAATGACTTTGATAACAAAATGTCATTTAAACAGCACATAACTTCAATAGTTTGTAAAGCAAAAAATAGACTTGGGTTCGTCAATCGTTTTCCTTTTAACTTGTCTCCAAATACATTTTAACTTTGGTGCATCCAGTATTAGAATACGCATCTCCAGTATGGTCACCTTTTGTGTATTGTTTTTTTTTAATTTCTTCTTACCATATCTGTTTCAGTGGTCATGACCAAACAATTATCAGTACAATGTTAAATGTTCTATATTTACGACTTAAGGTTGATGAAAGCAACTATGTCAGTGAAATATCGAGCGTTTCTAAGCAACCGCAGTTATTTTACAAGACCTAACTTAATAACGTAGGTAGAGACTTAGCTCTTTCAAAGGATCTTTTCAAATATATGGCATCTAGACTTCAAAGTAAAGAATTTACTCGCCAAAGACGTAAAATCTCGTATTTTAGGAAACGCGAGTCTGAGTATTCAGGCTATTTTAAAGTGTATTTTAGTGGTTGTCTAGTTTATTGCAGCGAAATTTCCAGTCTGATAAACAAACTTGGCGGCAAATACAATCCAGATGATTGGAGGCTTTTTATTGATTCTTCCAAAAGAAACCTTTGGTTTTTAATCGGTACCGGTTGCCCATTCGGTGCAAATGACCGAAATCTACAAAAATCTTAAAGTACTGCTTGAACAAATCAAATACAATGATCATAGTTGTAAAGTTTGTGGGGATTTGAAAATTGTGGGACTTCTACTAGGACAGCAGTCAGAGTATACGAAGTACCCATGTTTTTTTGTGAGTAGGACAGTCGAAGAAAAAGGACTGGATAAGAAGAGATACTCCCAGATCAAAAATTGTTCTGCACGAAAGTCTTGTTGGTCCATAAAAAATCTTCTTACCTCTACTGCATATTAAACTAGAATTAATGAAACAATGCCTTAAAGCTTTAAATAAACATGGAGACTCTTTCAAATACCTTCGTGGAAAATGTTCCGCTATGTCAGATACAAAATACCATAATCGAAACTGAGAAAGATGCATGAAGTTTATTTTCTAATCTTATTAAAAATTTTTTGAGAAACAACATGGATCCTTCCTAACTACAAGAAAATTGTGAAAAACATGCTATAGAAATTTATGGAATTGGAATGTAATATGAGCATAAAAATTCACTTTTTACACTCGCATCTTGTTTATTTCTCCGAGTGAGGAGCAAACTGAAAGGTTCCATCAAGACATGAAAGAAATAGGACGCAGGTATCAAGGTCGGTGGAATGTTTAAATGATGACTGATTATTGTTGGTCAATAAAAAAAAGGGATAATTCGGCTCTAGAATACAGAAGAAAATCCACTAAACAAAGTTTTTCGCCCAAGAGGGAACAATCTTCTGAAAGGAAAAGAAATTAAAGATTGTTTAAGACTTTCTTCAACTTAGTTTAGTGTTTGTAATTTGCTTTTGTCTCTGTATCAATGAAAGCAGCGTTTATTTTGACAATTTTTTTTTCAACATTGATAAAAAACTTTACGTGATAGGGCAAATTGATTGAATTCAGCTGATCAAAATTATAAATCAGATGTCAGATCGAAATCAACTTTCAAAAAGTCGAAATTTGTTGACATGTGTATTTACTGTTTTAAAAATTTGGAACATTAAGATCGAATAGTGGATAAAATATTTGATACAATTCAAATCTATTGTTGGTACGAGGATTAACAACTTTTACCCTCGCAAGGCTGTTCGCATTGGTAAACCTTCATCAAAGCCCCGACCAATAAAATTGGTTTTTGAAAATCGAGAGTCGACTATTCATCTTTTAAGGTGACTAAAGGAGTGGATTTAGGAAATGTAAGATTCGCTAACGATTGGACTAAATTGCAGAGGGAACATCTTCAATCATTAAGGCAACAACTTCATGATCGGAAAGAAAATGGTGAACAGGATATAACCATAAAATACACGAATGGACATCCATCAATTATTACACATTCAGTTAACTCAAATGTAAAAAACTAAAAATGTTTTATCAAAATGTTGGTGGCATGCGATCAAAACTACCAAATCTAAAAACTGAATGTTAATTTATCTCACTACGATATATTAGTTATTGTCGAAACCTGGTTAGATTCCTCCATATATGATAGCGAACTAGGTTTACATAATTTTACTATATAGAGGAGGAGGTGTAATGATTGCGGTTCGATCTCATCTCAAAAGTAGCATGATCAATATAGAGTCTAGTATTGAAGAAATTTATGTAAAAATTCATGATGACTTAATAATATCGTCAGTCTACATACCTCCCGGTTCACCATCTATGCTATTTAATAATTACTGTTCTTCTATTGACTACATTTGTAACTTATACCCAAATTTTAGGTTCGTTTTTTGCGGAGATTTTAATATGCCCAATGCGTGTTGGAATTTTAATTTTAATGAAAATAATGTGTTGTTAACAGAAAATAATTGTCCCAACGCACAAATATTAGCTGAGGCACTCGAATTCAATAATTTGCGTCAAATTAATCAAACGCCTAATAATCGTCGAGTGTTATTAGATTTATGTTTTTCAAATATTGACCAGATTAGTATCTCAAAATCAAATGATCCTCTTTTTATTAATAGTATGCATCATATATCTTACACCATAGCGGTTAATGTTAATAATGTCAATGACTCTCTTAACTGCGTCAATTATGTATATAATTTTAAAGGTGCTAATTATAATGATATTAACTTATTTTTGTCCAGTATATCCTGGAAAGAGTATTTTGGCAATTCCAGTCTTGATGAGATTCTTGTTCAATTTTATGATGTCTGTAACTATGTTATTCAGAAATTTGTACCCATAAAACTTATTAAATCATCTTCATACCCAAAATGGTTTAATTCAACTATGATTAAATTAGTTAAAAATAAAAAAGAAGCTCATATTCTATTTAAAAAAGTGGCTCAATTAACGACTATGAACAATTTAAATTTTATCGTTCCCAATGTAAATGTGAAAAGTCGTGTTAAAGTGTTCTCCTAAACTGAGACGATTTTGAGTGTTCTCCTGCGAACAAACAAAAAAAGATAAGTACAACCACAAACATAACTACATGACAATTCGAAGGGTATACTAATAAATATAATAAGTACAATAATAACTTAGTTAGAAGACTATTAGCAATCACTTGCTACTCAGCACATCGAAACCGGCGTGGCTGCGTTAGTGACGGGACGTTTTTATTTCCGTTTTTTGCGAGGCAATCCATCTCACCGATATCATCATAAATCTGAATGTTTTACGGGACATTAACAGTCGCGAATATTAAATTGTAATTTAATTGACAAAATTAATAAAGTTTATTCAAAATTTAGCCGCGTATGGAAATACGAAATTAGACAGGACCGTACTATATATTTTGCACGTATTCTGTACACTCCTTAATAACTCCTTTGTTTCTCTACTGTCTACCATCCGTGGTCTATTACATCCCCCGTTTGTCTTTTGATAAAGCCGCCTTTACAGACCCATTGGCGTGAAGTATGTACTTTGTCCATCCCAGACTAAAAACTAAATTACTGAAATAGTCATATTGGAATAAATAACAAACAACAATGCCTAAAACCAGAAACAACAAAAACACCAAACCCTTACAAAACCATTCCACCAGTGAAAGTGAAGAGGATATAACAAACAGAGAAATTCTCAAAACGATTAAAGAACTACAAAAAACTGTAGAATTCATGAGTGAAAAATTCGATGAAATTCAAAAAGAAAACAGGGAACTGAAAAAAATACTGAAAGACAGTAAAAAACAAAATGAACAACTAGAAGAGCGAATTCAAATACTTGAAAATACAATAGAAAAAACTGAAAAAGATAAGATAAAAAACAACATAATCATAATAGGAGTCGAAAAACAAGAAAAAAATGAAAACACCGAAGAAGTAGCAGCAAAAATAATAAAAAATCTTAATACAAAAATTGAATCAGATCAAATTATCACCGCCTACAGACGAGAGGGCAGTAAAGATAATAGTCCTATCATAGTCCAACTCAAAACAAAAGAAATAAAAGAAGCCATATTAAGTGCCCGAAAAACCATTGGGTCGATAACTACTACAGAATGTGCTCTAAGAGGAAAAAGAAACGAGATATTCATCAACGAACAACTAACTTCACTTACTAATAATCTATTTCATAAAGCGAGAGATTTAAAAAAACTGCACAACTTCAAATTCTTATGGACTAGAGACGGAAATATATACATTAGAAAAACAGACACGAGCACTAAAATAAAAATTAAAACACATACTGATCTAGAAAAAATAAAGTAAACCAAGTAAAAAAAAACAAGAAAACAATATAAAAAATTTAAATACAATGTATACCATATACCTACATAATATAAGAAGTTTACAAAATAAATTCCATGAAGTAGAAACTATTCCAACAACACATAACAACCCAACTATTATTGCTATCACAGAAACATGGCTAACCCCTATAAATGAACAACTGTACAAATTACAAAATTATAACGCGGAATACAATTCCCGAGATTCCAGAGGCGGAGGAATAATAATATTTATAAAAGAAGATACAGAATACAAAATATTAAACAATATAACAGTGAACAAAATACAAATCATAACAATATCCCTAATAAAAGAAAAAACAATAATCTCACTAATATACAAACCACCACAAATAAACCTTAATACACTAGGAAATACTCTAAAAAACCATTTACTAAACAGAAGAAAAACTCATATCATAATAGGAGACATAAACATAAATATACTAGAAAAAAACAACATAACAAAGGACTACAAAAATACCTTAAGAGAAAACAACTACAAAATAGTAAATAAAATAACAAAAAAATCATATACGAGACTAAATATAAATGGAAACAACTCCATATTGGACCACGTAATTACAAATAATATAAACTTAATAGAGAACATTAAAGTAGAGAAATCAAGCATATCTGACCATAATGCAATAATAACAAAAATAAAACACCAAAATATAAAACCAGAATACAAATTCTTTGAAATTACTAAAGTAGACCAAACACAAATAACAAAAGACATAAATAACATTGACATAAATAAAATAAACAACTTTGAAGAACTCTCAAAAACGCTTCAAAATATAATAGAAAAGAATCAGGAAGTAAAAAGAATTAAAAGAAACACTGAAAACCCATGGATAAATGAAAAGATTATTAAACAAATCAAACAAAGGAACAAATTACAAAAAAAACATCTAAAAAACCCTATGAATGAAATAATAAAAGAGGAATACATCAAACAGAAGAAAACAACAACAACAACAATAAAAAAAATCAAAACACAATACTACAAAAATAAACTCCAAGCGAATATAAATAATCCCAACAAATTTTGGAAACTAATAAACAACCAAATAAATGAACTAAAAAAAAGCGAAAAGACTATAAAGGAAATACGCAAAGAAAATGGAACCAATACAACCGATAATACAGAAATAGCTAATGAAATAAATCTGTACTTTACAGAAGTAGGAAAAAAATTAGCAGAAAAACAAATAAACGACAAGAAAATGATACCCAAAACAACGGTAACAAATAAACAGATCGAAAACATAAGATTCAGAAAAACAACGTATGAAGAAATAAACGACATAGTGATAAAATTAAAAGATAACAAAGCACCCGGATTCGACAAAATAACCAACACAATAATAAAACAAAATAAAACGAAATTAATACCAATACTTATAAAAATTATAAATAAAGTTTTGGAAGATGGCATATACCCCAACTACATGAAAAAGGCCATAATTATCCCTATATATAAGAAAGGAGATAAAAACTTACCAGAAAACTACAGACCGATTTCACTATTATCAACACTAAACAAAATACTCGAAAAAATAATACAAATACAAATCACGGATCATTTAGACAAATACAATATTATATACCATAACCAATATGCTTTTCAACAATATTCAGGGACAACATCAGCAACATATGAATTAATTAACAACATAAAATCCAAATTAGACCTAAAGAAACAAGTTGCAGCAATTTACATCGACATGAAGAAGGCTTTCGACACCATCTCTAAACCTAAACTTCTAGAGAAACTAGAAGCAATAGGGATAAGGGGAAAGGAACTAAAATTAATAAAAACGTACCTTATAAATAGAACCCAGTGCGTGAAAGTAAATGGCACAGAGAGTCAACTGCTGGAAGCCGAATATGGAATACCTCAAGGAGGCAACTTACCGCCTATACTGTACATCATATACACAAATGACCTCATGGAACTGAACTTGAAAGGAAATCCATACATATATGCCGACGACACCTGTATAGTCTATTCCGGAGAAAGCTACGATTATATACAAAATAATATAAATAGTGACATGAAGATATTAGAAAATTGGTATTTCAATAACTTATTGACAATAAATGAAACAAAAACAGAATATATGATATTTAATAGCAAGAACGATCAAACGGAAATTAATGTCAAAATAAAAGGAACAAAGATAAACCAGATATCAGAAGTAGAATATTTAGGACTAAGAATAAAAAGCAATCTGAAATGGGACGAACACATAAATCAATTAACCAAAAGAAACGCCAGAACAATAGCGGCAATAAAAAAAATTCAAAACTACATTCCAACAACAACAAGAAAACAAATCTACCATGCACTATTTACATCCCTAAATAATTATCTAATAAATATTTGGGGTAATACAACTAAAAAGAACCTTAATAAGTTACAAATACAACAAAACAAAATATTAAAACTATTATACAAATTAGACAAAAAAACCAACACAATTAAACTTTATGAACACACACAAGAACTAAACATCAAAAACATGATAAGCTTAAGCAATTTATTAATGATTTACAAAATAAAAAACAATCTAATCAAAACCAGCATAAAATTACAATCAAATAGAGAATTCCACAATTACCAAACAAGGAGAAGATCAGATCTAAGGACAGAAAAATTCACAACAAAAAAATACTCACAACTATTAACAACTGACAGCATAAAACGATACAATGAACTAGACGACTACATAAAAAAACTAAAATATACTCCATTCAAATTAAAACTTAAAAATAAAATCCTAAATAACCAATTGATATAAAATCATGCAACAAACAAAAAGAAAAAACCAAACTATCCCTCAATACCGTTAGCACGAGATGGGACACCACACCCGCAAATCCCGAGGCGAGGAAGGAGGGAAAAAACACCAGGAGTGAATGCAGATACAAAAAAAGTGTACATATTTATTAAATTTGTAAACTATTTTTTTTGTAAATGTATATGTAAATAAAATCTTAATCTTAAAAAATGTTTGGTGAGCAATTATATAGAAATTACATTAATAAAATGGAATTAAACATCTCTTCCAACCCTAGATCATTTTGGGGCTATATAAATGAATCCAGAAAAATTGAAGGTTTTCCTAAATGTATGTTTTTTAAAGATAAATCCAGCACTTCTGGCGAAGAATGTGTTAATTTATTTGCCAAATATTTTTCTGGCGTTTATACTTCAAATGATTATGATTTACCTCAAACAGCTGCAACTCACTATTCCTCCACATATAATAGTTGCATTAACATTTGCAAATTAACTATAAATATTAGTGACATATTTAATACAATAAATTTGCTACGAAATTCATGTAGTCCGGGCCCTGATGGAATACCAGCATTTTTTATAAAGCAGTGCATTTACTCATTGTATGCACCTCTGCATATAATATTCAATGCTTCTCTGCAAATAAGCTAATTTCCATCTATCTGGAAAAGTAGTTATGTGACGCCTATCTTTAAAAGCGGTAATTGAGAAAACATGGAAAACTGTAGAGCAGTATCCATTCAGTCTGCGATTCCTAAAGTTTTTGATAAATTAGTTGCAGATCAACTAATGTTTCAATGCAAAACTATTATCTGTGATGAGCAACATGGGTTTTGTTTTGGTAGGTCGACCCTTACAAATTTGTTGGTTTATGAATCATATATTTTAAATGCCTTAGACAGTAATTACCAAGTAGATGCGATATACACGGACTTCGCCAAAGCTTTTGATCGTGTTTCACATAATATTTTAATAAATAAATTAGAACGTTTGGGCTTTGGTGAACAAATTACAAAATGGTTACGCAGTTATTTATGTAATAGATTTCAGTATGTAAAAATCAATAATTTTGTTTCTAATGTAATCAACGTGACATCTGTAGTTCCTCTAGGATCGCACTGTGGACCCATTTTGTTCTTATTGTTTATAAATGACCTTAATGTTTATGTTAAAAATTGTAAATTTCTTTTGTTCGCAGATGATCTTAAGATTTTTAGAACAATAAAAAATAGTACAGATAGTAATTACTTGCAACAAGATTTGAACAATATTTATAAATGGTGTTGTGACAACCAGCTTTACTTTAACTATGATAAATGTGTATCTATCTCTTTTGGTCGTGGTCGGATCTTAGAAAATACTTATGAAATTAATAATATACAATTATTATCAGTTTCTCATGTTAAAGATTTAGGCGTAATATTTGATCGAAAATTATTGTTCTCCAAGCACATTGATACGATATGTTGTAAAGCAATGCAAACACTTGGTTTCATTACTCGATTTGGGAAACATTTTTCAATCAACACTCAAAAATATTTGTATAAATAGTTAGTGAGATCACAATTAGAATATGTATCTTGTATTTGGGCACCGTATTATAATAATAAAATTGATCAAATTGAACGGGTTCAAACTAAATTTCTTTTATATATATCACGGATAACTGGAGTTAGAAGAATTAATTATAGTCGTAGTCTCATGTTATCATTTTTAAATCTGACTGCTTTGAAGGAGAGACGTCACTTTACTGACTTGTGTATTCTTTATAAAATTGTAAATGCTACTATAAATTGTAATGAATTACTTGCCTATCTAAATTTCTTAATTCCTACGAAAACACGATCTCAAATAATTTTCCGTGAAAACATTAATAGAAATAATTATTCTAAAAACAATGCGTTAAATCGTTTGACAAAATTAGCTAATTTAGTTTGTGTCTCCCCTAATTTTAAACTTTTCGTTGTCCCGTATCATTTGTTTATAAAGAAACTAAAATTGATTAATCCTTCATTAAACATTAATTTCTGATTCATTATGGTATTAATAGTGTTAGTTTAAGTATTATTACCTTTTTCTGTTTATGTATTTTTGTATATTACTTGGTTTAATTTTTGTACATTGTCAATGTTCGGCTTTAATCTTCGAATTTGCAAGTTTTGATGGTTGAAAAGAACCGATTTGCAACGTTTCGACCAAGTCGCATTGGTCTTCTATATATATATATATATATATATATATATATATATATATATATATATATATATATATATTGTTTAATTGATGTAAATAGGTTAACCCGTATAAATAAATAAATAAAATAAAATAAATTTATTTCACACTAGCTCCAAATTTAAATATTTGGTCCCAATCAGTATTATATATATCCATATACAATTAATTTTAATTTGCCTTCTTAATATTATACTGATGTCAGATATTTCTCTCAAATATGGTAATAGTCACATTGCCAGTGACAGATTATGCTCATCTGAAGACATAGATGATGAAGCTCCGTTTATACAACTGAGTGTGGTGACCCTTTAGTTACCACCATTCCTGTTTTTGTTCTCATTTTCCTTAATTTTTCCCATTCGTATCTCTACCATTATTGGCAAATGTTTGACCCTAAGACTTCCGCGGAAACAAATATTGCGTATAAAAAATGACACGCTCTCAAATAGCAATAGATAAAAAGGCAACATTGAAATGACCAAGCCAAAATTTCAAATGGGATAATTTTAAAGTTATACTGCTACATGTAATTCTCCTACACCTCATATATGTACCAATTATGCCATTTTTAAAATGGATTTGTATACATAAACAATAAAGTAACGTTGTCCAATTATTGCACTATTAATCACATTAATTCAAATTTGTAGGAAACTGGTTTAGTGAGGGATGAATGGTTGAAGAAACATAGTATCAGTGATCCTACACAAAATCATATTGGTTTAGTAAGCGAGAGTTTAAGTGAAAATTCTAAAACGTCGACGTTCATAACAACTCAAACTCGGGGAATAAATAAAACAAAAGGATTTAGGTTCAGAGATATATAAGATTTATATAACTCAGACACTAAAGTCATTGGATCATTTAAAACGTCGCAAATTCATCAATTAGATTACACCACAAGTAGATCCTTTTTTCTGAAATTCAGTTTTTTTTTTATATTGCTTGTTATGTTAATTACCAAAACTGTAGTATTTGGTGTGAGAAAATTTTAAAATAGATTCATAAAAAGCCTTTACATCCTCAACGAGTTGATATGGGCTGTTAATTCTGGTTTGGAGGTGTAATTAAACCATATTTATTTCAAAATACTACTGATTACAATTGGTGGTGTTTGACATCATAAGTTAACTCTATTTTATGGTCCGAACTAAAAGATTTTACTTTGTTTGTAGGCACCGCTGGAATCATTTCATCAAAAGATGGCTTTATCAGGCAAGTGAATCATAATTTTCATGAATTACAGACGCCATGAAAATCATTACTCATCTGCCTGATAAAGCCACCATGTGGTGAAATGATGAAATTATAATTCGTAAAAATCATTACACATCTGCCTGATGAAGCCACGGCGTGATGAAACATTTGCAGCATTGTCTCTATAAATAAAGCACGATTCTTAAACATTCCTGTTTTTTAGTTTAAATAAATATTATTTATCTGAAGGATTATGGTGTCAATAGGATGCTGCAACAACTCATCTGTTTTATTGAGAAAATTATTGGCTGAAAGGCTTACTTACAAATAGTATTGATGTTATTAGACACTAAAATGATACAATTTAACACCAGATGATTAATTATGTTAAAAGCCAGCTCAAAAAATATGTTGCATAATAGATTCTAGACCTAAAGGATAAAATAATTCCTTTTGTTAAATTTTCAAAATAATGCATGTCTTCAAATATGAATAAGAAATTATAAAAGCGGATTACACATTTGACTTTTTAGTTAAGTACAAATTCAGGTATATAAATATTTATTCAATTTTTGTATTTTTTAGAATAGTATTCAATAGTAACATTTTGTATTCCGTTTTTACGGTATTTAGTTATTTTTATTTATATTAATTTATTATTGAAAGAGTAAGCAGAACCAGTACGTCTATTTCTATTTCGTGCAGGTCGCCGTCTTTCGAAATATATATTATTATACTAAACAATTTTTAAACGAAAATATTTATAAATATATTTGTTAAATATAATAACAAACATCACTCTCTAAAATTGAGATATCTCAGTGAAATACTTGTTAATTTATTGTACAGACTGAAACGAATTATTATTTATAATTTTGGTTTATATTCTTTTTTTTGTATTTTTCGGTAATAATATGTTTCTAATTTCAGAAAGCGTGGAATTAGACGACAGGATCCTAATACAGCCAGGATGCGCTAATGGATATGTGAGCTATAGAGGCCGATGCAAAAAAATTATGAATTAATATATTAACCTTAGGAATATAGATTAAAGTAATATATAATTTATATTAGCATATTATATTGGAATATGTAACTTAAGAAAGTATAAAATATATTTTTGATTTTTTTAATTTTCAGAATATTTTATAAAATGTTATGATCTAACATATTGGTACTACTTTCCAGATGGACCTTGTATATGTTTATGATTGCACTAAATTCTGAACATGTAAAATATACAATAATACATATTATTTTAAAATCAAAAACTAACCATAAATTAGTTCATTTAGTTCTATTGGTTAGATCTTGATGGGAGTACTTCTTCGTTATAAATAGCAGATGATCTACAGTTCCTACAACAAAACTTTGAATGAATAACTCATATAGTTTATATTTTCAGTTAGGGATATGTAAGTTATGGTTATCTACCTAAAATTCTAGTAGACTTTTAACAGAAGCTTCTAAACTAAACTAAAATGATAATCATAGAAATATATTTATTGAGTTATGTGAAGATTATTATAATAAAATTGTTAAAAACACTATCTTCAAAAATAAATTTTCATTCAAAAGATGTGAAATTTACTCAATATCAATAGTTAAAATGGTGAACATATTAAAGATGTGTTTGTTCATAGCTAATTTTCAGATGCTTTATTAAGTCTTCATAGTATATTTTACATTGTTAGCACAATTATAAGCTACAATCCTTTCACACACGAGTCAACATTTCTTAATTTTTACCACAAACGTTTTACTATTTATCAGTAGTAGAGAATTGGAGTGTTTCAATCGAAGGTTTCATTAGTGTGCTTTCCAATCATCTTAAAATATCTTCTCGGGCAGTTTTGCTGTGAATACTATCATACATATTTGTAGAGAAGATTATAATAGTTTTGATGATATATTTTTTGATTGGTCTTCTACTCTGTAAACAAGTGTTTTTTAACCGGTGTTCCGCGTAACACTAATGTTCCGTGGAATCAGGTGAAGTGCTTCGTCAAAATTAGATATACAGAAAAAAAATAGTATCAAATATTACGTATAAAATTTGCATTTTAGGAGCTACGCATTAATTATGTTACAAATTAAGTTGTACTACACTTCAAAATCAAAAATGAATAATAATAATAAATATAAGAGAACACTGCATACTGTTAATATTATTTGATAGAAATTTCCTTTTAGTATACTGGGGAATTGGAGTAAAGCAGCGTTATATTGCCTTATCTCTTCAATCTCTTTAAAATAATTTCTATTACCGTAATGTCCGGTATATAAGCCGCATTGTTGAGATCGAAAAAGTGGTCTCAGAATCTATCTGCGGCTTATTCGCAGAATATTGAAAACCAAATATTTCATTATGTATTCTTAGAAGAAACACTTAAATATAAATAATACCAATGGTCTTTTACAATCTAAATGTATAGGGACCTGCAAAAATTATTGACCTTGCAAGTTACAAAGTAAGTAGGTATATAATTTAAGTGTACCTCGATACTAGTACATTCTACAGATTTTATTGAGGCGCAATAAAACAGGGATTATCTTATACATATCTGCGGGTAATACTGCTTAACCTGCAATAACCTACCTATTTGAACAACTCAATAGGTATCTACCTGCAATGAACGAAAATGTTAGGTGCGGCTTATACGACGAATATATGAAAAATCTGAGACTAAAATATTTTTTATATTTATTTTAATAAAAGGATTAATTAAGCACTTTTATTTTCACACAACTCGTAGTATATTTCCTGAGTTAACACGAAAAAAAATTGAGGTGGTTATTTGTACAGCTTTTAGTGCATTATATTTGAATTACAACAATAGTCGTGTTCAGAATCAGAAGTTGTCTTGCAATAAGGTTAGTATTTTATTTTATTTTCATAATATATTATTTTGCCATTAGTAGGAAATGGAAATGGTTTTAAAAAGAAAGCACGATGATTTCTCTACTGACAATTCTAGTTCTACTACTAGCGCAACAATTAAAAATTTAAAATGATGACGACTGAAAGAGACCTAAAGAAAAAAAAATAAAGAAACTATTTAGATGAACATTTAGAATTCGGGTTTACATTCTTCGTTGATGGAATTCCAATATGCATAGTTTGTGGAGAAAAACTTTTCTAACAGTAAAATTAAACGACATTTTAAATCAAAACATGCTACTCTCCAATCGAAAAATAGGAATTATTTTGAAAGATTGCTAAAATATCAAATTGAACAAGGCAATAAATTTAGAAAAATAGTGTCAGTGTCCAATAAAGCACAATTTGCATCATATAAGGTAGCAGAAATTATAGCAAAAAAGTTAAAACCATACACCATAGCAGAGAATATAAGTTTGCGAGCATGCTCTGAAATTGTTCAAATTATGTTTGGGGATGATGCAAAAAAATTAATTTTGAAAATCCCTATTTTGGACGGCACAATTAAAAAAAGAATTTTGGACTTTTCAAATGATATTGAGAAATAATTAACACAAAACTTTCGAAAAAGTACTTTGCTTTGCAAATCGATGAGTCCACCGATATTACCTTAAATGATTTATTCGTTTTATTAATGAAAATGAAATAGTGAACTAATTTTTATGGTGCAAACAACTTGCTAAACTAATAATCATTTATTGGTTTATTTAATCGAAATAATTTCATTCAAATTAGTGTTGCTTTGAAGTAAAAAAACTCACTTTGTTGATATCGCACTATTTATATTATAACAATCGAGTGATTGTTATTAAAGGAATAATATCATTAAGGTTGTTGATTTTAAAGAAATTAATTTTTTTGTTGATTAAAACAGTATGTCATCAAGCACCAACTTTTATAAAGAGTAAAATTTTCTGAGAAATTAATAATAAAAAAGTTTCATATTTGTTGCATACTTACGTGGACACGTTGTATATATTTTATTCCTAGTCAAGACAAACTTTCTCTTTGCTAACCCTAACACGCATGCCTAAACAATTTTTCAGTCCACCTAAATCTTTAATTTTAAATTTAGATGACAATTGTTTTTTAATAAACTCGTTTTACGAGTATCATTTGAAAATATAAACAAATAAAATAGAGATGATTCATTTTCTAACTTAACATAGCCATAACTATTAAATACTAGCTCAACCTCTTTTTACCAAACTCTCGGCGACTGCTTCAAACCGTATATTTCCTTATTTAACCGTAATACACCATTGTTTGACAAATTTACACCATCGGGAATTTACATGTACACTTCCTCTTCTAAGGTGCCATTTAAAAAAAACAGTTGTAACATCTAGATGACAAATATTAAACTTTAATTTTACAGATAATGACATCTTAACGTTGAAAACAAACTGCAACTGAAAAAGTGCCAAGATAATTAATGCCGATTTTTGCAAACAACCTTCACTATCAATATTTCGTTTAAACATTCATTCACATGGTATTACCGATCCATGTTTTGGTGCAGTTTCAAAGTTCCAAGCTTTATTCTCTTCGAAAGCTGAAATTTCTGCTTCCATAGCCTGTCTGAACTGCTCTTTGTCAGGAACCGACAAAGCTTCATCGACTGTCAGGGGATCTTCTCCTAAAATACTTGGCTCACCACACAGACTTGTAACATAATCTGGAAAATCTTTTAGTTTTCTTTCTTTTCGTGGCCTTTCAACTTCTCCAACTTCCACTGGATTTTCTGGAGCATATTCTTCTAAAGTACTGCTATCACTACTATCGCTCTCATGATCTGTAGTGTTACTATTTATGTTTTCTTCTGAGATCAAACCAACTCCAACTGAAACTATTGTTTCTTCAGTTACCTCATCTCCCCATGAAACTATTGTTTTTCGATAATTTTTGATTCAAAATTTTCAGGATTATAAACACTGTAACCTTTGACGTCGTCGCCATAACCCACAATTAATCTTCTTTGAGATTTTTGTCCCATTTAAGACACTTTTCTTTGGCAACATGTACCATGGCTGCACTACCAAATATTCTTAGGTGACTTACATCTGGTTTTCTGCCCGTCCACATCTTGAAAGGTGTTTTTTCGCCTAAAATTGATGACGTGCAGCGATATTTGACGTATACAGCAGTATTCACTGCTTCTGTCCAGAGTTTTTTGTCCAATTTTGTATCGAAAAGCATACATCTTGTCTTTTCTACGATGCTTCGGTTTAGCCTCTCAGTCAAACCATTCTGTTACGGTATATAGGGGTTTGTTTTTTGGTGGATAATACCACAACGTTTCATTAAGGCTTCAAAGTCCTTATTTAAAAATTCGCCCCTATTATCAGATCTAAAGCATTTTAATTTTTCCTCAACTTTCAAATATTATTTTAAATATTTTGAAGCTCTCACAACCTTGATTCTTGGTCTTGATAAAATATACAAAAGACATTCTTGAGAAGTCATAGACGAATAGCAAAAAATATCTAGATCCGAGGCAAAAAGACCTCTGGTCGATATCCTTTTGACAAATTAATCCCTTAAAACCTCATTCATTATTTATCATTTTAATGTAAGTATGTACAGAATTTGTCAATAAATATATGTTACAACTACTATCTAGATCCTCCAAGTGATTTCGTCTCCTTTAGGCCACAGACATCTACATGCACAACTTCCAGTATTGTATTTGCTCGAATATCTTCTGATTAAACAATCCAATTTTCTTTTTTCTAAAGTTAAACACTTTAGTCCATTCACCGAACCGTTCACCATTTTTTTAAAGTCCACATTGTTCAAATCTTTAAGTCTGCGGTACCATATTACGCTTAATATCACTGCTATTAAACATTCATCTGTTAAGTCTGGACACAGTCTAATTTTTTAGACTCCACCAACAAAATCAGCTTAAATTAGTTCAATTTAAAATGGTATTTTTAGCATTTCTGTCTTTAGCTTTATATAGTTTGGAATAAGAAATTGAGATACTTCATCAACATTAAAATAATACAAGTCACACCAATTTAAATTTGATAAATTCTTATATAGGTTAGCTCTTCCAAAATTATACCCACATTGATTAGACACATGAAACCTTGATGCTTTCGAAAGAAATATCTATATGTAGAAATAGGTAGTATTTGTCTTCTGGTAAAAACGTTGTAAATATCTTTAAATGCTATAATTCAAGTTTGCAGATATAAAAGTAAATCTAGTAATGGATCTAGATAATTTGAAATTGATTTTTTTTGTTGTAATGTAAGAAATTATTTAAGACAATAGCAGAACTTGTACTAATATTACTTTGGAAACTATGATAATATTCAGCTGTATTCAAATCTTACAGACATATACAATAAAGGAAGAACTAGAGATATTTCAAAATTTAATACAAACAAGTACCTAACAAAATAAAAGAGAAACCTGATAACGAAAGTTGTTAATGTGAGAGTTTTAATACATGCATTTATCTTGCAGTTCGGGGTATTTTGCATGACATCATCCTCTATTAAAAATTTCTATTTTGGGTTGTTACTAACAGATAATTATTACTTCGCTAAACACAAAGAGGAAGAGGGACATCCCATTAGCACGTGCATTCCTTGTAATAAAGCTAATAGGCTAATTGCAGTCCAATAAACTGGGCCATTATGTTATTACATTTTTCATTGGATCAACGAGGCTGTAACTTTTGAAAACCCTATATCAATTGAAACAATTGAAAGAATATTGATGTAATTTAACAATTTTTTTTCTTCCCAAGAAAGTGGGACTTCACCAGTTACATTTTATTATATGAAATTATTAATTGTTCATGCTAATAATTAAAAAAAAAAATCATTTATAGTAAAATAAATACTGCAATCGTTGTGAAATTCACCAAGGATTTTAACCGCATTAACCACAAGTTCCTGTTAACATTTAAAAATAACAATCGGTGTAAATAAAGAAAAACAATTATATCACTTACTTTTATTTATTTAAATTTAATCAAAAAACAATTAGCAACGTATGACAATGCACCATTAACATTATCAAGAAACATGGAGCTAATAAAGTCAGAACACATTTAAATGAGCATCATTACGACGAATTATTTCAAGTTTGACCTTTGTCGAGACAAGATACCGTATTATGAAAATCGCCGTCGTTTTTACTCTCCTCTTAATACACCTAGCCATATGCTCATCAAAAACCGATGACTCAGACGAAGACTATCCTGATCCCACCACTCCAGGTAAGTCAGAGCAATTAAATCAAACCTCTCAGTACACTGTGCAAGTTCGACGTCGACGTGCGTAATCTTGAGCTACGTATTTCAGGATATCTAAATGTTACGTTTCACCCCTTCATCATCAATGTGCCAGTAAACAAACCGGAATGTCCTCCAGGTGAAACGTTCGTGTTCAACGCGTGCCGAATAATAAGATATTGGTAAGTAATAATAACAAACTTATTAAAAATCTTTTCATTCTTATCTGTGTTAGTGATTGTTTGTTGCTTTGTCGCTGCTTATCAAAGAAGGAAAGTGTGTTAACATTGATAAAAGGTCAAATATATGATTTGCTCATCATTGATAGTAATAATCATTTATTTGTTAATTCATAAGCATAATATTTCTTATGAATTTATTACAAACACCAACATTTATTTACATATCTAATTAAATTTATTTAAAATCTCTTTTATAATTTTATTACCCATGCGGACATTTGAACGTATATATTTTATTTTTCTCAATTTCAAAAATAATTGATACTTGTATGGATTATATCATGGCATTCATTTTATTCATTGCTCTTTATTGGCGTACCTGTGTTTAAAACTTGTTATTGGCAATAAAAATCAAGGTCAGAAATATTCATTTCTTATTTACGGTATTATTGTTAATATTCAAACCTTTTTCGTCTCTATTTACCTTATATTATTTTATTATTATCTGCAAATTAGTTTTAAAATTTGTTGGTGCTAAACTTAAAAATTAACCTTCTGTCATTGGTGGTAAGAGGTTATTCAAAATACAAAATATCAAAATAATCAGTAACAATTTTGGTTCCCTATTCATATATATCACAATTGATCACTCTAAGAAATGTATATAATTTTATAAAGATAAATCGAATAGAATCTATATATTATTTCCGTTAAATGAAATAAATCGTTGTTATTAATAATAATAATAGTAAGGCTGAAAGACCCCAGGTCGATAGCCATTTAGCAGAAATTTTCTTTTTTTTCAATTGTTTACAATTTTGCTTTACTATGTAAAATTGTCTGCAATAAAGATGTTTGTATATATAATAATAATAATAATCATCATTATTTTTGAAATATCATTTACATGTTGCAAAATGAAAATAATATCAGAATAATTATACAATTAACTATTTAAGCTATTTACAGTTGCCACTTAACTAAATATTAATCTAACACATCACTCAATAAAAATCATTAATAATTTTGTATCCTATTTCAATATCAATGTGTATCCTTCTGGTTACTAAAGGCAATAATTTAAGTAGTTTTAAAAGGTATGTGTAAATACCAGATAACAGGAATTTGTACATGAGAAATTTTATAATTTTTTTCTGAACACGCTCAACCCTATAAATGTCGTAGTGAGTACAAGGATTCCAAATTACAGAACAATATTCTAGATGAGGGCGAACTAGAGACGAATAAAGAATATTTACAGTTTTAATGTCATTTAACTTCCCACTATTACGCTTTAAAAACCCAAGAGCACGATAAGCTTTCGATATAATGTTGCTTATGTGTTTAGAGAAACTCCAGTTGTTGGAAATAATAACGCCAAGGCCTTTAATCCACGTTACCCTAGAGAGTTGAGTGCCATTTATGACATAATTTCTAGTCGTTTGAGATCTTTTTTTTTTGAGAATGTAATAATATTACATTTATCGATGTTGAGATGCATGCCATTTAGACGACACCAGGACTCGAATCGATGGAGATCTTGCTGTAATAACTGCGGAGATTCGTTACATGTAATATCTTTGTAAATTTTCATGTCATCGGCGAAAAGCAGACATTCTGAGTAGAGAAAACAATTTACCATATCGTTTATAAAAAGATTAAACAGCAACGGTCCTATATGCGACCCTTGTGGTAACCCAGAAGTTACACTAAACTCCGATGACAAGAAACTACCCACCCGAACAGATTGAGTTCTACCAACTAAATACGATTTAAACCAGTCAAAAATCACACCGCCAATCCCAAAGTGTTCAAGCTTCTGAAGGAGAATGTCATAGTCTACTCTATCAAAGGCCTTTGAAAAGTCCCTATATACGGAATCAATCTCATGGCCCCTGTCCAGAGAGTCTATGATGAATTAGCCGTAAGTAAGTAGATTACTCCAATCGCTTCTGAAACCATGTTGTCTATTGGATATAACACTAGAAAAACAATCGGAAAGACTTCGCCTAATAATTTTCTCGAATATATTTGGAATGAAGGAAAGAATGGAGATCGGCCGATAGTTTCTTACTAAGTTTTTTTTACCATTTTTGAATATGGATGTCCCAAAACGAGGGAAATATTTCAGACATTAAAGATTGATTAAAAAGTAGCCATATTGGGCGGCTGAAGGAAAAAGCACAATGCTTTAACAGAATCGATGGTAATCCATCAGGACCCGTACACTTCGTAGCTTTTTGTTTGGTCAGCTCATCTAGAACATTTGAAATGGAAAACCTTATTGACCTTAATATGGTCATACAAATATTTTTCTGAGATTTGTAAGGGCAAATTATGCAAGGGTTGGCAATATACGGCACCAAAGTATTCAGCAAATAAATCCACAATATTCTGCATGTTATTTATTACCTCTCCATTATGTACAAAAGATTCAGGGATTGAGGAACTTAATCTATTCGAGTTAATAAAATTCCAAAACGATTTCGGTTTATTTTTAAAAGATTGTTCTAAAGAGGTAACCACGATATTGTAGCATATTTGTGAAAGTATCTTACAACGAGTACGTGCACACTTAAACAAGTCGTGATTGGTATGAAGTCCGGAGCGCTTATAATTCAAATGGAGCATTTTCTTACAAAGAATTAAATCTATGAGTTCCGCATTAAACCATTTCGGGAATCGATGTACATGCCCACTCGAAGCTTTTTTAACAATGTTGAGTACATACAAATCAATCGCAGAATATATAATTTTATAAAACTATTCAACATTATGATCAATATCATTTTCTGAAAATAAATTGTCGTAGGAAATATTAAGAATAATATTACTTAACGCCGGCCCCGTTGGTACAGTGGTTAGCGCGCCGACTGTAGTCGGAGGGCCCTCGGTTCGAATCCGAGCGCGGGCATGGATGTTGTGAGCGTTGATACATTTCAAATTTAATTTGAACAATACAAATAATCGGTCGTGGCTGAATAGCCTAGTAGCTTATGCCAATTTCCCTATATCATTCATCACCCCAACCCGCAATTCCATCCAACACCCTTCCTTTAAAAAAAAAAAAAATATTACTTAACGATAAATAATCAGTTTTAGAATAGTTGTAAGTGAACTGAGAATGCCAGCTTGTGTTGTCGCATGCCTCAGTTAGGTCAATATTTAAAGATGTTGCTGGGTGATGTGGATCACAGGGTAATAGGGGCTGTAGACATCTTGAGATTTTGTATTTTTCACTAAAAATAGAGTCCAAGAATACTAAATCTAATATTACCGAATTTACATTTGATATTAGATTAATCTGCAATGAATTTAATGCACCAAACATTTCATCAGTGATTTGGGCAGACAGAAGAGAGGAGGGTTATAATCACCCAAAATACATATTTGATGATCAGGTAACATATCATTTAATAAATAGAAAAAACACGAAAATATTTTCGTAAAATCTAGACACTGCCCTAAGGACTTCTGGTTATATACCACGGAAAGCCGCGCGGATTCTCTCCCTCATATCCTCGACAGTAGTTGGTACCGTCCTGTAAACCTCGTCTTTGATATGGCCCCAAACGAAGAAGTCAAGGGGAGTGAGGTCTGGTGTACTTGGCGGCCACCTCACAGGACCCCCACGACCAATCCAGGAGTCCGGAAACGTTTCATCGAGAAATTCCCGAACGACACGGCTATTATGTGCAGGAGCCCCATCGTGCTGGAAAACTATCTGTCGTAGAGCGGCTAGAGGGACATATTCCAAGAGACCATCCAAGTCGTCGCGAAGGAACCTCAAGTAACTGTTGCCGTTCAGGTGCCCCTCGATGAAATACAGACCCAAAAGGTGTTTTCCAAGTATGCCTCCCCAAACATTCAGCGACCATCTTTGCTAGTAGTTTATCATTCGCATGGCGTGTGGGTTTTCATCGGCGTAATAATGGTAGTTGTGGCGATTGACATGCCCATTTCTATGAAACGTCGCTTCATCAGAAAATAATACGCGCATAAGAAATGATTCCTCCTGCTCAATTTTGTTGATAGCTCACGTGCAGAAATCTTGCCTCGCATGAAAATCTTGAGGTTGCAATTTTTGGTGTAGTTGAATCTTAAATGGACGGAATTTGTACTTTTGAAGAACACGATGTACGGATCGCGTTGAAATATCGTGATTCCTACTAATATCACGGATACTGTTATGAGGATCTTCAATAACTGCCGCAAGAACCTGCAGTTCATTATTTTCGGTAAAAACTGCCTTCTTTCTAACTCTACTTGGCCGTTTCACACTTCCCGTAGTAGTAAATTTCTCCAACACTTTTTGAAACGCACGTTCATTTGGATGTGCCCTGTGCGGATATCTCGCAGCGTACACTCGTGACGCCAAGTAACAATTCTTGTTACATTCTCCAAGAATAAATATCATGTCAACCATTTCCTCTTGAGTTCGGAACATTTTTAGAACGTTTATCAAAAATGACTTATGGCTGCTACTGGCGTCTAATAATTTACTTTGACAATTACCAATCTTTTGTTTTCTCATGGCACACTTGGGAACGGAAAACGTTTCCCGACATTTGCGATGAAATTCCTATTTTCTCCGAAATTTTGTTATGCAATGTGTAATTTTTTTGTACCAATGAAAAATTTAGAGTTTTGGCTGTACAACGCCGTAATTTTTTAGGGGGGTGCCATTTGAAATTTTCGAAAAAAATGACAACATGCGAAGATCAATCAAAAATTTTTTTTTCCATAAATTACCCGAAAAAAAATTATGTGAAGGTATACGAGGTCGTAACCTGTACCTCAATTTAAAATTTAGGCGCCGGTGTCAATTAGTTTCTCTACAAAAAAATCTCAAAAATGGGGCGCAATTTTGAAAGAAGGGGTTATAACAGCGAAACCGCTAAAGTGAAGGGTATAACATGTTAGATAAAAAAATAAGTACTCTCCGAGCACTTTTCAAATCTGCAATAAAAAATAGGGCATTCCATTTAAAAAAACATAAGTTTGGTACGCCACTGGAGCACGGCACGCCACTGATGTTATTTACAAAATATATACATAATAATGTAGAATATAATGTCATATTAAATTAATAAGCACTAAAAAACCTTTCGTCACAATTATATTTAAATTCACAGATATATATTTCGGACACAAAGTGACCATTATCAATGTTTTAATACTTTTTTAGTGCTTCCTAATTTAATCAAATTTATCTTCACGTAATTCACAAAAATCAAGCTAAAAATAATATCATATATTTCATGTACAATAATTTAAGCTATAATTCAAAAATTCTTCAAGAGAATACGGCTCACATTTAATTAAATTAATGTTAATACTGTAGCTTTAATATAGGCGTATTCGCTGGAAAATGTGATATTTGATTTTGACAACACCAATCAAGACAGAATTAAAATCTTCTAGAAGTAAAAGGCAATCATTAATAGATTTAATTTAAGTTGTCCGAGAAGAGTAAAAATTTGATGATCTGCAATGTGATGCCTGGGGCACACCTGAGGAAACTTGAATAATGTCAGAAATATGGTTCCTAATTTTAACATACTGCGGTCAGCTTTCCAACTATTTACAAATCAAACACTTTCTTAATTTAAATATTAGAATTTTATGATTAACTTTATCGAATGCTTCATTTTTATGCTCCAAGCTGTCAAAAATGAAAGATTTGAAAACTAGTAAATTGGGCATAGTTTTTTCTTTTAGTTGGTTTCAGAAGTTCAGAAGCCTAAAGCTGCTATAGTGTCAAATAATCATCTTTATGATGCAATACTTAAATAATAATTATAAATTATAAACAATGGTAATAAAATAGAATATATACAGTTTTTTTAGAAAATTGTTAGAAATGCCATCAGGCCCTGTACTATTACCGATTTTAAGAGAGATAATAAAACTAAATACTTTAAATAGAGAATATGTGTATGACTTCTTGATGAGAATTAAACTTTAGCATTTGAAGTGTAGTATCCAGGTTCTAAGCAGTTGAAAAAATATCAAATAAAGTCACAAATTCTGCACCATTTTTATGCGTAGTATAATATTATTATAATGCATTACTTCAGAAAAGCTTACATTGCATAAAAATAAAATGGGATTACTAGCAATGCTATTATTAACATTGTCAATATACTGTTTAGATTTAGACATTTAGTTCTCAAAAATTGAACTTGTTGATAATTGATGGAATTTTTGCATTATTTATAATTTTTATGATCATTTTTTTGAATTCTTTATTAGACCAATAGGGAAATTTAGAACACTTTCTCGATCAAAATCATAGGTAATTCTTCATATATGAGCTAATCGGATAAATCTTTCAATTTATAAGTTATAAGATAACGGTTTACACTAAAAATATTCCACAAATAAATACCAAATCTAACAATACATAAATTTTATTAGAAATATATATTGTGATAACTGTATCGGTTAGTTAAAGGGTTACCCTCGTTATTATTATCCTCTCCCAACTCTTCTCTACACAACATATCCTTAACCACAAAATTGCTTCCCCTATGATCGCTCTGGCCATGACGAAATATTTGCCCTAACCTTCTCTACGGTAAACTTAGGCAATATAGGGCAAGCCACTGCTGCTGTCTTCTTTGACATCCAGAAAGCCTTCGACATCGTCTAGCATAAAGAACTTATTCTATTACTCCATTTCAATATTTCTTGAATCATTTTCTCACTTATTTTTTGATGAAATATTATAAAATAATAAACATGATTTTTAATTAAACAAAAAAGTTTACTTTGTTAATATCACACTTTATTTTTAAGTGACTCGAGTTTCGATCATTAACTGATCATTATCAAGCTTAAAGTAAATTAATCTACGACAAAACACTTATTTATACAGAATGAAATAAGGATGAAAATACTAGGTCTACCTGGTCATTAATTACTGGGGTTTCCGGATTACTCTTCGCTTTATGAATTTCTAGGGACTCGAGTAAATCCATTTTAAATCCTTTTTCGGCAAAATGGATTATCTCGAGTACATTTCCATCAAAAGAATGTCGGTTTTCTATTAGGTGATTCGCGAATGTGGAATTTGTATGTTTTAATCTGAAGGATCTAAGATGTTCTTTTAATTTAATGTTGAAGTTACGACCAGTTTGACCTACTTAAATTCCTTTACAATTTGTACACGTTAGCTTGTAAATACCTGATCTGTCTAATTTATCTATCGGGGGTTTAGAATTAAAAATTGAATTACAAATTTTATTGGTTGGTTTAAATGCTACATTTCTTTTAATGGATTTACTCGAGTCCCTAGAAATTCATAAAGCGAAGAGTAATCCGGAAACCCCAGTAATTAATGACCAGGTAGACCTAGTATTTTTCTCCTTATTTCATTCTGTATAAATAAGTGTTTTGTCGTAGATTAATTTACTTTAAGCTTGATAATGATCAGTTAATGATCGAAACTCGAGTCACTTAAAAATAAAGTGTGATATTAACAAAGTAAACTTTTTTGTTTAATTTTTCAAAATGTATCACGAAGTTAACGCCTCAAACATTAATCAAATGATTTTTAATATTTACCCGACTAGTTTCGCTTGTAACACGATTATCACGATTATCAGTGATTATAAAAGAAACCGACAGGTTTTTATATTCTGGTAATAATGCTTTAAGTATAGGGGAAGTCCAGATCTCTTCATTATCATTAACAACGGGGTTTCTCCAATTCATGGCTCTATTTATTTTAAGATCCTCTATCAGATTTAATACTCTGATAATAAGGGATTTATTTTTAATCTGATCCAAAGCCTTGAAATAAATAGAATAGTAATTATTAGTCTAGTAAACATTAAAAATCAGTGAAACAAACAAATTAAGTGTTAATCAATTCTTTACTTATTATTCCATGTCAATAATCTGAGTTATTAAATTGAATCTCCAGAATCGATTTCACTTAGTTCCCTTCTCGTCCGCGAATTCTTCTCTTATACTCAACATAACCTCCCTTATCCGCCAGAAAAGACAGCTTTATAGACAGATTCGCCACTACAATCATTTAAAAGACCGAACTGAGTGGAATAGACTCAATGCGCTCATCAAACTAGGAATCAACAAATACAAAAAACAATAATCGCTCAATATTATAGACAGTCTTGACCCTTACTTCTCCGCTCTTTTTTGACAAACGTTCGGTAACCTCTCGTCGCGTCCCACTTTTATACTCCATAATCTCTCCTTATGTCATCCGCACGACTAATCCTGTGGAATTCGCTAAGTGCTTTGTCTCTCACCTAAATTAAATCCACACCAACTCCCTCATACACAACCCATGCCATGACACTCTTGCTTACACCTGGCTCTCTGGCATCATAAAACATCTTCTAGCCAACCTAATGCAATACCTAAAGTAATAATCTTCCACACTTGTATTGCTGCTGGATAATAACCTAAAAAAAACAAGGACTCCCTTAAATTTCTCCCATTTCTCTCCTTCTTCTAGATAGAATATATTAAATCTTTTGTCTGATTAAATTCGCCGATCTTAAACATTCAGACGATTTAACCACTTTTGGACGTCCATGAATATATTTGATGACCAAATCTTCCTCTCCATTTTTTCTTCATTAACTTCCTGCTTGCAACCATTAAATTCCTCTCTCTACATTATAGTTCGGTCAAAACCAAATTTAATTGCATTATTTTCTAAATTTTCAATAATGGCGAGCGAGTCGATACTCGACGGAGTATTTTTTTTAACGCTGTAGTGACACCCAATATTAAATACTAGTATGTATCAAATGTGGTAAAAAGTTTCACAAGAGTTGTGTAGAAAAGAAGGGCCTCAAACCCATAAACAGTACTCGTTTGATCTGCACCGACTGTCCACCTGATGTTGAGGCTAACGATGTGCCCATCAAGGAGAACATGTACTTATAAGAGCAAGTAGAAGTTTAAATTAAATAATTCACGAAATGGAGGACAAAAATTAAATTCTTAAGAAAAACACATCTCCTAAGGCAGAAGATTTTAACATTGGAAAATGGAAACACAGCAATTTGTGGTGGCATCTTTTGCTCGAAAATAAAAGATACTATCCAAGTTCCTGTTCAGTTACTCTCAAACCCAGTGAAGACATCTTAGTTTCTGCAGACGAAACAAAAATATTATAAATTCCTGCAAAGTCAGTGGTTACGTCAAAGAATTATCAAGAGCAGATCAGTATCAAAAAGAGAAATAATATCTAGCACGCGAAAAAATCCAATTAACCGAGAGCCACTACTTAACACCAACAAAGCTAAACCTATGCTTATGAGTGATGTTGTCAAAATAGGGTTACATTAGTCAGAAACAGATAGCAGGAAAATTAATTTTAAAAAGAAGAATCGAACAGTTACCGGTAGAAAAATTACAGGGAACTCTCTTCGTGCTCCGAAAAAGATTGCTTGGCTCTACATTAGCAACTGCGCCCCAATTGTAAATGCTGACCATATTAAATCGTATCTACATGAAAATGATTCCAAAATAGAGATAAAACCGTTAGAACAACTTAAAACAAAAGAAGTCAATAAATCATTCAAACTTGGTGTTGGTTTCAGTTATCCTATTATTCTAATGACTGAAGATTATTGGTCAGCGGTAATATGAGTTTTAAATTTGAAGGACCAAAGGCATTTTTCGAGCAGGATTTATTATTTTTCTTGCAAGCTAAGAATTTTTAGAAAAAAATATTTTAATAAAACTTGTGCAGATTTTATACCCTTTAAATTTAATTTGAAAAGTTTTAAAATATTTGTCATATTAAAAAAAACTGCCTCGAGTAAACGTCCAGGTTTCTGAATGTCCAACAAAAGCTTTCCAGTTCCAGTTTTTATCGTTAAAAGTTTAAGTTTAAAGTTTTATCTCAATTGGATTATTCGTTTTTGAGATACAGCGCCCAACGTCATTTTCATTCGCGAAAACAATACTATTCAAATTGTGATGTGGCCATCATAATACTTTTCCTATATTTTTCTCGACAACTATGAGGCTTACGCAAAAAAGGTATTCTTAATAACTTGCTCAATTTTGAATTCTAAATTCTAAATTATTATATATATGTAGGATGGGTGGGTGGCCTCTAATCCACCCCCAATCAGTAAAACACAAGCGAGCATTTTAGTTAAAAGTCGTAAAACGTTAACAAACATAACATTTTTGCAACATTTAATAGATATATTCAAACAAATGTTTTAAATATTTTTTGATGATATTCATCTGACTGGAGGGTAGGATAGAAGCTACCCACCTACCCTACATATAAACTTTAATTCCTTAGCACCTCGTTGTATCCAATGAAATTAATTACAAAACGTTTTGAATATTTCTAGATGATTTACATCAATAAGATACTTTTGGACTAGAAATTAATCACTGCGCAAGCAGTATTTTGAGGATGGTTTATCGTCAATGCGATTGTAAAAATAATATTAAAAGGAAGAAAAGTTGACGCCAAGAAATATTAAACTAAAAAAGATAAGCTTTCAAAGATACATGTAACAATCACCGACATCTGTAGAAGAAACTGTAGTGTATATAAAAAAAGGGTTGTTAGAACTTAAATGACCTAGATGTTGGCTGATTTGAAATCTAGAGGTGACAGTTAACCAATGATTATGTAAATCATGTACATCAACAAAATACTGCTTGTGCAGTTGTGAATGTTTGTGATTAGGAATTGAACTTAAATTGACTTAAATTATCTACAAAATACTGCTTGCGCAATGTTGCATGCCTGCATGTAAGAAGTACTGCGCGAGCAGTATTTTCTAGATGATTTACAGCAATAAGATACTTGTGAAATAGAAATTAATCACTGCGCAAGCAGTATATTGTGGATGGTTTATCATCGATGCGATTGTAAAAATAATATTCTAAAACCTATTCAGTTGGGAGGATTTTATAGGCAGTATAGAATTATGTGGATGTCCAAATTGGAAACAAAAGACTGCAAAATTGGATGCAATGAGGTATTAAGTAAGAAAAATAAGTTTTTAAAGATACATTTAACCATCATCGACATCTGTATAAGAAAGTGTAGTGTGTATAAAATAGGGTTGTTGAAAGATTCGCTAGATACTTGCTGATTTGAAAACTAGAATTGAAACTATATTTTTAAATTCTTGAGAAGATAAAATAACTTAACCACTAATAATTATTTAAATCATGTAAATCAACAAAATACTGCTTGTGCAGTCCTGGATTATTATGTATATGTAGGGTGGGTGGGTGGCCTCTAACCCACCCTCCAATCATAAAATATAAGCGAGGATTTTAATTAAATGTTGTACAACGTAAATAAACACATTATTGCACAATTTGATAGATTTATTCAAACACATTTTTCAAATAATTTTTGATGATGTTTTTCTGACTGGAGGGTGGGGTAGAGGCCACCCACCCGCCCTACATATACATATAAACTTTAATTCCTCATCGTATCGTTGTATCCAATGAAACTAAGTACAAATATTTTTGAATAAAAATAAAATTAAAATGGAAAATTTTTTGAGTGAGCAACTTAGTAAAGCCTTTAGCAATTAAAATTATCATGTATATGTAGGGTGGGTGTGTGGCCTCTACCCTATCCTTTAATCAGCAAAATACAAGTGAGGGTTTTAATTATTTGTAAAATATAAATAAACACAAAATAATTGCAATTTTTGGAGATTGGATTGTACAAATTTTCAAATATACTATAATATATATACTATAAATATCAAAAAGTCCATTTTAACGATTGTAATAACTACAGGCCTATAGGACTTTCATAAATATAAATAGTAATCGAAAAAAATATTACGTAACTAAATATTTATTAAAATTTTCATAATTTTATGAATAAGCATCAATTCGGGTTCAAGAGAAGAAATTGTGCAATTGCAACCATATTAGATCTCATAGGATATTTAACCACTCCTTCAAAATGGATATTTTTCCTTGGTTATCTATAAATAATTGTGTTTTCATCCATTATTAAAAAGTTATGTTACTGACATTGTTGTGGCTTTTGGATGCCATTTCTTAGCTCAATTTAATAATAATAATAATTTTATTACAAATGCAACAATTTAAATAAATTAAAAACTAAACACAAATTTTAAATATTTATTTTTCAGGTTTTAATTATCTCAGTTTTTATCTGTTTTTCGATAGAATAAATCATATTCCACTTTTCAACCCTTGTTAAATCGTATTTTAAAAAGTATTTCTTATTATTACTGTCTTCATTTTATATATAGCAATTATTCATTGCGATAGTGCTAAGTGGAAGTTAAAATCCCTACTTAGCACTATCCAAATAATCTGCAACTTAAATATCTAATTTTGCTTATATTAATATAATTATCTTATAATATTTATTCAATTATACACGTTAGAATAAGCACTAGCTATCCATAAAGAACTCTTAACCTCAGTAATTAATATTTTATTTATCATTTTCTTTATTGTTTATGTTGATACATTATGCTATATATTAAACGATTTATTATTTTTAAATTAGAGCCTAATATAAATGTTCTCAAATTTCAGATTAAATAAACGATCTATTATTAACTTAAGCTATAAGGAAATAGAAGATAAAATGTATAGGTATACAATATTATTACTACTAATCGTTCTACAAATATCCATAATGCTCTCCAAAGCTAGTGCAGACTTCATGAATCCTGAGGAGTTTGCGAAAATGAAGGTGACGGCCCAGATAAATGCTACAAAAACAAATTCAACGGGTAAGAAATTATTTTATTTTTTATCATTTTATTAATGTAATATTTAGCACAAAACATACATAATAAAAATATTATAGATTTCCAGGAAATTATTTTATTTTTAAATTACCCTTAATACTAAAATATTTCAATAAAGTAACATTTTCCTAATTATTTCGTTACCTTGACAGTGACAAAAATATTTCTATTAATAAAGGAAAATTTTTAATTAAAATACCTTTTCGTGACAAGTGTTTCGATCAGTGACGTTCATTCTTAACTAATCAAAATTAGGAAAGTGTTAGAATATACAAATAGATATTAGGACATTAATTACGAGAAAACCGGGATATTAAGAGTTTCGAGCCTGTTAGCGATTCATTCTGATTATAGAGGAGATTACCATTAATAAAAGCCCAATTAATCTCCAAATCTTCAAAGAGATTTAATTTGCAGCCTGTTTTGGCAAAATAAATAAATTCCAATCGCAGTCACTATAATATAAATATTTACCCGAAGAATCACGAGGCTAACCTTCCTGTTGACAATAAAACGTGTCATTGAAGCGGAGTTTGTTTTGATCCGAATATGTATTATTACTTTCCCTATATACGTAGTATATATAGGGGGAGTATTGTTTTCGTAATTTTTTTTTCAAAAATTTTTTTTGCGGAAATATCCGATTTGGGGTTCCCTGTACCCAAAAAACTAATTTCTGGAAAAAAAATTTGTGTCTGTGTGTGTGTGTGTGTCTGTCTGTCGGTGGGTGCTGTATCTCAAAAACGAATAATCCGATTGAGATGAAACTTCAAACTTAAGGTTTTATCGTTCAAAACTGGAACTGAAAAGCTTTTGGTAAACATTCATAAACCGGAAGTGGTTGTTTACTCGAGGCGTTTTTTTGTTTTTTCGTGATTTTTTTCTAAATATGAAAATTTTTAAAAAAGGGTTTAAACAAAAGTTAAAGGGAATGAAAAACTGAACAAGTTTTATTCGAACATGTTTTTCATAAAATTTTAAACTTTCGAGAAAAAAAAATAAAAATTGAAAATTTTGACATTTTTTGCCAATTGCTAATAAACAATTGGAGATAGATAAAATTCATATAATAAATAATTGTAGCGAATTCAAAAGTGCACAAATTATTAAGAACAACATTTTTGCGTAAACATCATAGTTTTCGAGAAAAATATAGGGAAAGTACTATGATGGCCACATCACCATTTTGAGGTTTATGATTTCAGTTATATTATAAATTGATAACTATCCTTGGCATTTCTTTTAGCTCAAAATAAAAAAAATGCTAAGGACAATCATTAATATAACGCAAGGACAATTTAGAACCTCATAAACACATGTGTGGGCCAAACTCATAAAATATATAAGTAAGTAATTGTGGAGGCTTTTACTTCGTGATACATTTTGATAAATCAAAATGAGTAAAACAATTAACTTTAACATAAAAAAAGATAATAAATAATCAAAAGTGATTGCAACAAAGTAATTGTTTTACTTATTTTGAATCATAAAATATATGATTTCAAGGAATAATTGTTTAAAAATATATTTATTTAAGAATAATATACACTGTTCGGGCAGATACGTCAATGATATTTTCTACATATGAAATGGCACAGAGAGATGTCCAGTTGTTACATAACAAGACGTTAAACCCACCTACTTCGCCAAAACGGGCTGCAAATTATTCTCCTTAAAGGTTTGGAGATTAAGAGAGCTATTATGAATAGTTCAAATCTCTTAACTTTTACGTAATTAGCCTTATAATATATGTTATACGTTTTTAGAAGTATGTTGATTAGTTAATTTTGTGTTTCCTTCGATTTTTAACAAATTCATGAACAAAAGGTAATTCATAATTGTAAAACAAGAAGTTACATTTTTTTCCATAATGTTGCCTGACATGTGTTTTGAACTTTACTACTCATCATCAAAATTATCAACAATTAATAAAATAATATTCATATTTTTAATTAGGTTAATGTATGGAATAAAACCAGTGATATTCTTTACCTAATATCTAATCTAGCAAAACAAGCATCAACTTTATAAATATATTTTCATATAAACTTATTAATACCTCTCGATAAATATAAGTTTTTTAATTATCGATTTGTTAATTGTTGTGATAATCATACAATAAAAATTGTAATGTAATGGCATTATTTTAAATTTATTATCATAACACATGTTTTCTTCTGCATAATTCTTATAAAATTATAATAACATATTAGGGATAACTAAACAGCAACAATATAATAAATATTTTTGAAATACTTAAATAAATTTTTAAGCGCTATCTTAATTGTGTTTTCTAGATAAAATGGAAGAAGTGGATCTCGATGACAGGGTACTGATCGATCCCGGATGCGCAGCTGGGTACCTAAAAATTTGGGGTCAGTGCAGAAAGGTTACGTGATAGAAGAGCAGTTGTTTACATGAACTAATTTACTAAAATATATTTATCGCATTGTAAAATTCACTATTTAGTTTCGATATGTCGACGACACTCGTTTCTTTATGCCTTGTGGCCTTTTGCTTCCAGTACTGCAGTCCGCAGTACGCACCTTATCCTTACCAGTATCCATATCCGTACCCTTATCCATTTCAACCGTTTCCGGGATATCAAAATCCATACCAATACAGATACCCACCCTATCCTCTTCAGAATGGATACCCGAGGCAACCTATAATGCCATACCTACCGACCGAAATTATTGACGTGCCGGATGTTCCAATGGTGAATGACACTTTCCCGGGTTTGCCAACGGAAATCATCGACATCGACCCGAATGAAATTGTTCCGGAAATCAGCACAGAGGAACCGACCTTATCATCTACGGTAACAACTACTGGTGCATCAACAATCAGCCCTTATATATCAGGGACGAGCATCCAGCATTACTCTAGTAACCTTAATAATACCAAGGGTATTCATATATATGAAAGTAAGCCAATTAACACCGTCATTCGTAGGACGATTCATTCGAATGGAAAGGATGGCAGAAACGTTTTAAATATTCATGTAGTTAATGGTGTCGAGATTACTTCCTTGGAAACTCCTATCATTACGTATGATGAGGCTGTAACTACCGAACATACAAACGTTGTTAGTACCACGGAAGAGGAGGAAAGCGAGGAGGACGAGGAGCAGGGAAATAATAAAGATGATGATGCGGATCCGAAACCTATTCTCGGTTGGTTTAATTGAACTTGTAAAATTTTAATGGGTGTACGTAAGTAAGTTTTCTTTTTACGAAGACATTTCTGTTTATTTTATAAATTATTAATATTAAAAATTGTGTAATCGGGAAGTCGTCAATAAAGTATTTAAAAATCACTTTAGTAACAGTTTTTTAGGCAATTTGATATTTCCTTTGTCGTTCCAATTCTAATATGTTATACTGTTTCTACCTTCTAACTAAATAACAGCCGCAATGCAGTCGTTTTCTTTTTAGTGGGCTAATGGAAAAAACAATTTATGTTCCAAAGATTTTTAAAATTAATTGTTGGTATAATAATAATTTGTTAATTTAGGATAAGATGTGAAGAAATAGAATTTCGAATTTTTCTAATTTGGAAAAAATTACATTAATATTAGAAAATGAAGTTTATTGTCCAATATTATGTGAAGAAATAATTACGAATATTAATTTTCTATATTATATCTCTATATTTTTTATTAAAAATATAGCAATACCAACCCTACAACTACTACAATATTAAACATTCTTTTAGGTCACATGCTGATAGTGACGAACATTTTTATAACTCTACGAGCAAGGATAAAATAAAAGTACGTTCCAAAACAGTGTATAGCTTTAGATTATAACTTATTTCAACTTTCAACTTATTATTACTTGATTCGTTACTTATTATTAATGGTTCGCTTAACACTCGACGAAGCTTTTTTTGAAATCTTTGTTTTTATTTCACATTTTGGTAAAACATTTTTGAAATATCTTGAACTATTAAAACACTTGGTATTTATTTCCCAAGTTTTATGTTTCTATGAATACCTATGGTTATTCTCAAAAAGGTATGTACAAACTATCGAAACTAGTCTAATTAAAAATGAAATAGTAAAGTAAAACTAAGTGTTTTAAATGTATAAGATAATTTTAGACTATTATAAATATTACATTGATGAAGCTATCTATGTCTAATATCCCATATTATCAGTTAAGAAATACTAACAAGATATAGTATATCAAATTTTACTGAATTCATGTATATGAAAAATTTTTGAAAGAATTTATTATCACTATAAAATGTTTTCTCAAAAAGAAAATCTCGAAAAGTACTCTTTTAAAATTAGTAGTGGTTAAATGTTTAGTGCTGTCACTAAAATGTGTTTAAATTATCTTTCCAACTTTTTTTGTATTGATGACTACGTGTTTAAAAGTTTTACTTTACAACTACAAAACACCTAAAGATATATGCTAAGATTTCTAGAAATATTTTTACAAACTTCTTAATTTTCGAGTTCACCTTATTGCTGATCGTTAATCCAAAAAATTCGATGTTTACAAACAGTATTTTGTAATGTATGTAGCAGTGAAATAAAGCAATGTATATAATTTTTGTAAAATAATCATAGATAGTGATCTTAGATTGTATAAGGCTTTTGTTAACATCCCACATACATAATTACCATGATTGCTCCATGTTAATTTTATTTGAAGCAAGTAACAAGCAGTTTCTAAATATTTAACACTGTTCATTGTTTTCATTTAATTCAGGATACATTTATTCACACCATACTTACATCTTTCCTCAAGTTAAAACATTTTTAACCTAATTTAAGTCATGTCACTGAAAGAGGGGTATCTAAAAGAAATAAAATAATCAAATTAACTGATAGTCCTTACTAGGCCTAAAAATTAGCTGACTGATTGATAATGGAACAGTTAGAATTTATATTATGTTTTTGATACCATATATACCATAACTTATTAAGTCTTACACGAATTTTACAACAAGCCATATTTTGCCAGTTTTTTGGTGTAACAATTCGTGATTCACGTAATCGATATCCTCTATAAGATTAAGATATGTTGCTATTGTTAGTGAACTATTCTCAAAAAGCCTTCAATTGCGTGATTCGTGAAAAAATGTATAGTATAAATGGCTGACTTAATGTGAGAGTTTGGAATATTTTGTAAGCATTTTGATATTAACAGATAAATAAAAATATATCTATTTAAAAATCGTAACTTCAGTAAAGGGGATATTTTGTATTGGTAACCTACAACTTTGGCTTGCTATTGCTGTATTAATTGAAGTCATACATCTTTTATTGTTATCTATTTAATTTCTTTTTGCTTTTTAAAACCTTTGCCTAAGTGTAATATTTAGAAAACTATGCTCAAGCCAATAATTACATGTAATGCATTCAAGCGTGTATATAATTTCTAAGACTAAATTATACAGTATGATTACTAAAATTAAATTGAATTTACACTATTAGCACCTAAGTGAATGAACATTTGTGATGTGCTGGAGTGTACGATGAGAAATAAGAAAGTGAAAATATCCGGAGAGAATGACTATAATCATTCAATGCAATGACTATGTCACAAACATTATATAACATATATACATATATCAAAAGAGTGCTGCATATTTTGGGAACTATTGATTGTCTAATATTTTTGAAAATTCATGATAATGCAAATATATAAATGATTTGGCGAGAATAGCATATTTTTTAGCATTTGTAATTAATTTTATCGAGGGTGGCAACAGATTAATAGCTTTGGGAAGTGTGTAATCTGTAAACCTATGGCTAATATTTTTATTATTTTTCGGTATATGTACTAATTGATTGTACCTACTGCGAGTGTGGTGCACGGATGATAAATAAAGATTGCTGATGTTTGAACGCGTACACACAGAGGCTGTGAAAATAAAGACTTCTGATGTTACAAACTTCTTCTGATAATAATACATGGGATGGATATAGTCTTGATTTTACATAAATAACTTTTAAAATATAGTTTTGAACAGTATTTAACTTTTGTAATGTATTTTTATATGCACCTTCCCAAACTAGTATGCCATAACGAAAGAGTGATTCAGCAAGAGATTTCTAAACCATAATAAGTAGTTTTCTAGGTAAGAATTCGCGTAACTGATAAAATTTAAAAATTGATTTTCTAACTTTTTTCGTTAAGTAATCTATATGATTTTTCCATTTTAAGTTTTGGTCGATCATTATACCCAGGTACTTGATCTCCTTTACCCCATTAATTACAAAAGATGTGTCATCAACTTTTATGATAGTAAAATCGGGTCTATTTGCATCTGTCACAGAGAAGGCTACATAATTTGTTTTAGTAATGTTTAGAGTTAATTTATAATTATCCAACCAATTCTTAATTTTCTTCATGTCTCTTTGTACTGAACATTTAGTTTTCTCCCATGACTCTTCATTAAAAAGGAGAACCGTGTCATCAGCGTATGATACTATTTTAGCATCCGTTTTTATAGATAATAGTGAATCCATGTAAACTAAGAATATGATCGCACCCAGAACAGTTCCTTGCGGAACCCCAGTCCTTACAATGCATGGATTACTTATAGTATCATTGGCTTTAACTCTTTGTTCACGGTTTGTAAGATAGCTACGAAAGAAATTCAAAACGACCCCCCTAATTTCATTGAGTTCAAGTATGTTGATAAGTTTTATATGACTAACTTTATCGAAGGCTTTAGCTAAATCTAAAAAAACAGCAATACATTTTTTGTCGGCATCTAGGTTATACGAGACATCTTTAATAACAGAATAGATTGCATCAGTTGTAGACTTTCCACTTTGGAATCCAAATTGTTGTCTGTATAAAATATTATGTTTGTCAAAGAACTTTATCAAGCGATCCTTAAGACATTTTTCAAAATTTATTCCGAAGTTGTTTATAACGCTAATTGGTCTATAGTTACAAATCTTGGTTTTATCACCAGCTTTGAAGATTGGGGTGATGATTGACGATTTGAGTTGAGCGGGAAAAATTGAAAAAATTAAGTTAATGATATGTTTCAGGGGTTTTAAAATATATATGTGATTGTTTTTTATAATGCTAGTTGTTATGCCATCTATGCCAGGCGAGCTATTATTTTTTTAGGGTGGATTTATGTCTAATAAGTTCATTATCAGTTACTGGATTAAGAAAAAATGAGTGGGGGTTTACCCTTTCGGTTTCAATAAAATTAACTGGAGCTTGCAAATCTTTGGAGAGATTGATACCAATGTTAGTAAAATAATTTTTGCAATAGTCTGCCATTCCCTTATTGTCTTCAAATGCTGTTCCATTGTCATTTGTTAGATTGAAGTTGTTCTTGTGAGAAGTTTTTTCATTAGTTGAATCTGCAATTATTTGATAAACTTTTTTAATACTATTTTTATTGTCTTGAATTTGTTTAAAGTAGTAGTCAATCTTTGATTTTTTTTTAAATTATTCAATGAGTTTCTGTAAGTTTTATATTCCCTCTCTGATTCTAGCGAGAAATATTTGTTCAACCGTTTTTTCATTCGGTCTCTGTTTTTTTATGGATATAATTAGACCTTCTGTTATCCATGGTTTAATTTTAAAAATTTTATTATTATTTAAGCTAATCATTTTTTTAGATTTTTCAATATATTTATAAATTTTGCTTACAAATAAATCAGTAGAATTATGTGGATCATCAGAAATTAAAATTTCTTCCCAGCATTCGTTTTTCAGAAGGAAATCCAGTTTTTTTTGTCAATTTTGGTTATAGTTTTAGCACTATTTATATTATTAGAGTCCAGTTTTGTTTTAAAGTCTACCTTAAACGTAACGGGATAGTGGTCTGTAATATGGAAGTTCACAATGTATGATTTAAATGTATATTTTCGGCATAACACTGTGGAGGATTTTACAAAAATATGGTCTAAACAAGTTTTCGTTTCATGACTAACTCCTGTAGGGTTTTGAATGTATGGTGTAAAGCCATGTTTGGCTAGTATTGATAAGTACTTATTAACATTTACGTCAGTTACTTTCAGGAAATCAATATTCACATCAGCCAAAAATAATTGAAGTTTAGAGTCCAGGTTGTTTTGTTCTAAAAATACATCGAGATCTTAAAGGAAGGAGACCAAGTTACTTGGGTTAGGTCTATAGAGAGCAATTATTTGAAGGTACACATCATCAATTTTCAAGACAATAATACACAATGAAACACCACACACAATTAATTTTTTGTTGGTAATCTTATAATTAAGACTAGATTTAATTAAAACCAGAACGCCATAATTTCGGTTAAAATCACTGCCATTGTGTATTGTTTCATATCCGGGGATGTTAAAGTTATTTGTAGCAGCTGTTTGAAAACATTCACTTAAAATGAAAATGTCACAATTATTATGATAGTGATACGCTTCAATCAGTGTTATGAATTCATTAAAGTTTTTTTTGGCACTTCTTATATTGAAGTGCATAATGTTGAATTGACTGTTAGATGAAATGACATGTTCATAATTATCTGGATTAATATAATGACCTCCGTTATCACGTTCGAGTTGACTTAGGTTGTCTAGGACAATGTCTTCATCCAGTACTACCATCATAAAGTATAATCTATTTTGTTTTTCAGAGCCTTGATATGGAATTGTAGGGTGCGGCAGTCCTGGGCAGTTGAATGATGATTTGTATTGTAATTTTGATTATATTTTGAGTTAGCATTGATGCAATTGATGCAGACCTTCTTATGATTCCTACATTCGTTTTGCTCATGCTCTTCACTGCTTAGTGGACAAGTTAGTCTGCTTGTGCAATTTTCCTTTTTATGGTAGAAACCCTGGCACTTAAAGCAAAGGTGAATAGTTAAATCTTCAAAAACTGGGTAGCACTCCCATCCAATGCATATTTTTTTAAGTTCATCAATTCTCTAAATGAAGTAGCTGAGCATTCAGCGTAAATAGTGTGCTGGGCATTTTTGTTTGTTTTAACGAAGGTTACATTAAATTCACTCAGAGTTTCGTTTTGTTCTAGAACGGTCGCTTCGATGTCCTCCTTAGTCATGTTTTGATTAAAGTTCGTAATTTTAATTTTCGGTTTTCGCATTTTAGATGTCTTAATATCCTATAAGTTTTTTAACTTATCTTTGGTAACGTTCTCGAGGATTGTGGCTTGCTTATTTTTTTGGCATCTTATAATAACTGATCCGTTTTTTGTTGACCTTACGTTTGTAATACCAATTTTTAGCTGGGTAGGGTTAATGTTTTTGTTTACGTCGGCCTTTGTCAGGCGCGGATCTTGAGATTGTTTGGGTTTAGCAATAACAACAGGCACATTTGGTATAGTAGGAATGTTTAGTTCAATAGTTGATTTAAGTGCACTGGAGTGCTTGGCATAATTAATATCTTGAGCATTTTCATATTTTTTGAGTTGTTCTTTTAGCATTTGTATTATTTCATTTTTATCATTGATTAAATTATCCTTATCAAATTTATTGTTTCTACATCTTTGACAGTGAAACTTCAAAACTCGTTTTTGTAGAGGTAAATATTTTGTTTCAGTTGCTGATAACTCTGAGCAATCTTGACAAATAGAATTTCTGCATGAGTCACATGGAAAACAAGGAGCTATTTCGCGAATATACGATCTAGGACTCGGTGCAGAAAAACTAGTGAGCACAACTCACTCTGATGGGTATTGTTATTATGGAAAACTAGTAACACTGTCCATCCACAGTAACCTACACGTACGTTCAGAGCCCGCTTCTCGTTATAATGGTAACTGTACACCATGAGAAGGCCAACTTTCGGCGGAGCACACTTTATCACCACAACCATACACTACGTAGTACACATATTATATTAATATAATTATATAATATGTTAAAGGTTAATTATTGTTAGTTTTTATGAAACAAAACAAGCTAGTATGTTGTCGTTTAAAAATAAAACAAGCATCTCTCAACATTCGATTGAATCAACATCACCTCAAGTTAAATGTTGTACCAAAATATGTACCAATCAAAACAAAGTTTAAATCAGTGATGTCAAGAAGAACTATAAAACAGGCGGAAAAATGTGGATTCAAGAAGAAGCCAGTTTTGGTTCCCAAATCGTAATTCCCTGTTCACTTATGCCAAAATTCTACACTATGAGCTGATCAATGATCCACATCCTGTGGAGTTCGACCTCTTAGATGACTATGTTAGAAAAAAGTCAGCCACATCATACATAAGAAATATCTAACCTAGAAAAAGAGTTAACATCTTTAGAGGCAGCAAGGATAATAGTAAATATACAACATACATTTTATCCTAGAATCATAAATTATACAAAAACAGAATTTTTACCTAGAGAACTAAATTTACTAGAAACCGGACCTAATTATTCTCCTCATCTACTCACAAAAAATTACTACTCCGGGTTGTGAAATAACTAAACTTAAAATTGCAAAAATTATTAAAAATACCAAAATTAATAACACAAGGGACCAAACAATTGTAAAATCTATAAAACACAAAATTATTCAGGACAACTCAATCATTACAACGCAAACTAGCAGATGAGCACATAAAGGCATGGCATAACCAAATCGGAATGAGGCATACGAGACTCTACCTAAGTGGTCCGGTACCTGACAGCATGGGAATGCACGGTCTTTTGAAGAAGAGGAAACTCCCCAACACCTACTGTGTATTAACCAAGCATATACACGAGAACGCACGGTCAAATTCGGAAAACATATGCTCCCTGTAGAACAACTAAAGAGCATATCCTGGCAGAAACTTCTGGACTTCATAGTAGACACAGGAGTACACAGAGAGGAAAAACATCCAGAAGCACACACAAGGACCACAGTGACCGCAGTGCAGGGACGCTAGGTGACACCACCTCATGAGGAACACAACAAAAAAATACATCCTCTAACATACTATCTAATTTCGTTCGACGTATCAAATATGTTTCCACAATTCCTTCTAGAAGAAAATTATTCGAAGAATCATTTGACCAAATTTATGTAAATATTACAGTAAAAATAGAATTTTATAAATACTTCATCTTACTTTAGATAACAAACAAGAACCTTTATATACAAACAGAGGGTCTAGCAAATATCTATATCTTGCCCAAAAAGTTTTAAACACAACTTTAGCTAAAAAAACACACTAAAGTCTGCCATCGATATGTAAGCTAGTATTGTTTCACAGGAAGAGACAGGCAGCTCCATCAATTTCTCGATTTTATCAATAACTTACACCCCAAAATTAAATTCACTGCAGAGACAAAAACTAACCAAAATATTAACTTCCTAGACTTTTCTATCACAAAAACTAACAATAAATTAACCTTAATATCTTTCGAAAACACTCATATATAGATAGTAATCGCCAATCCATCACGACACCCCATTATAATTAATATTCAGCTATTTCCAATTACCATTATCACAACTCGACTTAAGTAACAAATTGACAATTATTAAACAAATAGCATTAAATGGCTATACTGAAAATTCTATTGACAAAAATATCTCGATACAGCTACCAAACTAAATTATTGGAATATATAACCTGTACAAATTGTAAAAAAGTGGACCTCGGTGTACCAACGATCCTTTCGCAATGAACAAGAAGAAAAATCCATCTTCGCTACTCAACTTCTAGACGAGAAGCATTCTTTTGGAGAGGATGTACTTTGCACAATTCATATTTCGAAGAAGGGCCCGAAAATAGACCTACCAGAAATTTTGAAATTCACCAAATACGTCCTAATCATTTTAACCACCAGCTAGACCGTATGTACACCCATATTTTTAAAGTACTTATGTAATTATCACCTATATACAAGTGTAGTCACCAAAACTTAAGCCACAAAAATAAATATAGTGTTATACAAACTAAAGTGTTTTTATTCATATTCAGCATGTGCGACGCAGTAAATGCTTTCAAAATAAATAAAATACTATACCTTTCGAAACTGATAAAAAAATGGATATCACTATAAAAAGAATTTTAAATTCGAAATAAATATGAATCATTCAAATAAAACAAAAATACATATACAGTACAATAGTAATAAACAGATCTATCAAAGAAGAGAAGACAAAGCCATTTATCTAGGTACAAAGTTAGGTCCTATAAAATTAAGGCGCATATATTTTTTGTCCAAATCCATAAAATAAAAACGAATAAAAATACAACAATTTAATAGTATATCTAAGAAGAATAAAATAAATAAATTAGAGCATTATATGTACGAAAGTAGAATTTTATCTAATATATGAATGACCCACTAAACTGAGATCTGCAAAAAAACTATCCAAGCAACGTTTGCAATAAATTTTCAAGATTTAATAATTGAAATAAATCGATTAACTTTCTTGGTATTTCTTTTATTTATTGTACGCCAGCTTCTACAAAAATGTTAGTTGTTTGATTTGAATTACACATTTAATGATTTTGTTACACCATTAAAGTATCTCTCCTTTTGAACCACGATCTTGCTTCCTTTTTGAGCTAAGTTCTGTATGCTGTTCGTGATGCTTTTGCCGAAATTGTCTTGAACTTAATTTAAGAGTAATTTTTTGTTTTAGGCACTGTCGATTTAACCATGCATGTATGGTTGCATTTACAATGTACCACGAAGTAAACGCTGCCACCATACAAGAATAACTTGTTACATACCTTAAATATATTAAGATTGTAAAAATTAATGAAACAGACAATATTATTAGAAGAAATAATTAATACTGAAAGTTTAATTATAATTTGTACTTTGGTTTATTGAAAATCTACAACAATTCGCACAATTCGCAATATAACATACATTACATTACATAAATAAAATCTCTTTATCATAGTAAAATCATTAAAAATATTAACATAAACTGTCTATGGAATCTATTTCCAAATTTTCACAAAATAATGTTCAATTAAGTAATGATTGGACCATTTATAGCATATATGCCAAGACTTTATATGAACTAAATGTTTAACTATCTAGAGCTAGTTTAGTTTTCTAAAGAACAATTTGGTCTTAAACATGGAAATAAGTCCACACTGTAGGTAAACTTAAGGGTGATGTTGGAAGTGGTTTGAGAAAATAAATAACTCGTACTAACTAATTTTATAGATGTGTTATGTGCAACTTAAATTTTTAATTATATTATTGATGCGGTCTGAAGCACGTAATTTCTTACAACCACAAAATATCTTCAGAAATAGCAGTGACATTCAACATTACAGATGATTCACATCTGGAAGCCTTTTCTGGTGGTCGTAATAGATTCATAATTCATCTCTAATTAACTCTGCATTAATTTTACGCGCAATTTATAATAATAATAATCTAATAATAATCATTTATTGACGCATATAACCATTATACAGAAGTGTAATGAATTATATTAAACAATACTAATGACAAAACTTCAATTTATTGGTCTTCAGAAAAACAGTTAAAGAATTACAAAATAAGTCAAACCTATTAAAAGTAGATAACCTATTGCATGTGCGCATAAACCGATTGATAGGACTATTATACCCATAATTTGTCCTATGAAAAGGCATACGAAAAATAGGCATATGAGGATTACGACGATTGCTAAATTTGATGTAGTAACTCAGCATAGACAGAATAACAGAACATTGAATCTTACCATTTATAACTTTATACAAAATTGACATAGTTGCATATACTCTTCTACATCCTAAATGATCAATATGTAAATTATTAATTATAAATTCACTATCCACGGTTGACACAAAACTTAACCTGAAAGATAAGAATTTGATAAACGCATTTTGAACATTTTCTATTAGGTTAATATATTTTAATTGATAAGGCGACAAAACACTGGAGGCATACTCGAGGTGCGAGGTGCGAACATATGCAAAATATACAATTTTAATAGAAGAAACTGATAAGTCTCTGGACATACGCTTAACAAAACCTAACATTTTAGCAGCTCGGTTACAAATATAGTTAATATGGTTATTAAAACTCAATTTATTATTAAACCAGACACCGAGATCCTTGAATATGTCGACTTTATCAATAACTACATTGTTAATATAATAATCAAAATGGTAAACTTGTTTCTTCCTAGAGAAAGTCATAAATTTACATTTGTTAATGTTAAAATTAAGACTCTTAGCACAACACCAATATGCTACAGATGAGATATAGCTTTGAAGAAGTTTACAATCTTCAATATTAAAATTTCTTTGATAAGTTCTTTCATTATCATCATCATTCGTCCATTTTTGACAAACGCCGCATGCTACTGAAACTTAAGGCGGCAATGTCACCGAGAACCGAGAACCGAGAATAAGCTCCCTAGGGAAATTATCGATAATCTCCCGGCTGTCAAGTTGACATTTATACCATATTCGCAGTTGCCCCTGAGTTAAAAATACAATCGATCAGTCAGTGTATAATCAGGTCCGTCCGAATCACGCTTCGGTATAGAATGTGATGAAGCAATTAGCTAATAGAAAAAACGACACTAGAAAACACGGTTAAAAGTGAATACTTACGGAGGCCGTTCGAGCACTTTTGTGAGGTTAGGAAATACAAATTAAATCATAACCTCCAAATTACGACAAAAGACGGAGTGTTACGCCAGAGGTACCAACTTACACGCTTAATCATTGTTCTTTAAAAAATTGTATAAATAATAAATAACTTTTAATATTTTGTAAGTTATTCAAGAACTTATTTTACCGAATGCCCCTCGGGCAATGATAAATACACGATAATTTTGACTAGTTCCCTCAAGTGTGTTGCTTTAAGTAATTACTAAGCAACACACTTTCGGGTAGTCAAAATTATCGCGGATTATCATTGCCCTTGGGACATTATATCTGAAAATCTTCCACAAATAGCAGAAAATTTGAGTTGTTAATAGCCTGTTGTCATTTATAAAAAGAAGGAATAATAAAGGACCACAATGCGACCCTTGTGGTACACCTGAAGGAACATGAAATATTTTAGATAAATGATTATTAATTTTACACATTGAGAACGATCGCTTAAGAAGTTTTGAATCCATGCAATAATGGACTTACTAAACCCATACGATTATAATTTGGAGATTAGTGTAACATGACATACCCTGTCAAAAGCCTTGGAAATATCCATGTAGACTGTATCCATCGAGGAATTATTTTCCAAGGCATTCATGGCATTCGAATGAAAAATTAACAAATTTTAATGTCATCCATACTTCCGATAAATTAATTCAACAATAATAATAATAAATTTGTTTATTTGTAACTCAAATTAAATACAAATATAAATGTAATATTACTGAAAATAGAGTAACAAAAACAAATCTAGATATCTAATCTACGCATAATATATCAAAAGAAAATTTGATATCTCTGTTACTTCCCCTAGATCGTAAATACAAAAAAACATAAATATATTTTAAGCAGACTTAACGAACTAAACTAAATAAATAAAAATAAATTACAGGGATGGTTATTAAAAAAAATATATATTAAATGTTTGAGAACAAAAGTTTAGTAGATACTATGCTCGCAAAAAAATTACCATTAGTGTTGATTTTGTTTAATTAGTAATATTTTTTTTTAAATATCGATTAAAAGTGAAAAGTGTAGGATGTCCAAAATTATATCTATTATAGTATAAAGTAATGTAGTAGCTGAAACTTCATTTAAACAGTTCAATGGTTTAATGGTTAACGCATTTTTCCGACAAATATTTAAAATATGTATGTCAGTACGGAAACTTAATTTATTATACAGATATGGAGGAGTTTTATTATAGTTAAAACAACTTTATAAAACTGACAAGCAGCGTGTAATATTCTACGACTTTTCATTAAAAGCCAGTTAAGTTCATGAATTTTATGTCTAATAGGCTGCCTCCTACGTATACCAAAATTAGTCGAGCACGACTAATCTTTGGATTCAAGATTGAGAACGTAATTCAATGCAGGTATCATACACAGAGTCGCAGAAGGTAAAATTAGATAAGATCAAGGCTTCACAAAGAATAGTTTTACTTTCTCTACTTAAAATGTCTTTGTTTGTGAAAATAGATTTAAGTGCAATAAAGGCATGCCTTGTTATTGTTCCAATATATTCTCTAAAACGGAGTTTATAATCCAGTAGTAGCCCTAAAAATTTGAACACTGTCGGAAAAGATAAGAGGGGTGCCTTTCAAGAAAATATGTAGAGGTTGTAATTCAGGGCCAAAAATTATAAAATTATAGCTTTTACTGAATTAATTTTTAAGAAGTGCAAAGTAGAAAATTCTGATATTTTTGCCAGATCATGATTAATTTTTGTTTCAACATTAGACATATGGCCTATGTCAAATGACTAATATAATTGAGTGTCATCTGCATATTGGTGGTACTGACAATGATCTATGTAGTTAGGCAAGCAACAAGTATATATTAAAAATAAAAGTGGCCCCAGGATTGAACCTTGGGGTACACCTGATAAATTATTAGCCGAATCAGAACCGCATTTAACTTTTTGTGTCCTATTTATTTATTTATCTTTAGTCTCATTTCTGGAATAATACATAATAAACATATTAATAAAAATAAAAACATACATTAAATTTTTGGCAAATGGAGCACAGGCGGAGTTCACAATTAAATATGGTATTCCACTCAAACCCTTCCTTTACCATAATGTTGAGCGATCTAGTATCCTCTTTGAAATCTGGAATTTTCAATATTTACTTTTGTTTAGTGTATTTTTTTTTTAAATTAAATATGACCTGATAAGTGCAATTCCAATAGATTTAAGAATACCCAAAATTAATTCAAAATTAACATTATCGAAAGCCTTGCTATAATTTAACAACACTAAAACAGTTACTTTATTATCATTGGTTGCCTTTATAATATCATCAGTGATTTTTAACAATGCTAAAGAGTAGCCATATAAAGAGCAAAATCCAGATTGAAATTCTGGCAATCATTGTGCAATTGTATATGTTTTGAATTTGTTTTATAAAAATTAACTCTATATTCAACGTATGCTCTTTTCTCAACTCGGATGACAGTGGTAGTTATGTTTCGAAGAGATTTATAATAATTAAAATCAGAAAGGTTCTTAGTCCTTTTATATTTATTTAAAGCTTTATTTCGTGTTTTAATCATCTCTTCAATACTATACGTAATCCAATTCTTGGGGGGGTTGCCAGTATTAAAAACTTTATAGGGCGCATGCTTATTAAATAGATTTATAATATTGTTATTAAGAAAATCTAACTTTGCATTTACATTATTAATATCATATATGTAAATTATATAATTATACGGAATTGTGTACAAATCTGCAATAAAATCATCATAATTAAAGTCTTTGAAATTGCATGCATAAGTAGTTACAGGTATCGTTTTGAAAATTGAAAGTAATTTTGGTTTTGATTAGGACATGGCCTGTTAACTCAGAAAGTAAAATAAAATTGGTGTCAATCGTTAACAAATTTTTATTTAAAATGATTAAGTCTATTAGTGTTTCATTTGAATAAGTGACTCGTGTAGCGGTATCTACATTTTTTTCAGAGTTAATAGACGAAATAGTGATTTAAATTATGTAGTTAATGTATTGTTATGGTTAAAAGGATCAATATTAAAATCTCCCATGCAAATTAAACCTTTATAATAATATTATAAATATTATAATATCGCTACTACCTGCAATACATTGCTTTCTGCTTTTTACTCTTCCATAATAGGTAAAATATGTGCGAAATCTTAATTTAACTCATACTGTCGGTAGTATCTCTTAAGAAGCACATCTGAGCGAATATTAGCTGTATTTCTTAGGTTTTGAATGTTTAATATAGATCCAAATGGTTTCAAGTTGCAGAAGCAACAGAAAGTCCTCCAAACATTGATACAGGAAAACCCCAAGGGCAGAACATCGAGCAACACCCAATCGACAGCTTCATAACACCTTGAAGATAGATCACGATTGTATTTTTACCTTTCGTAGTCTAATTATTTTGTGTTCGTATGTACTATCGTCTTTAAATTCAATGTTTTTCCTTCAACACCGAAGGTAGCCATTAAATCACCCACGAAAATTAATAATTTAAGTTCTCTTACGACATCAGCTTATAATCAAAATTCAAATAGGCGTAATTTTCAAAATTTCAATTCAATTAAGTTTTTATAGAAATAATAATAATATATTTAATCAGAATAATCATTAACATCTTAGACAACAAAATTATTTCAGTAGTAGAATCTGTTTTCAATTTAGTTAGCAACTACAATCGTGTATTCCAATGTAAATACATTTTTTTTCAATTTACTAATCGATCTGTAATTACCCTTCGCAATTAACTGAAAAGTAATTTTGCTGCTAAATTTGAATGTTTTATTTACTGTTTTCACTCCTATTTTGGTATATTATCAGGATTCAACAATACGGTATACTACTCACAACTCCTCACCCCACTTATATTTCGGAATGACCAAGTCGTATTAAACCAAAATTATAACTTTAGCAGTAGTTTTAATGATAACAATTAAAATATTCGTAATTAGAAATTATAATAATATATACATAAAATATTCCTTTGCTAATTTATTTTTAATTACATCAACCTAAATTCATTTCTTGTTCCAAATTACCATAGTATAGTCACTCACAAACTATTTTAACGTACATTCAATCATTTTTGTTCATTTTACAGAAAGAAATACGTTCAAACTAGTGTTGCTTTGATAGCCTTGCTATTTTGTAACACGCAAATTACTTTTGTATTATTCAATGTCTGTCGAAGTATTAGCTAGAGATGTAGTTGTTTCAAAAGTGATTTGTTCTTGTAGTCTTAATAAGACTCATTTGTTGTAGATTTTACAAAAATATTTCTTGTTTTTTCTATTTATTAGTGAATTTTCTACAACGTAAAGGACTTATATATTTTATTGTATAATCCGTAATTATATTTTTATATTATTACCTTATATTTCGTCTTTTTTGTAATCATTCTTAATCCATATCTTTAGCGTACTTGTTCCACCTAATATGATAGCATTTGAAGTTCTTCAGTGAAATCTGAAAATCTTATTTTTTTATGGGTTTTCCGTTTTTAATTATACCCTCTCTTTACGATATTAATGTTTCTTCAAAACAATCTTCACTGTAGACATTGGAGAACAGGGGGAACCTAATGCATCCTTGTCTCATCTTTTTTTCCTTATTTCAATGTCTGAACTGAGTTCATTGCCCACTATTATTTGTGCGCGCTGATTTCAATACAGGTTTATTATTATTCTCAAGTCTCTATTGTCTATATTTTTCAATTGCAGAAATTCAACTAGTTTTTCGTGTCTCACTTTATTGACAGATTTTTCGAAGTCTTGTAGTAAATATGTAGGTTCATGTTCATATCAATGCATCTCTCTTCTAACATAGTAAGTGTAAACAACGCCTCTCTGGTCCCTAATCTGTATACCATATGAACCCCAATTGACTGTCATCTATTCCCTCTACTAATTTTTATTAACGCATTCGTGTATTACTTTTAGAATACCTTTAATACACGTCTTATTAAATATATTGTTCTTTATTCGCTGAGATCATATATTTTTGTATCTTGTTGGTCGTAGAACTTTCTATTGAATTTTAGTTATTTCTGTGTTCATTAAAAAACATTTGTTGTATATTTGAGTATTTTTGAATATTTATTCTTTTATGTTCATAATTTCTGCCAAAAGTTATTTTGTGTTTGTATCTCTTAGCTTAGTAGTGTCGGTTTGTTTGTTTTCTGATATTTTTTCCCGTTTTATTTTGAGTCCGATTTTTGTAACCACGGGATTATGATCTAATATGTAATTACTGCAAAAATAAACAGGATGACTTTGTTTTACCACTTTTTTTTAACAAATTACACGTGACTATAGTTTCGACTATCAACTAGTCATTATCAAACATAAAGTGTTTACGGAGTCTAACATATTTATATTAATCAGTTGAATAGAGGCGTGTACATCAGATCTACCTGGTCGTTAAGAAGGGAAATTCACGGATTATTCTTAGCTTTAAAAATTTCCCTGGCCTCTAGTAAATCCATTTTGCGTCCTTTACCAAAAGAATGTCATTTTCAAAATTGTGATTCGTTTCCAGCAAGTGATTAGCAAAAGTTGAATTATTATTTTTCTGACAAAATGATTTATGTTCGTTCAATCTAATTCGAAAATTATGACCAGATTGGCCGATGTACACGCTTTTACAATGGGAACAAGTGAGCTTGTAAATTCCGGATTTATTCATGATATCAATTTCAGTTTTACAATTAAAAATAGTTGAACTTAATTTACTATAGGGTTTGAAACAAATTTTTACGTTACATCTTTCAAGGACTTTTTTTAATTTTAGTGCTTACCATTCCGAAATAAGTGATTGCTTTGAATGCTTTTTTGTCTTATTCTGTTTTTGCATATAAATATTTACTGAGACGCTTCATTTCCGATTTATGAATTAATTTATTAATTGTCTCTTCTTTGTATCCATTATTAATTGCAATGTTTTTAATTGTGCGGATTTCGTTGGTAAAGGCTTGAGGACTTAAAGGAATGTGAGGGCTCTATTAATCATTGAGGTGAAACTGGCTAATTTGTGTTTTTGAGGGTGTCGGGAATGATTTGGAATGATGGAGTCGGTATATGTAGGTTTTCTATAAATGTTAAAATTTAATTGGTTATTTATTTTATGAATTGATTGAATAGATTGGACGAAATAAAAAATCATTTTGTCATAAAAATAATAATTCAACTTTTGCTCCACTTAATAATGGTAACACTTTCTTTCACAAAATATTTTTTATTCGCTATATGTATTAAGCTATTGATAATGAGTGCCTTGCACTCGAAATGTATACATATAGCGAATAAAAAATATTTTATGAAAGAAAGTGTTACCATTATTTCTTGTGTAATTATCAAATCTATCTGTAACTCTCAAAAACCACGTTTCTAGTATTGCTCAAATTGAACAAACATAAATTTAGCAATTTCACAATATTATTTTAAACTTGACAACGTCTTTTAAATGACCTTTGAAAAAGAAACGACTGTATCCTCAAGCCATGGAGACTTTTATTCTATAAAGATAGTTTTAATTTGTGTAGTGGTCTTAGTATATATATAGATTCTATAATTGATTTAATTTATAATATATGTAATATATGTGTAAATCAACTAACACGGTTTATAATTGCATCATACGCTAGAGGTAAATTTACTTACTATTTAGTTTTAGTTTAGTATAAATAAGACTTTTTAATAATCAAAATAATAATAATTATATTATATAACCTCCATTATATAATATATATATACAGAATCTTTATTTACATACTTTTTTTTATACATAATAACATAGATATATTTTACTTATCTTTCTGCCCATAATATAAATGTTGACAGACAAGTTAATTGTTGTTGTTATAGGTTTTTATTTTCTCGAATAGAGATTCTGTGGGGTGTTTAAATTTCAGGGGGATAAGAGGGTTTCGACGAGTACAATATTTTTTAAGTATGTTAGAAGTTAGATGGATAGAAAGCTATTTTCGTGGATAAGTAATGTATGCAATCGAAGATAGGGACATTATATAATATTATTCGAACATCATTAACTTGAATGATTCTTGCTGAAAGTAAACTACATTTGTACAATATATAAGAATTAGATTTTTTGCTATAAGTTAGTATGAATGATTGAAACATTTTCCCTTCTTACTTAAATATTATTAGTAGAGTAGCAACGAAATAACTCAGATTAAACATAAATAGAATATGTATTAACAAGTAGTTAATAAACTTAGTACAAACATGTAAAACTGTAAAAAAACGAAAAGTTTTTTTTTTATACCTTTTGTAGTCTTCTTTAAAATGCTTATTTTGGGCTAGCCAAAAATTATACAACTAAATATGATATTTCACGAATATTTCTCTAGAAAATGACAACCTTCTTAAATTTAAATATGACCAACTAATTGCTCTTACCATTTTACTACAAATTCCGTTTAGGTCGATCCGCAGATTTCTTGGAGTGATAAACAAAAACGCACTCTCCAATGTGGTCCCTTCCATAACCAAGCGGACAAATAAGACGAGGACTATCTATAGCCGCATACTCTTTTACACCCTCACTTTTCACAGTTTTGGCCAAACAATGCCAACTGCAATACGTGAGAATAACAACCAATATAAAATAAATTTTCATAATTAATTACAAACGTGCACATTAGTATACAGCATTTATATACTTACTGAAATATGTGGCAATTGCTAAGCGATTCAGGTTCCTGTTATCAACGACATTTTACGAATGCTATTAACTAAACGTGCATTTTTCCGTCTATAGCATTTACTTCAAGGTTAATCGTCTTTCAATTACAAGAAATTATTCGTAGTGCAGTGGGAATTACAACCGGATTATTATATAATGATCACTTTATATAAATCACGGAAAATCATCTTCCCGGTGATTTTGTTGTGAAGATGCTTCAGAAAATATTCCTACTAATATTGATATTGTGTTCAGTGTTTTTACATTGTTTCGCACAAAAGGGGGGCTCATTTGGGGCCATTGATACCGGTGACAAACCATGTCCAAAAGGATTTGTGCGTGATGTGAATCGCAATTGTATAAAGCCATTTAGAAGAGGATAGAGGTATTATTTTCTTGATTAATACTTGCAATATATATATGAATTTATTATAGACAATGTTTACAATTTTGCGTATTCAATGGTTTGTGAAAAAAAATCTGATATACTAGGAAAATCATTACATAAAAGCATAATTTATATATGAACGAATGTAAAATAAATGATCCTTTCTCAAAATCAAGTTATCCAGAAAGTAATTTTTATTAGAGTTTACATAGAATAAACCTTGCAACGTGTATTTTTATAATATTTTCTGATTTTATAAGTTATTTCACATTTATTTATTTTCATAGTTAGGTCTAATAACATCATTTAATTAACCAGTATCTAGAAAAGAAATCTTAAAAACTTATCTACTAATACAAATGTGCAGAAAACTGATAACATCAAAATACATATATCTATATCAACAACATGTTTACATTTTTAATAAATACGTATTTTTCTATGATGGCCCAAGGCTTTAAATGTTTCAATTATTGAAAACTTATTAATGAACATTAGTAATTGTAATTGCAAAGAAAACATTTTAATTGTGTAAATCAAAAATTATAAGTAGATTTTTGTATAATGAATCTTTTATATAAACCGCTTAGCACGTTTTATGGTTTTAGTGTTTAAATTGTCGTCGCAATGTTTTTAAAATTAACTCTAATGTTGATTCTGAGTCTGGTAGGTCTGCATTGTTGTGCAGCACTAAGGCCGAATAGAAACCGAACGGTTGATACTCGTGACAGAGGATGTCCAGATGGTTCGATACGAGATATTAATAGGGATTGTGTAAAAGGTTTCTAAATAGAGAGGTAATAAATAATTATTCATTGTTATTTTATAAGTTTTAAGTATATATATATTAATATAAAAGACGCATATTATTTACAAAATTACTTGAAAATCTTGTTTTTTTCCAAAAATGGAAGTCAATATATTGCTTCGAATTAATGCAATCTATCGTTACAAACATCAATTCCCAAGAAACAGAATGGTGGTGACCGTTACTATGTGGTATTTAATTTTCAAATGTAGGATGATATACCGTGGTAAAAACATAGAAAATCGTGTTTTATTTCATCCTACATTATCAATTCCCAAATTATTTCACAAATTAGTTACGTTTTTTGCATAGATTTCTTTTCAGGTTATATTAAGTATGCATGATAGATTATTAATCTTTTAGAATTTAAGTAGTTTTTGACAAATGCCATGAAAAAGTTAAATGAATGCATGAAGATTTTTTATATTGTTCTTTTGTAATATGTTACCCTGAGTCTAAATTTGATCACCTTATTTACTTATAGGCATTGAAAAAGATTTAGAATCGTTTACAGAGATTTTCTTACTACTGCTTGTAAGTATATTGTTGAATAGTTCTATTCTATTGTATAATGCCATAATTATTCTCTTTTTGAAATAAAGAGTTAAAAAAATATAAAGTTAAATAGTACATATCTTAAAGAACAAGTTTTTAGTCCAACCACTAAAGCATTTGATCTTCAATTCAATTATTTTTTGTACAAAAAAATACTCTAAAACATGCATTTGGAAGACCACAACCTCTTTTTCAGGCAATAAAAATCTTTGTCCGCGCAGTTTATCTTTAATTAGTGAATTAGTGAATTAAAAAGTCGTTCGTCGTTTTAGGTTGGTTTCTCCCAATTTTCTGAAAACTTCTGGCAAACAAATGTATACCAGGCTAAATTAACGTTCTTTTGATTTTCAAGAGCCATAGTTGCCATATGACCGGCTTTCGTGGCCACTAACTCACTCTCCAATTACTAAGCCATAAGCAAGGGTTTTAATTAAAAGTTGTAAAAGGTAAATAAACATAACATTAGAAAAAACACGAAAATATTTTGTAAATCTACAACAAATGAGTCTTATTAAGACTACAAAAAACAAATCTATTGTTGTTACAACTACTTCTTCGACTAATACCTCGAAAGACTCATTTGTTGTAGATTTACGAAATATTTTCGTGTTTTTTATAATTATTAGTTAATTATCTACAACGTAAAGGACTTATATATTTTTATTAATATATAACATAATTGCAAAATTTAATAGATTTATTCAAACAAATTTTTCAAATAGGTTCTGATGTCTTACTGATTGGTGGTAGGGAAAGAGGCCACCTACGCATTCTGCATATACAAATTGAATGAAATTAATTACAAAACTTTTTGAATAAAAAAGGAATTAAAAAGGTAAAATTTTTAAGAGAGTAAATTAGTAAAAATTTGATCCATGATGGGTGGGCAGACTTTAGATCTAAATTATAATATTAGTCATTTATATTTGAACTTATTTTTAACAGAAAAATCATCAACGTTTAGCAATTAAACTTACCATGTATATGTAAAACAGTAGCGAGGGTTTTAATTAGAAGTTGTAAAATGTAAACAAACACAAAATAATTGCATTTTTTAATTGATGTATTCGTACAAATTTTTCAAATAATTTTTGATAATATTTTACTGACTACAGGGTGGGATAGGGGCCACCCGCCCACCCTACATATACATATTAACTTTAATTACTGATTACCTTGGTTTGCAAATTGCAATAACTTTATTTACAAAATTTAAATAAAGGAAATAAACAAAGTAGAATTTTTTAGTGTGTAAATTAATAACAAATTATATACATGATACGTGGAAATGCTTTAAATCAAGCAAAATCATTAACGATTAGTATTTATAGATCTCATATATATGTAGGATGGGTGGGTGGGGGCAATTTTGAAAGATTTATTTATACAAATTTTTCAAATAATTATGGTGTTTTACTGATAGGAGGCTGGGATATTTACTGATCGTCTCGAGGGTTGGAGTAAACTGAATTACAAAACTTTTTGAATAAAAAAGAAATTCAAAAGGTAAAATTTTTGAGTGAGTAAATTAATAAAATTTTAATGCATGATAGATGGGCAGACTTTAAATCAAAATTAGATAAGATTAGCTATAGAAGGTAATGACCTTCTATAGCTAATATTAATATGTAAACTAAATTTTGATTTTTTTTTATTACATACAACGTTTGATTGTTTTTTTGCAGCAAAATCATCTACCATTAGTATTTAAAGTTATCATATATATGTAGACTGGCCTCTATCCCACCCTCCAATTAGTATATCATAAACAAGGGTTTTAAATAAAAGGTGTGAAATGTAAAGAAACAAAAAAATTGTGATGTGGTCATCATATTATTTTCCTTGCATTTTTCTCGAAAATTATGAGGTTTGCGGAAAAATTATATTCTTAATAATTTGCTCAAATTTGGATTCTTTACAATTAATTGTTATATAAATTTCTTATAACTCCTATAGTTTATTAGCAATAGGCAAAAAATGTACAAATTTTTAATTTTTAATTTTTTTCCTCGCAAATTAAGAACTTTACGAAAAATAGGTTTTAAAAAAACCTGTTCAGTTTCTTATTCCCTTTAACTTTTGTTTGAAAAGTTGTCTAATATTTTTCAAATTTAGAAAAATTTCAAGAAAAATAAAAAATAAAAACGCCTGAAATAAACATCCACTTGCGGTTTATGAATGTTTACCAAAAGCTTTTCAGTTCCAGTTTTTTATGATAAAATCTTAAGTTTAAAGTTTCATCTCAAACGGATCACAAAAACATTATTTCCCTATATATTCTATATATTTTATATAGGGAAAGTAAAAAGATGTATTCTATTTATAATCTGATAAGGGAAACACAGTAGTGATAGTAAACAAAATTGAGTATTACGGAAATGTAAAACAAATGTTAGAAAACGGACCTTATATTGAACAAACCAAAAACCCTATCAACAACTATAATAGAAAATTAGACAATACGTCTAATTGACAATAAACGTATATATAAACTTAAAGTAAAAATTCCCAAAATTCCCAAACTTCCCAGGTTATATTGTTTACCGAAAATCCATAAACCGGGCAATAAATTGAGACCAATTGTCTTTAACATAAGTTCTCCCAGGTAATGTTTAGCAAAATGGTTGGTAAATGAATTTAAAGGACTAAAGTTCAATAACAATTTTTCAATTAAAAATTTAATACAACTACAAACAATTAAAATTCAATCTAACGAAAAACCAGTTTCTTTTGATGTAGATGACCTTTTTCCGAGCATTCCATTACAAGAAACTATAAATATTCTTAAAGACCTATTAATAATCAATTCAATTTCTAATGACAAAATTAACGAATACATAAACCACACAAAACTTGTAGTGGAATGTAGTACATTTGAATTTAATAACAAATATTATAAACAGACCTTTAGAACAGCTATGGAAAATCCGCTTTCGCCTTTCTTGGCTGACATATTCCCAAATAACCTGGACCATTTAGCCAAGACTAAAATTACTAACTTCCCGAGGGTGTAGCACAGATATGTGGATGATATAATTGCTATAGTTGACAATAATACAGACATTAATGAATTAAATTAAAAACCAAATGAACTCTTTCGCAGCATTAATTTTACCCATGAAATTGAAGTTAATAATAAAATACCTTTCCTAGATTTAATGCTTATAAATAACAAGAATAAGAAAATAATAGAATTTGATATATCCCGCAAAAATACATACACTTTTAATCCACGCATCATCCACATCTCCGTTTAAGCAAAAATTGGCAGCTTTTAATAGCATGATATTTCGAGTATTGAATATCCCATTGTCTAAAGAAAAATTAGATAAAGAACTTAATTTAATTAGGAAACTAGTTCCTGGCACTCAAATATAAAATAGAAACAATCAAATTAATAAAAAAACATATTTCACAACATAAATTAAAATCAATTACTACTTTATCTAGATCGAAAGAAACAAAATCAATAAAATATTTTATTAAATTAATCTATCAGCCAACAATTTATCACAGAATTAATAAATTATTAAATAAGTTTTCGCTTTCGCCTTTTATAATAATAAATTAAAATCCATACTTGGAGACACTTTCCCTAAAACGGATAATTTACAAAAATCGGGCATTTATTCTATAAATTGTAATAATTGTTACAAAATTTACGTGGGACAGATACAAAGAAACATTTTAAAATGATTTAAAAAAAACACGAATATAATTTTAAATATAAACATTTTGAAAAATCCTCAATAGCACACCACTCATCAACAACAGGGCACACATTTTCGGTAAACAATACAAAACTCTTAAAATATTCAAATCTTTACAAATTAAATAGGCTTGAGGCCATTGAAATATATCCAAAAAAAACCTGTTTTAATTTTTAAATTTTGACCTGAGTCTCTTAGATAATCCGCTACTAGATTTATTACATACAAAGGAAGCTAAATAATGTAAACCCTCCGTTATAATCCCTTATTGAACTAATTACTCCCTGGTATTTCCCTATAATCTCTTCTATATATATATGTCGCTGTGATATTTAAAGTCTGCACAAATCCTGACAGCCGAAAGATCAGACGCAATTTTAATTTGATCGCATGTAAAATGTTTGTGTTTTAAAATTAAATCAAATGGTCCTGCATAATTTCAAACAGTACAGTACAGTAGCACCTGCTTTGTTAACAAATAGTCATGTTTTTTTAGATTCAGCTCTTAATTGCGACTAAATTTTGCCGTTACCTGTACCTACAAATCGACTTTTGTTTTGTTTTAGCCGGCGCGTGTAAACCCATCCTCTGTTTTATTAGAGAAAGAATTAGTTACATTGACTCGAATAACGGTATCCTTTTAGTTGATTGTAGCTTCGAGTGGTGTATCACTTAATTAAACTGCATTGTTAAATTTCTTCTCTGTTTTGTTGTTATTGTTATATATAATGATTGGTAACCAGGCAAGATTTATTTGGAATTAGATTGTGTTGATTGTCAACAGGATAATTTGATGTGTCAAAGATGTCAATGTTCTTTTTTAATATAGTTGTAAATATTTTCTGTAAAATTATTATATTTCTTCTTCAGAAAATTATAAAAAAAGTCATACATTATAATTTTAGACAATTCCAAAATAGAAAATCCGACATACAGTGGTTTTGTGTATTGAACTTTGAGTACATCAATTTCCACTGCTACTAAATTGTTACAAAATATTTTGGAAGATTTAAAATTTGGTTTTGAAATGTAAAATTCTGCACCAGGTTTTCTGTAGTGTGAATCCCAATGAGTACATAATTTAATGTCAACGCGATTTTTAACATTTTCCAACGTTTTTCCAAAAACAACATTATTCATACATTTATAATGATTTCGTTCAAACTCATTTCTCGATTGTTCCCTTTTCATAGTATTGAAATGAATATATTTCTGCATCCAATTATTTTGTTCAAATTCTAAAACTCTATGTATTCGACGCAATTTTAAACCATGTGCCAAACACTGTTTCAGATTTTTTAAATGAAAACATATTTTTCTTTACCACACAAAGTTGGAATTAATTTGGGATATTTTGGATTTGGTGGTATTACTGATTCTGGACAAAATGGGAAGTCATTATGAAAATCTTGCAAAGTTATTGGATATTTCAAATCAACTTCGAGCACATAAACCCATTGTGCCATCATCGTATACTGATGTGATATCAAAGTTATTAATTTCATTTTTATTCAGCCAACGAAATTTTTCAATGGATTTATTTGTATGGCGTATCCACATAAATTTGTAGCATCTCAATAAATAATGTATGAATTGGTTCATATTATACTTAATACATAACAAAAACTAAAATAATTAAAATAAATAACTATAAATATATAAAACTATTACATCTATTTTCTTTGATGCAACCACCATCTAGCAACAAACAACGACTATTTACAGCAGATTAGCAATCAAGCATCCATTGATTCATTAAAAAAACATTTGGAAAGCTTACAACTCTCCTAATTCACGGATTAAATGTAACAGTTTCATCCATTTCTTATTCAGTTCATTTATTTGTGCGTTTACGGCTTCTGGATCGTTAGAGGTGGTTGAAGAAGTCGCTAGTACAAGTGAATCAAATATATTAGGTTGATAAAAGAGTTGACCGTATTGAAAATCTCATCATTTTTTTCCAAACGATGTTTAATAGAATCCATGCATGCTTTAGTGCTCGTTCGTACTAATAAAATTGACTGTTTATCGGTACTTACTCGCTGCAAATACTCTCCAATACTTTCTTTGACTTGGTTAGGTACGTAAGTGGATATTGTAGGAATATTAGTCGTGGGATTATGAAAGATGTTTGAACGAGTTTGTACTACTTGTGCTGTTGACGATCTTCCAGGCAATACGTCATTGCATATTTGCATTTCACGGTGCAATACCACTGTTGCCAGTTCTCAATACATAAATAGCAACCCTAGTAGTTAGTTTCTGTATCTTGCTAAAGCTCTCATTTGGACTTTAACTGATTGATTCAAACCTTTCACATTAGTTGCACAGACAGTAATTTTTTTATTTCAGACTATTCCAAACATTCTTTTTCCTCTCCTTGAGTTGTTTGAGGTGATCCAAAACAATTTTTAACAACTTTTTTTGTCCAAGTTGCTTTGAAAAATTAGTTGGTATGCTTATTTTAACAAAATTATATATTAAATATTGTATCAATATGTGGGAATGAGGGAATCGAGATTCACTTAGGAGGTATTTAACTCTCCGGGTTAAGATATATTCCAACTGTGCTACGCTGAAGAGATCCAAAAAGATCGAAACCGGTCTGTGACTGTTGTTGACGGGGAACAATATTTAATGTTTACATTATTACTTTGTTTTAATAGTAGCTGTTGACAGATACCTTCAGTGTCGGTGGATATCCACCCAATTGGAATCTAGTGCAACGTTTAGACAATATACTGAATACTTGTTGCGCTACTTTCTTGATGGAACCATATTTTCAAATTGGGAACAAAACAAGTGTTCTACTTTACCCAATTTGTTTAGACAATAGATAGCACGTTTATGGTATTATCGTATCAAAATTGTGTATTAATTATCTCAATCATTTTACCAGATATACAGCCTGATTTAAATATAATGAATGCATGTAAATAGAAAAAGGATAATGTTTGCAATAATTTACTATTATCTATATTTTGAGACTTAGCAAAATATCATTTTATTTTTGAATGAATATTAGAGTATTTTTTTACAGATAGTCAAGACTGGGTTAGAAATCACTAACTGCTGATCGTCGTTGAATATGCATGGAAATAAATAACAGTGATATGTCAATGTTAATGTGTACCAGGGGGCACAAATATAAATAAAATAAATTAACTTTAGCTAAAATGTTAATAAGAAACTAAATAAAGGCGATCCCTGTTAACCCCCAGCTTAGCTCAGATATCCAGTATCTAAAATAAATAAATATGTACCTTTGTTGATCTATGGTCAAGACCTAAGTGTTCATGTCTTATTCATCCAGTTCCTTAGCTGGACTGGCTCGTACACACTAGCACTTTCAATTATTTTGTTTGGTTGTTTAAGCGAAAGCCATATTCTAAATAAAGTATAAATCATTAGATATTAACAGCAATTTAACTTAAAGAGTAAAAACACGTAATAAGAGTTAAGACACTTACTGATTCGATAAAAGAAAAATAACTACAACTGCCTAAAACTAAAATACGACTGGACAAATAAAATAATCGCGACTTTCAAAAATATTAACGCGAATAATTAACACGACTTGCCGAAAATATTAACAAAACTCTTCAATTTTCATCAATCTTTTTTTTTGTTTTCGTGGAAGTGAAGAAATCTTACATAAGACACCTAGAGGCCGATCCTCTAGGCTGTGTCAGATTCTTACTGACTAAAACTCCACTTCCTTGCGTTACAAATTTTATTTAATAAATTTTCATAGCAGTGTATTTATGTATGAAGTTTAATGACTGGAATATCTGAGAAAATGCACTAATTAGTGAATTTTGTACGATGATGGGAATTATAGTTTAAAATTTTGTTCAATAACCAATAATTTTGGAAAAAGTGTATTGCAGTGATAGGTGATTATTCGTCCAGTTGTAATGAACCTTTTCTTTTGCCTGATGGGCGTAGTTCAATATGATTTTGCAGAGGGCAGTGATGAAATTTGGTAGTGTGGCTGAAAGCCAGCTAATGGATAAAGTCCTGGACTCTCGAGATGTTTAATTCCGAGCGCAGTTGATTGTTCAAGATATACTACGGTGCATTTACAATCCTATGGATCATCTTGCTCTGTGTGGCTTCCAACTCATTCATCTGCGACTTGGAGAGGGTAATCCGTAAAGGGCAACCATATGTCATTTTTGACAGTTTGATTGCTTTGTACAGATGGACTTTACTGGAAAGGAAAAGCTGACTTCTGTCGAGCAATAATGATTTAAATTGTCCGAACGCTTGTTTGACTTTCGAGATGGTCAATTGCACGTGTTTGTTATAATTTAGTCTTTTGTGTAGACCGAGGTATTTAACCTGCTCGACCCATGCTATAGCTATTTCCTTAAAAGTAATGTTGTCAATGGGTATCGAGCGGCCCTGGGAGAAATAAATGCCTTAGCTCTTCTCTGGATTTATTGAGATTTGCCATTCGAGTGTCCATTCTTCGAATTTATCAGACTGGATTTTACGCATCATGTGCGGAATAGATTTACCACGATACAAGTATGCAATATCGTCCGCATACTGGGCCGTTAGTAGGTGTTCATGGGCTGGAATGTCGTGTACATACATGCTGTACAAGGTTGAGGAGATCACCGATCCCCGAGGGACGTCAGCCATTTATCAGTCAATTCTTTAGGTTCGGATATAGCACTTTTGTAACGTTCTGAAAAGTTTCTTTGGGTGATAAACTGATAAATGAGTTTCACCAAATATAAGAGATAATTTAGGGCTAGTTCCATCAGGCCGGGTGCGGTCAAAAGCTTTGTCCACATTTAGAAAAATAGCTAGCTTTGTTTGCGATTAAAACCTTTGATTATGTAATCACTGGTTCATACCAGCTGGTTGTTTATGAATTGGCTGTTTATAAAGCCGAGTTGAGAAATTTGAGACGACTTTGTGATCATTTGACCATCCGGTCAATCGCACGTTTATTGTTTTCTCGAGTAGTTTATGTACAGAGTAAACTGATAATACGATGGTTTTTTAGAAACTTTAGACCCTTACCTGGTTTAGGTATAAGAATGATTTTAAAAGTTATCACTGCAGTTACTTGTTTACACTTACCGATTTGATAAAAGAGAAATAACTACGGCTGCCCAAAACTAAAATACGACTGGACAAATAAAATAATCAAAAATATTAACGCAAACGCAAAAATAATTACCCGAACTCTTCTATTTTCTTCAGTTGCTTGTCAGCCGGTTTTATTCATTGGCTGGCAGGCGGTATCGGGGTTACATCAACATCCCTTTTTGCTCAGCAAAAGGCTCCTTAAATAGACTGTTGCCGGGAACCAGTACGGATGTACAACCGCATAACTTAATTATTAATTATTTATAATATTATTAGAATAAAATGGTAATTGACCATCATGCTACTTTCCCTATATTTTTCTTAAAAATTATGAGGTTTACGCAAAACGGCTATGTTTTTATGCTTTGCTCAATTTTAACTTCTGTTTAAAAAGTTATGTAATATTTTTCATATTTACAAAAATATCGGCAAAAACTTCGGGTTTATGAATGTTCACCAAATACTTTTCAGTACGAGTTTTTAATGATAAAACCTTAAGTTTGAAGTTTATCAATAGGATTAATTGTATTTGATATAGAACCTCTGATAATAAAGCTCGGTGAATAGTTCTGTAATGTAACGTAGATGAAATATTAACTAAAGCTATCTTAATGACCTTCAAAATAGTAACCTCCCAAAAATGCATATTTACATATGTCCTGAAAACTTTTCAAGTAGGCTTCTTTTGGGATGGAGTTCAAAAGCATCATCACGTTTCGTTAGATGTCAGAAATACCATCAAATTTCTTTCCTTTTAGAGCCAGTTTGTGTCATGGGAATAGAAAGAAGACTGGAAGATTAAAATATGTATGAAAGTATGGTGGATGTTAATGTTACAGGACTATTCACCGAACATTATTGTCAGAAGTTGTATATGGGATATACTGGAATATCACTATGATAATAAACTATTAAAACAACCAACATGTAAACAAGGGTCTGCTAGCTAACTGAAGAATCTTCACTATAGCACAAAAATACCTGAAAATATTTGATAACTTGGGATACGACACTAAATGAAATGAATTATTAAGCTATTAGATTGGAATCTTGAAACCTTCCATGTGACCTTTTTAGAGAAACAAGTTTAAACACAAGATTTAGAGTGCGTCATGAAACTCTTAACATCTATAAGTATCCAAAGTATGGTGAATATAGTTGTAATGTCTGAACATGATTATTCATCAAAAATTCTATAAAAACATACTAGGTTAATTCGATTAATTAAATTAACTGTGCTACTAATCTACTTTACGTTTAATAGTTACCGTTACACTAAACTACGCATGGATCCCTGTAAACTGCAAAATTCCGTCGATAAACGTCGTCATTAGAGAAGATCTTGGTCTGATCAGTCAACAGCAACGAAATAGAATTTATTCAGTGTTTATTATGAATTACCACGTAATAGCAGTCGCAAACATCATTATGATTCATAAAGTATTTATAATATCTAAAATTGGTGTCAATTAAAAACAACAACTCACGTCGAAACTCGTAGACGACATGATTTGAAGAATTCCAGCTTCTCGATAAAATATTTACCAAACTTAAATGTTTCACATGGCCTTACAGATATATAATATATTATATAAGCGAGGCAAAGATCAACAAATATAGAATTTTCAGGTTTACTAATAAAGAATAACCATTGTGGAAAGAGAGTAATCCTAATGAGATCTTTTCTAAATTAATACATAATTATCTTAAATATGTTTATATGGCCATATTTAAGATATTTTTGCATAAATTTAGAATAGTCAACAATATGCTGTATTCTGTATGCAACAGTATATTCATTTGTCAAGACCAAAGAACAACCAAAATAAAGAAATGTTTAAATAAAACACTAGTTTCGGTTTATTTATTGCTAAATGCACATTTCGGACACAAAGTGACCATTATCAATAGCATACTAAATTAAAATACAAACTATATTAAATAAATTAGGGCGCGCAGGCGCATGCACTCAGTTGACAACTAAACCCGTACGTGAGTGACAAACGGACAATTTAATGCTCATTCCTGTCTTAAAATGGCATTATCATTAGTAAATTTTAATTGAGTCTAACATATATGATGAGATTAAGAATGAAACATGGATAAGGTGATCAATTGTATTAGTAATTGGGTGTTTTCGGAATTATTAATTCAAGTAAATGGTTACTTAAGTAAGGGGCTTAAATCGAAATTTAGTACGTTATATAATATTTTTTCATCTGGATTACCTCCAATATGTGAAATTAAGAAAATACTAATAAGGTACCATCTATTGCATAATGGTATTATCTTGTTTTACGGATACCTGGAGAGTTATAATTTTAAGGTAAAACTCCGACGTGACCAAAAATAGATCGAAACTGGTTCGTAGATATTGTTGATAAGGAAAGAGTAATTCAATGTTTTTAAATTAATTTACTTTCAAACAGTGATTATGAGTAAGATTAAATTAAAATAAAAGCCTTTTCAAATGATTAACACATAACTATGTTATTCATTAACTTAATTTGTATCAATTTTATGAAGAAAACCATTTGTTATGTTACATATTTTTATTTTCAGTTACCTGACACGTGTTTGAAACTTTGCAGTTCATTATCCAAGGTGCCTGAAGAAATAGAACTACAAAAACTAATAGACGTCAGCTTATCTCAAAACTATTTTAGATTTAATAACAAATTATATGCACAAGAAGATGGATTACTGATGGGAGCCCCAACCTCATCACTTTTTGCTGAATTATTTATGAAATCATCATCAAGAAAAACTGTCAAATAAGAAGAAGAATACAAACATCCTATTATGGTGAAAATATGTGCACGATATTTTTGCATATGAGGAGGGTTTAATCGACAATTAGACACATTTCTTCAATTCAATTCACAAAAGAAAACAAATAGACAACAAAATCAATTTCCTGGATTTAACAATAGAAAAGAAAGACAGTAAACTACATTACTCCATATACATAAAATCAACCGCCACCGACACCATAATTCCAATCAAGTCATTACAGTCAATACAAATAAAACGGGATTAACGGAATACTACACAAACACCTGACACCACATGAAATCATACCGATTAAGATTGCAAACATGGAACAGAGCTAAATTACCTGGAAGGATTAGAGATCAAGCGGGCTATTGAATGATGAGATTTTCTATTAAATAATCAAACTATGTCGACACCATAATTGCGGAAATTTCAGACCATAACAACTAGTATATATATTGTACAATTTGTCGTTTTATGTTTAGTATTACCTTTGATAATGAACTGCAAAGTTCGAAACACGTGTCAGAAAGCTGAAAATAAAAATATGGAATATAACAAGTGCTTTTCTTCATCAAATTTATACATGCGGTTCCATCAAGAATGTAGCATAGCAAGCATTAATATGGATAATACCACGATATCCTATAATTAATTCAAATTCAAATTTTTTATTCATCTCAAATAGTTTTACACAATCACAATTTTTGTTTATTTTTTTGACTTCTTATTAGCTAAGCTACGGTACGTCCAATGGTCATTTTAATACAAGTTCTTGTTTCATGTTTTTGTTTTATTAATTAAAATTTACTTATAAATATTTATAATTATGACTAAAATTAAATTTACAATGTAAATCTCAAAATGTAATATAATTTGTAGTGAGAGGATTAATTGGTGGGGTGTTATTCGAATATTGCTGCTATGGTGTCTTTGTTGTTTTTGTATAAAATATTTCATTTCATTTATGTAGGTCTCCTTATTTTGTATGTCCATTATCTGTTTTGTTACTATATTATATAGTTTAATTGACATAAAACTAAAGTGACGTTTAGTTTTTTATTAGCACAAAGTGGGATTTCTATTTTTCTGTTAGTTTTAAATCTTATTTCGTGATGGTGATTAAGATAGTTGATATATATATATATATATATATATATATATATATATATATGTATAATATAAGGTACAAACATGGAGGTTATGTGTGAAACACAATATCCGATAAATGAGCGCCTCGACTTTATTTGCAAATGGTCATTCTTTTGACAAAATTATTAATGGTGCGTCTAATTTCTTCCGTGAGTTCCGGAATGGTGTGTGGATCATTGGCATACTCTTTTTGTTTTATAAAACCCCAAAGAAAGAAAACTATGTAATTGCGCCAGATCGCACAATATTGGTGGCCAATTCAAATCGCCGCAGCGCGAAATAATACAACCATGTCTGCAATAACTGCATTGTTTCGTTAGCAGTGTGGTAGGTTGCACCATCTTGTTGAAAGAATATGTCTTCCAAGTCTATGCCGTTTATTTCATTCCATAAAAAGTTGGTTATCATGTCACGATAACGAAGACCATTGACAGTAACCGTATTTCCCGTAGCATTCTTGAAAAAGTACAACCCAATCACTCATTCAACCCAAAATCCGCACCAAACAGTGACTCGTGGTGGATGACTCGTGGTGGATGCATGGGAATCTGTTGGATCACTTGAGGATTTTCGATTTGTTTATTCACGTAGCCAGTAAGTTGAAAATGCGCCTCATCGCTGAAGATGATTTTCTTCAAAAAATTACCATCGATAATTGGATGTTGTAGGCATACAAATGCAGATCTTTAGTAAAAATAAACCATTTCCGTTGCTTTTGCCTTAATGTCTTCCTTCCAGGCTGTTCGTATTCCAAGTAAAACGAAGGGTAGTGCGTCGATCCAATATTCTCCTTTGTGGAACGTCAGTGGAGCTTTTAACTGCCTATGGAATATTTCTACTAGTCCATTTGCTTGCGGGTGGGTAAGCCCAAGAGTTCTTCCGGTCGCTTGAATAGTTGTGATTCGAACTGGCGTCCTTGGTCCGTCGTTACTCTGAGAGGTGTACCATACCTAGCTATCCACTGCGTGACAAATACACTGGCAACTGTGCTAGCTTCGATGTTCGATACCGGGATTGATTCGGGCCATCTAGTGAAACGGTGAACGTTACAATGTACTTCTTCCCTCTCGTTTGTTCCAGCGATCCGACAAAGTCTATGTGGACATGGTCGAATTTTTCGGAATGTTCCTTTAGCTGGTGCATTGTGTCTTGTGATTTTCGTTTGCTGGCAAGCTAGGCATTGCTTGCTCCATTTTTTGCAATCTGCTCGGATTTTTGGCCATACGAATCTTTCGGCTACTAATTTTGCTGTAGCATTTGCTCCAGGGTGTGATAATCGATGCAGACTACCGAACACCTGTTTTCGTAAATTCGTTGTTACGAAGGGTCGTACAGCGTTGGTTGAGATGTCGCAGTAGATGTCCGAGTTATACTCCGGAAAATGAATCTTTTTGATCTGCAGGCTTGTATTCCCTTCGTTAATCAGGTTCTTGAGCTTTTCGTCGTTCTCTTGCTCGGCTCCAATTGTCGTGAAGTTGATTCATACTGTCACCTGATTGATTCGGCTGAGTGCGTCGGCGACTGTGTTCTGTGTTCTCCTTTCACTTCTATATGACAAATGTCCGTTGAGAATTGACCGATATAATCGAGGTACCGGAATTGTCGTGGTGAACATTTTTCCGACTTCTGAGCAAAAGCGTATGTTATTGGCTTGTGGTCAGTGTAGATGGTGAAAATTCTTTCTTCTAGCATGTGTTGGTAATGTTTGATTGTGGTGTAGATCTCTGTCGTATGCCGCGTATTTTTGTTCGGCTGGCGACAGTTTCCTTGACATGAATGCTAGCTAGTTTCCATGTTCCGTTTTATAACCGTTGGATTACGCCTCCTATTGCATAATCTGATGCATCTGTGGTAACTGCGAGGATGGTATTGGGCTGTGGATGTGCTAACAATGCTGCTTTAGCGATCTCGTACTTGCATTTATTGAATGCTTCATTCGCTGCTTCCGTCCATTGTATCGGTTGGTTGCCCTTCTTTTTTCCTTTTAACAGTTTGTTTAGCGGTGCTTGAGTTTTTGCTGTACCGGGAATGAAACGTTGATAATAATTGATCATTCATAATACTTGTCGTAGTTTTTTCGCTATCCGTGGTAGTGGAAAATCTTGAATTGCTTTCACTTTGTAGTTTAGTGGTTTCGTGCCTTCTCCGAATACCATACATCCCAGAAAAGCAATTTCGTGCAATCCAAATTTACATTTGGTCGAATTGCATACTATTCCGTTGTCGTTTAACCGTTGAAATAGTTGTTTGAGGTGTCCGTTGTGTTCCTCCTCCGATTTCGATGCTACCAAAATATTGTCGATGTATACGTAGCAGAAATCGAAATCGCGCAGGATTCCATCCATGAATCTTTGGAATGTTTGTGCTGCGTTTCGTAGTCCAAATTGCATATATGCAAATTCAAAAAGTCCGAATGATGTTCCGATTGCTGTTTTTGGTATATCATTGTGCGAAATTCTCGATGTGCGGGACGGGGTATTTGTTGGGAACCATTCTCGCGTTGAGGGCTCTTCGCAGGGTCGCCATTCTGCATTTTTCTTCGGAACCAAATGCAGTGGTGAGGACCAGGCCCTCTTCAAAGGTCGTGCGATTCCCATCTAGCACAAGGTCCTGAATTCGTTTTTCGCGATTACTAGTTTATCCGGTGCGAGTCGTCTTGGCCTGCTGAACACTGGTGGACCGGGGATGGTGCGTATGATGTGCTCTGTGCCGGATGGCTTGCATATCCGTGGGAATTCTTGCAAAATCGGGTGTTGTTTTCGTTATTGCCGAGAGTACTTATTCCTGCTTCTTCTGTTGGTTGGTTCTGGCCTGTTGCTGTGAGATTTGCCGTACCGCCACGGAGCTTTTTGTTACGTATGTCCGGCAGTAATCCATAATAGGACAAGAAATCGGCGCCTATTATTGCCTTGTGTACGTCCGCTATGACAAATCGCCATGGAAAATTTCTTAGTAGTTTCAAGTCCAGATTTAAATTGATCGTGCCATACGTATGTATGACGGCCCCGTTTGCTGCGTATAAGTTGTAATCGTATCTGTGTTGCTTTGTTGGAACCAAACGGCGCGGGAAAACACATACGTCTGCTCCTGTATCGTCAAGATATCGTATCTTTGATTGTTGATCGGTGATATACAGGCGGTGCGATGCGTTCGGCGAGTAGTCAGTTGCCACCTCTACTGAATGCCTTGGTCGTTTTCCGATTTCTCTAATTTACCCCCCTGCAAATTTAAGAAATTGGGAAATCGACAGTTGCGTGCTGCCTGGCCGAATTTAAGATTAAACCAACACGTGTCAAATGTGCGTCCCTTTGACTGGCTTCGGGCACGTTCGCGGTTTCAGCGATGTGAACGGGGTGGGGTCGAAATTGTCGTTAAGATTTGGCGTGTTCTTGCTTTCGAAGCTGGGCTTCCAATTGTGCTACCTCGGCTATCACAGTCCTTAAATCGTCGCTTATGTTGATTTCGTTGACTGCTGATGCGGGTGTGTTGGCTAAGGCGTCGGCTAGTTCTGCAACTCCAACTATCGGTATCTTGGTTTGTGTTGCAAGTATGGTTTGCATGCTGCTTGGGAGTCTTCTGAGCCATAAGGAACGTCAGATGCTACAGGTGTCGCAGGAATTGCGATGGCTTCCTGTCTCCTAGTTCTTCTCGTTTTAACAACTGCCGTATTCGGTTTTCTTGGCTCACACTGAGGTGTCGGATGAGTTCGGTTTTCAGCTTGTAGTATTTCCCGAGGGCGGGTGGTGATATCAGTACATCTTGCACTTCTTTGGCAAAGCGCGGCTCCAGGTTTCCAGCTTCGTATCTATATTTCGCGTCATCTGTGGTGATTTTTGCTAGTTCGAAGTGGCTTTCCATCTGAGAGAACCATAATTATGGGTCGTCGTCCCAAAACGGCCAAACACACTCGTGTATTCTGTTGACTTCTTCGTTGGCCATGTTGCTCATACACACTCGCCTTTTGTTTTGATCACATCGGGGTCACCAGTTGTGGGGTGGTTGTCGATCAAACACAAAAGGGGTTTTAAGTCGGTTTATTTGCTATTTACATATATACAAATTCTCTATGTGTGTGTGCCGGTAGCTCTGGTGTCCTTCGTGGCGTTCTTGATGGGTGGGACGGCCACCCATCCTCGGTCGTCGAGGGCAGGTTATACCGCTGTCGATATCGTGGCGTAGCGGCCGGCATGTCGCCGGGCGTTCTTAATCGCCTTCTTCTGTCGGCGTTAGTCCTTCGCAGTCGGCGGAGCTTCCTAGATCATCGGAGGTTTAATTTTCGATGGCCACAGGACTATGGGGAGCCCTCTGACCGGGCGAACTATAGCAAGCTCGCCGAGACTATGTGGATTTCACCTGCTGTATATGTTAGCAGCTAAGGTAATTCCAAGTCTGTCGGTTAAGATACATGCAGGTCTTTTTAACTACTGCTTGTAACCGTTTCGTCGGCTTTGTGATGGAAACGCCCTCTATTGGCAGGTGTTTTAATCGTGCGTCGCTATTATTTCGTCGCCCTCTATTGGCTTGACGCCCTACTCGCGAACCCGGGCTCCCACAATATTGTTCATGCCTACAAAAACTCTATCTCTTACTTTATTCCATGTTTTACCATGGAATATAATGGCAGTGTCATCAGCATATGAGATTATTTCTTCATATTCTGAGTTTTTTGTGAGAGCGTTTATATAGGCCAGGAAAAATATTGGTCTGAGTATTGTTTCTTGGGGTTAATGGAAGGCCTCTGATTCCCATTTCTTGAAGGAATTCTAGAAGAGTAGCATGAGAAACAGTATCAAAAGCACAAGCAAGATCAAGGAATACTGTTATTGTCTTGTGGAAGTTTTTCAGTTGAGTGTTAAGTTTGTCTGTAAGTGTGTGCAGTGTTGATTTGTGTTTTTTGAAATCCAAATTTATTGTCAGTCAATAAATTTCAGTACATGCGACTGGATTCTGGTTGCATTTTTCAAATATTTTTGCTATGTTGCTAATTAAGCTTATTATTCTGTAATTGCTGATTTCGTTTGTAGGTCCAGCTTTGTGTATAGGAATGACTAGTGAAGTTTTGAATTGTGCCGGACAATTCCGGTTTTAAACATTGTGTTGAATATGTGCAGTAACTGTGGTATTTAATATTCATGGAATATTTTTATGTGTTTCACTTGGATGTTGTCAGTAGCACAATTTGTTTTGAAGCTAGTTATTGTTTTTATTAATTTATTTTTTGTTACTGGGTTCAGAAATAATGAATTTTTTACTGAATGTGTTGGCAATTCCGTATTACTACCCTCTATTTTTTGGTGGACTTCTTGTCCTATCGTGACAAAATATTTATTGCATAGTTCTAGTACTTTGTGTTCACTTGTATCAACATTTTTGTACTTGTGATAACAGTTTTATTTGCTATGTTAGTTTGTTTATTTGCTGTTTCTTTAATTATTTTTAATAAATTCCTAGGGTTGTCTTCAGCCAGTGTAATTTTTTATTTTTAGTGTTTTTGATTAAATTGTTGAACTTATTTCTTATTGACTTATAATTTTGTTTTGTTTCCACTGTATGTATCTTTTTATTTAATGAATTATTATAAACAATTTCATTTAAATACCAATCGTCATCAGCACATTTCTAAAATCAATTTAATTTATATTTATCTTCAAAATTAATGCTCGAATACCTGTTTATTTTATTTTTTTTATCACCGCCTTCTGTTTACACTAGACACCATATCTCACACGCTAACCCTTTTATTTACTTAATTATTAATAAAGACGCTTAGATAAAATATACGTGAATGTAACGTAGCATAGTAGTAGTGTGGTGTCTCCAATAAACATGATCTGTTTAAAAAGTAATAAAAACGGCGGGTGCAAACTCTACCTTTTCTTGTTTGTGATATTATTAGTCTTAAATAGCAACGAGTGCGTTTGGAGGAACACGAAAACCTTCATAATGGAACTACAATCAAAAGTTGCCCAACGAGCGCACATCATTCAAGTCACCTCCTGTGAAAGTCCGTTGAAGAGGGATTCACTCGGACGATGTCGGAAGGTCTACAAATAATAAGAGATAGTTCAAAGGTAAAATTCTCACTTCACATCTTTATATTGATTATTCGATACAGACATTTTATAACCATGCCCAATAAGAAAATTTTGAAATTGCTTATTTTTGGATTAATTGGTAAAAATATATGCAAAAAGAGTATTCTAAAATTTTCAATTACGGTCGAATCCATTGAGAATTGAAACTGTTAGAATATTATGAACCTTATTTACTGTTTAATAGGTTAAAACCATAATTAAAAAAATCTTAGCCTACCACTACTGTTAATAAATATTCTACGATTAAATAAAATAAAAGACGAGATTTTAAATTTTCGGAGCATGTGTTAAGTATTTAAATTAAGTTTTTTTATAAGAACCAACGTATTAATAACATATTACATTACACACAGAACGCGCAGTGTAATAAATTTTTAATCAAAAAAATAAAGAACCTGATTTATAGAAAAATATGATTCCAACGATTTCTAATGGTTTTGATGGTAGAGGCGTTTATATAGTGGTAAAACAAAGTTATTATGTCTCATTTACAAATAAGATTTCTAATTAATTTTAAATGTTGTCATTGAGACCTTAAAATGGTATGCACGTCAAAAATGACATAACAAATCTAATTGAAGTCCTCTTCTCAGAGGAAAATAAGCCAAACTCGGCAAGATAATGGTGGAACAACCTCTACCAAAGGTACCCTATGTGGTAACAGTGTTATTGAAGTAACAGTAGGCAAGAGTGGAAGATCATATTATTATGAACTCAAGCTATTCCATGTGCAATCAAAATTTTTGTAAGAAATGTTTGTAATATATATTTGAATTTTATTATGTAAGTACATTGGATAAAATAAATACAATCTACAATCTACCATTTGTATACACTTATATTTGACAGGATTCATCATAATATTTTGTAATTCAATTTTTAAGGTATGAAATTTGTCCCCTCAATTATTAAAAAGCTAGAAAATAATTTAATAGAACATCAAAAGATTATTCATATGTAAACTATTTTCACTTTCAATTTTGGATTTGGTTATTTATTTACGTTAGTAAATATTTTACTTGAATAAAACTCTTGTTAGATATAGAATATAAACACTGTAAACCTTTCCATACGCTATATAAAACTTTATTTTGTATTTCTTTAAGTATTTTTAAAAGTAATTATTTTAAAATATAAGTAAACTTTTCGATGTTGATATTGTGTGAAATCATCATGTTTTAACCCCAGTAATCTGTCGTTCAGCCATTTATTAATATTAATGGAACACCCTGTATATAAATTATTAAATATTTAATATAGATTACCAAGAAGCAGTTTTATGATTAATGTTTTTAATTATTGACCCTTCAGATATAGTTCACATTTAAACATACATACGATACTTTTCAGAATTGTTCGAAAATATTTCGGTGAATCTCAATATTTCGAAAATAAATTCATCGATATTAAATCCAGGAAAGATAAAAAAATAAATCATTTCCAGTCAATATTATATGTTACTGTTACAATTTTCTACGAGGCAACTTAAATTCCTTTGAACTGTATTATCCGTATTTACTCGTACGTGTTATCTTCGTACACAATGATAATTATTATCTTTCCTTTTCGTAATCCGCTAGTTCAAATCGGTTTGCGAATTACAAACATGTCAACATTCCTGCGGCGCGTCATACTTCTTGTGTCCTTAATATTTATGGCGTTTAACATAAACAATGCGGTCGGTAAACGTCATCAGATAATTAGTGCAAACGCTACCAATGGTACAATTTTCACCGCAAATATTGTCAAGATTCCGAAATGCTTCAACGGCGAAAGATTTATTAGGGGCAAGTGCAGAAAAATCATGTAATCAATCATAGGTGAGTTTTTAATTATTGTTTTACTCAATTATAATTCTTGTATAAATTAATAATATAATAAACAACAACAAATAATTTCAATTGCATTTATAGTTTCACTTAATTAAGAGTAGCTAGAGTACATAAAAACAATAAGAATAATTATAATCAATAACTAATCAGCTTTAAATAATAAATAAAATTTAACTTTATACATTTAGTTTTTATAAAGTAATAATATTTCTGATTTCTATTACATTTATTGTTTTGTTTTTTCAAACATAATAAAAACTCATTTCATTGCATTTTATTTCTGGCTACTCTATAGCCTTGATTTCTAAAAAAACATTATCATTTTAGTCTTTGCATAGGAAAATTGTATTTGTATTTCTTCTAATAATCCATTTCAATAATTTATGTAATCTATTACAATTTTTTTTCACATTTCTATTAAAATTGTAATGTATTGTTTTGTTTTCTCTTTTCATTTTCAACAACATTTAATATTTGTAATATTATATACCGGGTGTGGCACTTAAGACGCCTCGGACCATAGCTCCCTTACGATAAAAGCTATCGAAAAAAATCTAAGAGCAAAGTGGTGCATAATTACCGTCGCTATGTTTCAAAAATATTTCTAGTCATCAGTGGCGTGCCGTGCTCCAGTGGCGTACCAAACTTATGTTTTTTTTTTAATAGAATGCCCTATTTTTTATTGCAGATTTGGAAAGTGCTCGGAGAGTACTTATTTTTTTAACTAACATGTTATACCCTTCACTTTAGCGGTTTCGCTGTTATAACCCCTTCTTTCAAAATTGCGCCCCATTTTTGAGATTTTTTTGTAGAGAAACTAATTGACGTCGGCGCCTAAATTTTGAATTGAGGTACAGGTTAAGACCTCGTATTCCTTCACATATTTTTTTTCGGGTAATTTATGGAAAAAAATAATTTTTGATTGATCTTCGCATGTTGTCATTTTTTTCGAAAATTTCAAATTTCGACGTTGTACAGCCAAAACTCTAAATTTTTCATTGGTACAAAAAAAAATACACATTGCATAACAAAATTTCGGAGAAAAAAGGAATTTCATCGCAAATGTCGGGAAACGTTTTCCGTTCCCAAGTGTGCCATGAGAAAACAAAAACACAAATACGACCTTCCTGCTGGAGGCATAACCGCAACTTCGACTCACAGGCTCTAGACACTGCCCTAAGGACTTCTGGTGATAAGCCACGGAAAGCCGCGCGGATTCTCTCCCTCATATCCTCGACAGTAGTTGGTACCGTCCTGTAAACCTCGTCTTTGATATGGCCCCAAAGTAAGAAGTCAAGGGGAGTGAGGTCTGGTGATCTTGGCGGCCACCTCACAGGACCCCCACGACGAATCCAGGAGTCCGGAAACGTTTCATCGAGAAATTCCCCAACGACACGGCTATTATGTGCAGGAGCCCCATCGTGCTGGAAAACTATCTGTCGTAGAGCGGCTAGAGGGACATTTTCCAAGAGATCACCCAAGTCGTCGCGAAGGAACCTCAAATAACTGTTGCCGTTAACTTGCCCCTCGATGAAATAAGGACCCAAAAGGTGTTCTCCAAGTATGCCTCCCCAAACATTCAGCGACCATCTTTGCTGGTGGTTTATCATTCGCATGGCGTGTGGGTTTTCATCGACGTAATAATGGTAGTTGTGGCGATTGGCATGCCCATTCCTCCTGCTCAATTTTGTTGATAGCCCACATGCAGAAGGGGTTGAAGAAGAGGTTACAATTCTTGGTGCAGTTGAATCTTAAATGGACGCAATTTGTACTTTTAAAGAACACGATGTACGGATCGCGTTGAAATATCGTGATTCCTACTAATATCACGGATACTGGTATGAGGATCTTCAATAACTGCCTCCAGAACATGCAGTTCATTATTTTCGGTAAAAACTGCCTTCTTTCTAACTCTCCTTGGCCGTTTCACACTTCCCGTAGTAGTAAATCTCTCCAACACTTTTTGAAACGCACGTTCATTTGGATGTGCCCTGTGCGGATATCTCGCAGCGTACACTCGTGACGCCAAGAAACAATTCTTGTTACATACTCCAAGAATAAATATCATGTCAACCATTTCCTCTTGAGTTCGGAACATTTTTAGAACGTTTATCAAAAATGACTTATGGCTGCTACTGGCGTCTAATAATTTACTTTGACAATTACCAATCTTTTGTTTTCTCATGGCACACTTGGGAACGGAAAACGTTTCCCGACATTTGCGATGAAATTTCTTTTTTCTCCGAAATTTTGTTATGCAATGTGTAATTTTTTTTGTACCAATAAAAAATTTAGAGTTTTAGCTATACAACGCCGTAATTTTTTTGGGGGGGTGCCATTTGAAATTTTCGAAAAAAATGACAACATGCGAAGATCAATCAAAAAATTATTTTTTTTCGATAAATTACCCAAAAAAAAAATTATGTGAAGGTATACGAGATCTTAACCTGTACAAAAAAATCTCAAAAATGGAGCGCAATTTTGAAAGAAGGAGTTATAACAGCGAAACCGCTGAAGTGAAGGGTATAACATGTTAGATAAAAAACTAAGTACTCTCCGAGCACTTTCCAAATCTGCAATAAAAAATAGGGCATTCTATTTAAAAAAACATAAGTTTGGTACGCTACTGGAGCACGGCACACCACTGATGATTAGAAATATTTTTGAAACATAGCGACGGTAATTATGAACCACTTTGCTCTTAGATTTTTTTCGATAGCTTTTATCGTAAGGGAGCTATGGTCCGAGGCGTCTTAAGTGCCACACCCGGTATATGTAGCTAAATTTCCATCTTCTAAAAGCTGTCCTAAAATTTGTATACCATATACTGAAAACAAACAAATAGTTCAGGGTCTTCCTTGATTGTGTAATGTAATAAAAGATGTTAAATTAGGAGCATTATTAATTATAGTTGTGTCGTCGGCATATAAAATGGTTTTGGCTGCTGAAATCACACAGGGTAGGTCATTAAAGTATAAAAGAAATCATAGTGGTCCTAATACCGAACCCTGCGGTACCACATGTTCTATAACTAAGGCTTCAGATATAGTTCCGTTGGGTTAAACTCTCTGTGTTCTTTCTGAGAGATAGGATAGCAAAAGTCGACAGCTATTGGGACAAATATTATAAAAATATAGTTTACGTAATAATATTTCATGCGAAACACAGTCGAAGGCTTTGGACAAGTCCAGCAAAGTAGCCATTTATATTGAGCCTTCCTCAAATTCATCCGTAATTGATTCGACAAATTTAGATATCGTCACCGCTGTAGATCGACCCTTTCTAGAGCCGTATTATTCATTTTCTAGGATGTTCGTATCAGACAGGTAACTAATTGGTTCAGCATAATTCTTTAGAATATTTTTCCAAATTGAGGCAGAATTGATATTAAACGATAGCTATCGGGACCGTCCATCTCCCCTTTCTTAAAAACAGGTATTAAAATGACTTTCTTACAGAAAGAAATACGTTCAAACTAGTGTTGCTTTGATAGTTGTACTATTTGTAACACGCAAATTAATTTGTATTATTCAATGTCTGTCGAAGTATTAGCTAGAGAAGTAGTTGTTTCAAATTAATTTGTTTTGTAGTCTTAGTAAGACTCATTGTTGTAGATTCACGAAATGTTTTCGTATTTTTAAATTTATTTCTTCAAATCAGCTGGAAACGCATTGTTTAATATGCATTTTTAAAGATTTTCGTGATATGGGGATACTATAGCACTTAATAACATAAATTCTGAGCTCATAAATGTCTTTAGAATAGCTGTTACGATACTTCAACAACTTCATTACATTCATTGATATTTCCCTAAACTTGAAAAAATCATGATTTTTTTTGGATTATTACACATTAAGTTGGTAGGGTCGGTATCTGTTTTAGATAAAGTGTGCGTTAAAACTTTCCGCAAAAATATTAGGATCTGCTTTTTGTTTAACTGGTCTAACTGAGTTAATGACTTTCCATATGGCTTTAGTCTCAAAGTTATTATGTTTGATGTACTAATTATTGATGTCCAGCTTACTTCTTTGAATGGCGTGCCTATAAGCATTTCTGTAGTTGTTTCTAAGCAGTCTTAATTCCGAATCACATGTTTGGTTTTACATTTCTGCAATTAGCTGCAGGTTTTCTCTCATAACTTTTAATGAATTGTTAAACCATTTCACGCTGTGTCCTTCTTTATAAAGTTTTCTAGGTTTTAGTGGCAAGCATGACTGAAAGTGTCCGAAGAAACGCGACATAAATGCACTCACACAATCATTGGAGTCCATTGTTTCATCCAAGAAACCCCAGAATTCCTCATTTACCAAATTAAAAGAGTTACATTTACCTACAGTTGAAATAGTACGTACTGGTAAACTGTCTATTTTAATGTGTGGTGACGTATTTACTGGAATATTGAAAACAATTCCTCTATGGTCAGTTATTCCCGTTTTCACAGAGTATGATGTCATGTTATAATAATTTGAAGCAATATTGTCAATGCAGTTGTTGATACGTGTAGGGAGATTTATCATTAATTTTAAGTCGTAGCTAAGTAGAGCGTAGGCTAAGCCAGCTGCGCGGTGATCATTACTGTTAAATTTGATATTGAAGTTTCCAACTAAGAACATATGTTTACTTTTCATATTGATCATGTTTAGCACTTCGAAGAGTGCACTTAGGAAGTTATTGAAATGTCCGCTGAGAGACCTGTTTAACACACACATCATTTAGTTTTAAAAAAATCTTTCATTTCTCTTACATCAATCATTGTTTTTGCAAATATCTCCAGACTTTGTGCTAGACTTCAGACTTTTATACCTCTATTATTCCCCGTGCCAAATCCAACTTTAGTGACACATGATTAAATAAGTCTCCGGTCTAACTAAGAAAAACAATTTTATTTTTAGAAATTTCACTGTATTAATCAACATACTCTCCTTCAAGAGTGATACATTATTTTTAACGCTCCTCTAACTTTTGAGGCCCTTTATTACTTTCCCTATATAGTACACAGGGTGATTCATTAAGGGTGGCCACCGGCCTTATCTCGGAAACGGTATATCCTAGAATTTGGGGGAAAAAATTCTTATCACACAATCGGCCAAAATAAAATTCGTAAAAACATGTTTAAATGCTTAGCTTTCCGCTAGGTGGCATATTTTATCATTTACATAATTAATTTGCGTTTTTTTACAAAATATTACCGCATTAAGGCTATTGAAAATTATCAAAATTAGAAACTACTGTACTTGGTTTACAATTTTAACCTACAGTTAAGTGGTGGGGGAAGTATACTTTTGTTTACAGAAAATGGTCTGTAACTTCCGTATACCTTAACCGATTTTCACAAGCTTAGGCTCAATGGAAACAGTATTATAAGTTGATTACAAAAATAAATAACATTAACACATTTAATCTATGCGCTGGCAACTAGAGGGCGTTATGTAACACTTAACTCTATTTATGTATTTTTCTCAGAAATATCAAATGGAATGATATAACTCGAAGCAGCTTGCAAAAAAGAAAATGAAATTACATATTGTTTCGTCAAAACCTCAAACTGATATCTCTTGTCATTCTAAAGATATTTAGATTTTTTAAATTTTCGTTGTTGTTTTTCGTTGTTTTCGAAATGTTGGTTCACCCTGTAAGGTGTAAATGAAAATATATGGCTAAAGTTACTTTTAGAAAAAATGTCATGTAAAAACATATGACAACAATATTTATTAGCATAATTAATGAAAAATAATAAAACTTATTACCCATAACAGAAATTTACAAAACGCTGAAATTTCTAAAAGCACCCATTATCTAGTTATTTTAGAAACTCAAAATGTTTCCCCTTATTTGCTGTACCGACACAAATTCAGCCCTTCTAGAGTGAAATTTTATCCTAGATTCCTTAAAATGTCTTCAAAGGTTTTATATGGATAAGCTGTAACATTACGAGTATGTCAAACTATTTTCCTGGGCGATGTTGTAAAAGTAATCAAGTCACCTTTGGAAATGACATTTCTGTTTTGTGATTGTTTATTTATAATTTGTTGCTGTCAAAGGTAATTTGAACGTTTGAAAAATCACTTTATTATAATGCTTTATTTTTCAAATGAAGAAGCATATGATATGCTAGCAGTGTATTTTGAAAGTCTACAAAATGCAGTCATTGCTGAAAGAGGATATGGGTTACGATTTCCTGAAAGACGGCGTCATTCAAGAAAAGTTTTTAAACGACTGGCAGAACGATTACAAAAAACTGGCAATGTTCAACCTGTTTCGGTAAAAAAATAGGGTACGTAGAAGACAAAATGAAGAAAATGTTATTAACGTCTTGGCATACGTTAACGCTGAACCACGTGCAAGTATTAGGGAAATTGCAAGAGATCTAGAATTAAATTATTCTTTGGTGAATAGAATACTAAAAGAACATAAAACGCATCCTTACCATGTTGTTTTACATCAAAAGTTAAAAGACATAGATTTTGATCGACGACTAGATTATTGCAACTGGTTAAAAGGAATGTTAAATGATAATCAACAATTTCTATCTGCAATATTATGGACGGATGAGGCTACAACAGTCACTACTGGTTAGAAACAAATCCACACTGGCAGAGGGAAGTCAATTACCAAAATCGCTGGAGCATAAATGTGTGGTGTGGTATTTTAAATAGGAAGATAATAGGACCTTTTTTCTTTGAAGAAAAATTAACGGGCCAAAGGTACTTAGATTTTTTAACTAAAGATTTGCCCATCCTCCTAGAAGACGTTCGTAACAGATTAGACATGTGGTATCAACAAGATGGTTACCCAGCACATGTTGCCGCATGTGTCCGAAATTATTTAGATATTGTATTTTTAAATAAATGAATTGGAAGGGGAAGTATTTTTCCATGGCCAGCAAGGTCACCAGATCTTACGGTTTTAGATTTCTTTTTATGGGGTAGAATTAAAGATTTGGTTTTTAAAACACGTCCAACTACACGTGAGGATATGAAAGAAAAGATTCGGCAAGCAGTAAGAGGTATTTCTGGTGCTGAAATTGAGGCCAGTGTCAATTCCACTATAGAAAGACTGAATTTGTGCATAGCAAATAATGGGAAACATTTTGAGTACCTAAAATAACTAAGTAATAGGTGCAGTTATCAATTTTAGTTTTTTGTATTTTTTTTTTCATTAATTATGTTAATAAATATTGTGACATTCGATTTAACTTGATATTTTTTTAAATGTAACTGTAGCAGTATGTTTTCACTTACAACTTACAGGGTGAACTAACACTTCGAAAACAACGAAAAACAACAACGAAAATTTAAAAAATCTAAATATCTTTGAAATGACAAGAGATATCAGTTTGCGGTTTTGACGAAACAATATGTAATTTAATTTTCTTTTTTGTAAGCTGCTTCGAGTTATATCATTCCATTTGATATTTCTGAGAAAAATACATAAATAGGGTTAAGTGTTACATAACGCCCTCTAGTTGCCAGCGCATAGATTAAATGTGTTAATGTTATTTATTTTTGTAATCAACTTCTAATATTCTTTCCATTGAGCCTAAGCTTGTGAAAATTGATTAAGGTATACGGAAGTTATAGACCATTTTCTGTAAACAAAAGTATACTTCCCCCACCGCTTAACTGTAGGTGATAGAAGAAAATGACTTAAGCAAAAATTGTAAACCAAGTACAGTAGTTTCTAATTTTGATAATTTTCAATAGCCTTAATGCGGTAATATTTTGTAAAAAAACGCAAATTAATTATGCAAATGATAAAATGCGCCAGCTAGCGGAAAGCTACGCATTTAAAAATATTTTAACGCATCTTCTTTTGGCCGATTATGTCATTAGAATTTTCTTCCCCAAATTCTAGGATATACGGTTTCCGAGATACGGCCAGTGGCCACCCTTAATGAATCACCCTGTATATATATTTTTTTTTGCGGAAATATCCGTTTTGGGATCCCCTGAGTCCATTGCACCGATTGGAAAAAAAATACTGTGTCTGTGTGTGTGTGTGGGTGGGTGTGTGTGTGTCTGTCTGTCTGTCGGTGGGCGGTGTATCTCAAAAACGAATGATCCGATGGAGATGAAACTTTAAACTTAAGGTTTTATCGTTAAAAACTGGAGCTGAAAAGCTTTTGGTAAATATTCATAAACCGGAAGTGGATGTTTACTTAAAACATTTTTTTTGTTTTTTGGTGATGACATGTTTTTCATAAAATTTATATCTTTCGAGAAAAAATAATAAAAAATGAAAATTTTGAAATTTTTTGCCAATTGCTAATAAACTATAGGAGTTACATGAAATTTATATTAGAAATATATATATTGAGATTTTAAAACTGAACAAATTATTAAGAATAACATTTTTACGTAAACCTCATAGTTTTCGAGTAAAATATAGGGTACTATGATAGCCACATCACCATTTAGTAATATGATTTCTCTTTACTCTCAAAATAAGCCTCATTTTCCGCAATAATTTCTTTAAATATCTTTCACTGGGGTATCTTTTTCATGTCGGTGAATAAAAATTAATTCAAAGCGTAATTCTTGTGACACGAGACATTGTCCTGTTGAAACAACACTTTATTCGTTTGCACGCGAGGACGTATTTCTTGATTTCTACACTCAATGGATCCAATAATGCGATGTAAAATTTACTATTGATAGTTTTGCCTTTCTCAAGATAGTCGATGAACAAAATTCCATACGCGTCCCAAAATAAGGAAGCCATAATCTTTCCAGCCGATTTTTGAGTTTTTGGTCATTTTGGACGACTTTCACCGCTGCTGTCGACTCAGCTGACTATATTTTTGATTTAGGTGTGTAGTGGTGGATCCATGTTTCATCCGTTGTCATATAAAAACGCGATATATCTTTTTTATTTCGCTTAAACAGCTCCAAACAACGCTCAAAATCGTCAAGACGTTGTTTTTTCTGATCCGGTATGAGCAAACTTGCACATGCACAAATTTTTATATAAAATTGTAAAGGCACTACCTTCTGATATCTTCAAAATGTCAGCTAAGTCACAGAACTTCTTGTTGCGGTCTTTTAAAACTCTTTTGTGGGAATTTTTTTATGTTCCAAAAAACTGCCGATTTTGGCTACCACACTTTTCAGCATTATGATAGTTCAGCATACCATCTAATAATAGTTGATTTCCCTGGTGCAGAGTCCCTATTATGCTTACAAGCCACTGTTTGGCTCCAATAGTATTTTCCCCATCAAAAAACCAATGTTTAATCAACACACGAAATTTCTTTCTATCCATTTTCTTGAAAATTACAAAACTGTGGTCACTAAAATCACTAACTAACTAACTAACGGTCAGAATCCCATGAAATTTTGATATGTACTATTTGAAGATTAGTACTACTGGGAAATCACATGGGCCTGTCAACAATATTGCCATATATGTGTCAGACCGGAGACTTATTGAGTGACGTATTATTCTCCATGCGTCTGGCAAATAAAAATTTAATGCGCTCCTACTCATCAGAAATCTTTGCCTTGTGCATATTAAATCACTCTTCTACTCCAACTTTTCACCACATTTCCTTATAGACTTCATTGCTGTATTCATTTAGATTTTATTTAGAACAAATAACTAAAAATTAAACATTTTGCTTTTAACTCGAAAACGGCCACTGTTATCAAAATTTTCGAAGACTGATTAAAGTTTCTAAAATAATTTTTCTATTAAAATGTAGAAGAATATATGTAGATTTATGAACAAACAAAAAAGTTCTGAGCAAACAAATTTTAAAATTTTAAAAACACCATGTATTCATGGTTCCCGCGGTCCGATCGAAGTAACAAATTGACTAAGGAATTTACTTGATGTTAATTTAGGTTGTACCAAATGTCAGCACTTTACCACGAACGATATTAGAAATACATATTTAGGAAAATGTGTTAAAATTTTTTAACTTTGATGCCTTATACTTGGTTATTTGAAGACTTTTGTAATAATTTATTTACGAATCATCATCATTTTAGTTATTAATTTTATTCCCCGAGTCAAAGAAACACCCTGTATACTATCTATTCATTTATTCCTTCTATAGTGTTTTTGGTTCTAATTAAGCACTAATTACGAGTTTTTATTGGAAATTTTAGAAATAAAAATAATAATACTTTTAAAAACAATGGTGCCATCATGTCAGCATGTTACAAAAAAAGATATGACGTCTCGATATTTAAGGGTGGGTATAAAGCAAATATTGAAAACAATCATCAAATATCTATTTAATCATAAAATGTTGGAATGATTTAACAAACATACTTATCAGATTATTTACAGAGTGGTTTAATTTATATTGATTTCTTGTAAAGTTTAGTATATTATTATAGAAATTAGATTACGGATACGAATAAAAGGGATGGCTACAGAGTCACAGTTTGTTTGTAAGCCCCTGATTGATTGAACTCATTATACACCTCTTGTGATGTGAGAACTGGCCTTCCAGCAACCCTTTTCCTTTAATTGAGGATTTTGCTGAGAAACAAACCTCCCAGATCGGCCGATTTTGGCTATGATGTCCTCAGCAGGATCTTCCCTAATATTTTCAGAGCGGGGTACAGGATATGCTCCGCCGATTTTTCGTTACGACCTCTGCAGTTTGGAACTTCAGCAAATTCTAATACATAGAGAGGTTTCGTTAACTGACACTGTCCTGTTAGGATCGTGTTTTTGGAATGAACACCTTGTATTGTTTTCTGCTAGAGTTCTTGAAGTATGTTTAAGATATTGCTTTTCGATAGAGGCACAGGCTTCTTGTCGGTTTTTAAAGATGCTCCCTGTTTTGCCAGAGAATTCGCTCTATCATTTTCTCTCGTGTGCGCCTTAACCCAGGATGCGGCAATTTTACAAATGCCTTCTCATAGGCCTTAACACATTCAATTGCCAGCTAAAGTTGTTTTAAGATAACAAGACTGGTTTTACTATCTGTGCGGATGCAAATGGCTTTTTAACCCTGTTTAGTTATTTCTTGGGCCCTAATAAGTATCCCTGGATGATGGTAGAGTATTTCTTCAGTGGTATTTTTAGCCCCAGAGTCAGTTTGTCACAATATATGACTACGCCTGTTCCTTTCTTGTTTTCTGTGCCATCCATGGATATGAGTATAGTTGCTTCAAGAGACTTAGAAGTCTCTGAGACGCTCTTCCGAGGATTTCCCCATGACTAGTCCGGTTTGCCCTTGGACACATATCATGAATATGTAAAAGCAGAGAAGGAAGAGACAATAATATATACATGCTAGATGTTGAATGCGCTTTAGGTTACTTGTTGCAGTTCTGAGTTTAACCCTAGGCTACCATATAACTGCTTTTTTTATAGCCGGGAAGCGGAAAATCTCTTATGGACGGAGTGTGGGACTCCCCAGAACAGGTATACCTACTAAAAACCACCTCCCCATGTCGTCCTACCACCCCGCGGAACCGCGTCTGGCATTACTTCACGGGGGTAGGGTATCGAACAGCGTTCTTGATGTGTGTGTATGTGTTTGTGATGTGTCTGGGTGTGTGTGAGTATGTGTGTGTGCGATGTGCGTGTGTGCAGTGTACGACTCGGGTACGTGGACTACTACTCCCAAATGGCTGTGCACGTCAACCACCAGTGCGGGACCCATACAGCTGCTGCATAATATATGGTGATTTTGAGTAATAGTCCCCATGATCTCCCAGTTTAGGATCTAGAATAACCCCAGATACTTTATTTGTGAGGTCAGAGCTGTTGTGGCGTTGCGTATGCTGGGCAGTTTCAATTTATTCGGTTTTTTTTGTTGGTGAACAGCATCAGTTCCGTCTTAATTGGATTTATATTAATAATAATAACCTTTATTCTTACAAAAATACACTACATTTGAGAACATAATATGTACATTAAGTTGACCAGACTTTTTTTTATAATCGGCTCTTCCTCTGGAATTAGTCATAGTGATCCTTGAGAAGTCCTATTACCAAATATCAGGTCATTTGATTGAAGTCGCTCAAATCAAAAGTATGAAGAAAAACTCCAAAATCTGGTTTTTCGGCGGATAAAAATCTGTAGCATTTCCAAAACCCATTACTAAGTTGCCGTAACGTACTTTTCCATTGAAAAACATTATATAGAATAATATTGGTGGTATTTGAAGCGCAGCGTGCATTTCTGGATGTTAATTTTGGTCAAAATTTTCGAATTTCCGGAAAACTTGACGTATAACTTCGATTGACAGATGACTTCATCGCTATTAACTTAAATACTAAAGAATACATGTAAGATTTAGTACAAGACTTTTGCGTCACTTACTGGTACCTCCCACTTTCTGTAACCTGGAATTTCGTCGAGGTGCTCTGAGCGGCGATTTCAAGATTGTTGTCTTTGTTCATTAAATACTTATGAAATTAAGTACTAACATTCTAATAACATATCTCATGTGGTAAAACATGTTTTTAATTCAAAATGTGGTCAATGTCAGGTTTAAACAATTGAATTTTTGAGAGGTAGTCGAAGTATACATTTTATAGTGCTCTCACGAATCTTAGAATATTGAAACAGATTTCGGATAGTGCTATCAAAATATAAATACTTGGACTAAAATTAAATTGTTTAAAGCTGACCTTGACCACGTTTTAAATTAAAAACATGTTTTCCCACATAAGATATGTTATTAAAATGTGACTACTTAATTTCATAAGTGTTTAATGAATAAAGACAAATATCTTGAAATCGCCGCTCAGAGCACCTGGACGAAATTCCGGGTTACAGAAAGTGGGAGGTACCAGTTAGTGGCGCAAAGGTCTTGCACTAAGTCTTACATGTATTATTTAGTGTTTAAGACCATAAACAGCGATAAAGTCATCTGTCAACCGATGTTATACGTCAAGTTTTCGGTAAATTCGAAAATTTTAACCAAAACTAACTACTAAAAATGCACGCTGCATTTTAAATACCGCCAATATTGTGAGTTTAATAATCAAAACCTTTTCTATAAAAAGTACGTTACGGAAACTTAGTAATTGGTTTTGGAAATGCCACAGATTTTTATCCGCCGAAAAAACAGATTTTCAGGTTTTTTTTCATACTTTTGATTTGAGTGACCTCTAAACTTCAATCAAATGACCTGATATTTGGTAACAGGACTTCTCAAGGATAACTATGACTAATTCCAGAAGAAGTGCCGATTCTAAAAAAAAAATTCTGGTATCCCATATAAGAAAAAGAAAAACCTTCACTGAAAGAAAAAATATGTAAATACATATCTAATATTTAAAATTCAAAATTAAGAAATTTTTTGAAACTGTATGGTTCTATATACAACAGTTCTTCAACAACTTTCCATTTATCGTTGATAAAGAGCTTCCGAAATTTTGCTGAGCGTGTTAGATTAAAATTACCAAAGATGAGGTTCTGCGGGGTATTGATAGTTTTTTTTTTTTAAATAAGATACAGTTCGTTTTATTTTTGTTTTGTTTAAACTAACTAAATACTTGTTCCAATGTATATGCTGCATTTTGGCATTATTCCTCCATATTCTGACCATTAATACAAATATCTGTATCATCAGCATAGTTTACAATTTTTACACAACTTATTTCGTTCAATTTAAAAAAGTCATTTATATAAATATTGAAAAATAACTGCCTTGTGGGACCCCTTCCGTTATTTCAAGATCCTTGATTGTACGATCCCTGCTTCTCTTTTGATTACTACTATTTGTAAGGTAGAATTTTAGCCACTTATGTGCAACCTCTCTCAAGCCTATATCTTGCAATTGTGATAATAGTAGCTTTGGATAACTATTTGACTTATACCGCAACAAATTTGTTTTTCTTCTATGGATGAATGTATACATTTTGTGAATTCATATAAGGATGTGTTCCAATTTTGATTGTAAAACCATGTTGGTAAGCTGATTTACCAAGAGGGTGTTGTCTGTATATATTTTTTTTACTACATTGAGGCCGTCTACGCTACTTCACTGAGTATACTTTCATAGCGACCTTTATGAGCAGAATTGTTGTGCTGTTTAAATATCCTATAACTGGAAAGCGAGATTCATTTACTTTCCTAAGAAAAAGACATATCACGATGTTCCACAAGAGAGAAAATAGCACTTGTCACTTTGAAAACATCGTTTTCTATTGTTATTTGGACTGTTTTTTTGCTTAACATCTGTTTCATCTACACACTATGTGCGACTGGAGTGCCAAACATTGAGAAGGCTTATCCTATACTATTTAGAGAAGCTTTTTCAAAAGCTACTACGTCGATAAATAGCGACTATACAAAAACGTAGAAAAATGCCTTCAGGCGGTTATAAAAATGGGTGCAGTTTATGGTTTGTTTACTATCTTAAATTAGGAAACCTCTTCAGAGTTGTAGTGAATAGAAATTGTGATTTATAACCGTTAGTAAAGGACCACAAGGGGAAAAAAAGGTCGGTCGAAATCTCATATTTACTCTGTAATCTCTAAAACGCAGAAATCAGGTTAGGCGCAAACTAGGCCTAATGCTGACATTTTATTTACTAATGTATATAAAAACACAGTGGAGTACTGATTCGGTTCAGCGTCTTGATATGTACGCTTGTTGTTTTAGGTGAAGAGGATTTGTTTTTAGAATATGGTATTGATCGAAAAGCATTTTCCATCATAAACGTTGAAAGACTTATCGGTCTGAATAATTTGGCATGGCTATAGTCTTCCTTACCTGGTTTAGGTATAAATATCACCTTGACTTTCTTCCACACACATCTGAAAGCTTTGCACGCCTTAAACAAATTCGATTAAATTGTTTTTTTATTCCAATGCTACTAGCTGGCTAGTTGTTTTTGTTTATAAATATAATTCAGCCTGCATGGAACAAGTTGGTTGAAACGTTAATCTTTAACATATCATATTAATAATTATAATAATAATAACTTTATTACTTTATATCGTCAGCGTACATAAGAAAATTAGAGTTACGTAAAGAAAGAGCAATATCATTAATAAAGATTAAAAATAAAAGTGGTCCACAGTGTGACCCTTGAGGCACACATGACATGATGAAACATTTATACACTTAGAAAAACAATTATCCACTTTAACAAATTGTGTATTTTCATATATAAAACTTCTAATCCACTTAATTGTATTACCACTCAGACCTGCGTTAGAAAGTTTTTCAAGTAACAACTCATGATGCACCCGGTCGAAGGCCTTGGAGAAGTCCGTGTAAATGCAATCTGTTTGTAAATCGGCTTCCATTGCATTAGTCAAAGATGTGTTGAACACTAACAATTTAGTTAGACTAGAGCGTCCACTACAGAATCCATGCTGTTGGGGGATTAGTAAGTTCTCACATGTACGTTTTAACTGTGTAGCAACAAGTTTGTCTAACAGTTTCCCAATAGTTGATTGAATGGAGATGCCTCTGTAGTTCCTGATATCACAGCGATTACCTGATTTAAATAGAGGTGAAATGTAGCTTGACTTCCACGAAGAGGGAAATGTCCCAGCCTTCAATTAGTTCTTAAATAACATCGTAATCGGTTGAGTTAATGTATAAATACATTTCTTCAAAAAGAAAAGAGTCTTTTAAATTATTAATGCCATTGAACACATCGATCGTAGACACAGATAATTGCTTACAGTCATCCGATATATTTTTGTATGTAGTAGGCGTCGCAGGCAAATTTTAGTTTATGGAAACTGATGAAAAAAATCGGCAAATAAGTTGGTGATGTGCTCGAAGTCGTCAGATTTGTCTCCATCAAGGAACATGCATTTTGGAAAGCCATTAGTTTTACGCGATTTGTTCACAAAAGACCAAAATCGTCTCGGATTTAGATTAATATTTCCTTCAACTTTCGTCAAATAAGCATTGTGTAAACTTTTACTTAAATTATTAAATTCAGATCTTAACCTTGCGAAAAGATCATAATCCGATGGACTTAATGTACTTTTATATTGAATGTGTGCCAGTTTTTTCTCACGAATTAAACGGATCAGTTCAGAGTTAAACCAAGGTGGGTAGTTGCTGTTTTTTATTCTAATCTTAGGTATGAACATATCCATGACGAAGTAGATAATTGCATAAAACATGGATGTTGCACCATCTATATTAATATTGTTTTTTAATGAGAACCAATTAATACTGGCAAGGTAGTTATTGGTAGAAATGTAATCGCCATTTTTGAAGTCAAATTGATAAAAATCATATGAAGAATTTTCTTCTATATTAAGAGGAATGTGATGAATAGAATTGGCACAAAGAGAATCACAGCTTGATTTTATTAATATATTTTCAATATTTGAGAAACATAAATCAAGTAAAACGTTGCGTGAATTGGGTAGTGAGTTAATTTGAAATACGTTGTGATATATAAATGATTCACTTAATATATCAGCCAAGTCACACTTATTAGAGGAATGAGTTAAAGAACTGTTGTTCATAGACCATAGCGCACCAGGTAGGTTTAATTAAAACATTGTCACTAGGAAAGGTTGAAAAATGGGTGTCAATCGTGGAACAATGGTTTTCATAAATAATGCCATTGGATGAAGGAGGGATGTACACTGCGCCAATTATTAATGAGTTGTTTACTCTTACATAAAGTTCTGCAAGGCATATTGAATCTAACGTTATTAAATGAGACCGGAAGCATTTTTTAATGGCGATAAGGACACCACCGCCCCTCGATTTCATACTTGTATAATTGGTTCGATATTGCCTGTAATGATGTAATTATTGAAACCCAGTTCAGCGTTAATAATACTGTCGTCTAGCCATGTTTCAATAAAAATTAAAATATCAAAGGACGATGAATTAAGTGAATGCATATTATTGAATAGTTTAGTTTTCATACCTCCAACATTTTGAAAATATAATAAAAATAAGAATAATATAACGCATATAATGAATTCGTCAAAAGTAAAGTATATTCTTTAAAAATAATAACTAAAAATACGAAAAATATTCCTTCATCGTGTATTTCTTTTTTAAATTTAAGTTTTTGATTTATATTCCTGTAGGATGCTGGTAGCTGATTAAAAATTTTCATCATAGCATAATGTGGAGTTTTTCCAAATGATGTTAAATTGTGCTTCGGATTTATGTAACTAATATTTGTGTTACGGGTATTATAAACATTTGTATTTATGTATTTAATAAAATCATGTTTATGTTGAAAAATATATAATAAACATTCATAAATATACAAAACAATTACCGTCAACAGATTTGGATGTAAATAGTCTTCGACACGATTCTCTGTAACCAATGCCAAAAATCATTCAAATTGCGGCTTTCTGTGTTATAAATACTTTTTTAATATCACTGGAAACACCCCAACAAATTATTCCGTATCTCATAAGAAATGAAAAGTAACTGTTAGAAACGAGCATTAAAATTTTAAAATGTGCATAAGGTTTTAAATTACGCATTCCATATATAATATCATTAAGTTACTATTCAATAGTGATATATAGTCGATGTATCTATTAACAAGAATTAGTAAGAAATTACAGGAATTCGATTTTTTAAGTTAAGTTGTCTAACTGTACATTATCTTTGAAATCATTTGATGTACATTTCGTTGAGAAAATAATAGCTTGTGACTTGTTTTCATTTAAAAATAATTTGTTTTGATTTAAATATGTTATGACATTATTAATGGTATTATTAGTAGCATGAATTAAATCTACATATGTCGGGTTTTTTAATATGATGTTATTATCATCAAAATATTGTTTCGTTGTTTGAAGTTAGATTGTCAAATATATCATTTATATAAATTATGAATAATGTAGGTTCTAAGATACTCCTGTATTAATATCTGATTCTATATTTTTTTAATTTGTGTAATACTGCAATTTTGTTTCCCATTTTAAGGATCTGACTTTATTAATTCAAATGGTATTCCCCGAATTCCATATTTGTAAAGTTTACTTAAAAGTATTTCATGGTCCACACAAACAAAAGTCTATAAAAATTCTTAAGGGAATATTTTTATTACTTAAAGCATTTTCAATAAACTGTGCTAACTTTACTATTGCTGTTTTTGTAGATTTATTTTTAATGTAGCCATAATAAATGTTACATTTATCGAATGTAATTAATCTAATGTTTATTACTTTTTCAAATATCTTTGAACAATATGAAAGTATACTTATCGGTCTATAATTTCAAAAATCATGAGGATATCCGCATTTGAAAATATGTTGTACAATAGAAATTTTTAAATTATCGGGAAATTGACCATTTTTAATTTTTAATATTAACAATATTAGATAATAGTTATTTAAGGTACAAGTGTAAAAAGTGATGCTTTATTGCACGAACTGGCGTTTAAAAACACGAGCGAGGAACGAGCGAGTTTTTTTAAATCCAGGAGTGCAATAAAGAAACTTTTTACAAGTGTGCCTTACAAAATTTTATCTTCGATCGTAAAGGATTTTAAAGAATATATTCTTATGAGTAATATTTTAATGTCATTTCGATAATTCAATTAATGAAAACCCGCAGTGCACTAATGAAAGCGTTACTTAGCAACCAGTAAACAAGTTGCACAAATGTCGGCCGCCATCATTATTTATGGAAAAAATGTTCGCTTTATTTTAATCGCTTCGACTTGCATTAAATGAAATCTTCAGAGTTCTTAAATCTGCCATTTGGTTTGTATTATATATTTTATTTATAGTTTATTAGTTATTTGTATCAATTAATAAAAAATTAAGTTTTTCGTCGAAATATATTCATCTGTCAAATTTGACAATTCTGTGCAATAAAAACAGTTTGACATTACCGTGCAATAAAAACGTAAAAAAGCACTAGTGCTTTAAAAAGCCACTTTTACAATGAAAAATGATGCAAAAAGCGTCTACTTTCTGTACGATCGTAGATAAAGGATATTTTATAATGTTTATACAGCTTTTTAAAATTTTAATTAAGAGTCCGTCATGTCCAATAGAGTTTGTTTGTTTAAAAGAAGCTACAATGTTACATATTTTCTGTTCTATGACGGGTTCAAAGAAAATTGACAAATTATTTTGTTTAATATTGTCTTTATATTGAATTTTCGGAATAATGAAATATTTATTTATGAGATTCGGGTCGGCTTCCAATTTTTGTTTTAGTTTTTGTGACTGTTGTACTTCTCGTACAATGCTCCATGTTGTTTTATTTATGTTATCAGTATTTAACAACTTTTGATCGTAATAATTATGTTTTATATTTTATGAGTTTCAAAAGTACGAAAAATTTCATAGAGGTTCAATTTTTCCTTAACTAATTTCAATTCTGGTATCTTTTTAGCCTTTGAGGTTTTAACTATGTTTAGTCTGCATGTTATGCGCGGAAAGCAATGATTAAATTTATTAATAAATGCGTCTCAGCATATATTTAGTGCATTGATTTTTATTATGGGATTCCAGTGTATTAGCACAAGTTAATTTTTCAATAAATGAAATCCAATCCATGAAAGTCCAGTGAATTTACTTGTACAGACGGGGTTCCCCAGGGATCCAATCTCGGTCCGTTGTTATTTTTGCTATTTGTCAACGATTTAGTTAGTCAGTTTGATTCGAACTTATTACTATATGCAGATGATTTGAAATTATTTAGGAAAATCGAAACTATTGAAGATTGTTCACTTCTTCTGCAAGATTTATTCAAACTCAATCAAGTGCTGTCAAAATGACATAATAGACTTTGTCTAAAATATCCCACAACAGGATCAAAAAGAAGCATATTTGCTTGAAAATAATTAAAAAGAACTCCGGAAATGGCGATAGTGTGTCACCTGTCTACGGAAGAACGTGGGTTTGAGTGGAAGAACATTGGTAAACAGTGAACTCCGCCAGTGACTCCTGTGTCCTTAATTATTTGTGTATTATTTGATTGTATGTATATTATATATTTGTTTGTAATTTGTAAGCAGGAGAAGCAAAGATAATAATAAAGAATAATAAAGAATAAAGTGGAGAGTTAATAACGGCTTAGATCTAAACATTATGAAATGTAAATCAATGTCATTTCATCGTAAACTTAATCCTATAAATTTCACATATAGCATTGCATCAACACCTTTAGAAGCAGTTACTATATTTAAGGACTTGGTAATAGTTTTTGACAATAAACTTAGTTTCAACAATCATATTTCTTATTTATGTAAATCTAGTTTATCTATGTTAGGTTTTCTTTTGAGAAACAGTAAACCTTTCAAAAGTATTCAGCCACTAATAAACTTCTATTTTGCTTTTATACGTACTAAGTTAGAATATTGTTCGATAGTATGGGATCCTAATTACTCTATACATATTTCTCAAATTGAGGGCATACAAAGAAAGTTCTTAAAGGCGCTTTATTACAAGCGTCATAAGCACTATCCAGTTCAAGGTTATTCTTCAGTGGAATTACAAAATGAATTTAAAATATCCTCCCTTGCTTACATATGGAGAATAGCAAATATTACATTTATCCATAAGCTTGTACATAATAATATACGTGAGCCATACATCTTATAGCGACTAAATTTTACCGTTCCTAGAGTGTGTAATACAATTAACGAATTGCCAGATGAAATTGATATTTTTTATGTAAAACTCTCAAGACTTATAAACTACTTGAAATTGTATTCATATTAAATTTCAGTTTTCGTATCATTTGAATATATGTACTAATAAATTAACCGAGGATGGTCTGTATACTGCTATTACTACAATAAGTTTTCTTTTGTCTAATTGTAAATTAGCTGCTGCAATTTCCACCTTATTGACAACCGAGAATTTGTTGATATCCTCGCGAGTAGAAGATGTTATGTCGTTTCTTGCGTATATTGCGACTCCTCCATGTGTTTTTCTTTTTTTATGCAGAAAGATGAAATTATGTGATATCCATCAATTTTGTAATGTTCCAATTTATTTATGGTTTTCCAATATTCCGTCAAGGTTATGATTTGTTCCTTAAAATCATCCAATACTACATGGTTTAGAATGTTGATTGCATTCTTAATCGATTGTACATTCTGATTAAAGATCGGAAATGTATTACTCCCCATAATTATCTTGTTTGTTGTATAGTTATGTTGTCTTTCATGCTTTTCATTGGTAGATGTAATAAAAAACGATTGCACACTACACCCTTTGGCCATAGATTTTCGTTTTGAATTTCATCAATTCTACTTAAGGGTAATGAGATTTTGTAAGAGATGTATTCAGTCGGGTGTTTCGAATTTAATTATTTACAAGTGAAATCAGTTATATAATTCGAATTCAAGAACTTTGTTAGGGTAATTGTTGTAACACCAGGGTTTAATCTATATACATGAAGATGTCCTAGTCGCTCAACTCCTCGTATTTCATCAGTTGGTTTATAATCCCTCGATTGCCTGGTTTAATGCCTCGATCTTTATTTTCTTTTTACCACAGTACTCTATCTTTCGGTGTCGAGCTGCTTTTTGTCACTAATTTCTATGGTATCATTTTGTTTATTCGGTTGCATACTAAGTTGTAGCGGAACAGGTTCACGGGCAAGATTATTATCATCATAAAATAATTCATTTGAAGAATGCTTTATTGGTTCAATTACAGATTTATTTAAATTGATTTTATTTGCAGGCTCCATTCTTGTTTGTTCCCCGTTATTGTGTTGACTAGCTTCTAATCTATTTAACCTATTGAGTAAATAGGTATTAGTGTTAATGTGGCTTTCATTATTTTGTGCCAATATTTTAGTTTTCTCTTCTAGTTCTTCTATTAATTTCAGTACGTGCGTAATTCTTTGGGACTCTTTACTAATACCTGTTGTTATCGTACATACGTGATCCATAGATGCGTCCTTTTTTTTTCTTCGAAAAGCAGCTGTGATGGAATTTTGCACCACAAATCACACATTCTACTTTCTCACGAGCTATACCATATGCTTGATATACGAGTTATAAGAGCAGTAAGTTTTATCACTTTCCGAAAACTTTTGCGAACGAACGTCTTGCGATGTCGCCATCTCATCATGTGCTTTATAGTCTAGGTACAATCTGCAACAATGCTTGGTTTTTTATTCTGCTTAATTTATCAATATTTTTTAATTGTGTCCTTTAGATGGCGCATTAATGTATGAAGATATTCTTGTAACTTGCTTCTAAAAAAAAAACGAATTCATGATAAGATTTATCTAATCATGAATTCCTTTTTTTTTAAACTTAGTTAATGTTCTTGATCAAGTGGTGAAAACTTTACTCTTAAAATAGCCTCATAAGAAAAATTCACAGCACAACATATTTCTTGTTATAAAAGGCCAGTGAACGTCAAAAAATCTTAATATCTTTATTTTGTGATGTCGCTCCTCTTGTTGAAACTAGGTTTTTTAAACATGAATAAATTTGCTCAATTTAGAAGTAACTTTACGCATTTATAGTTAGCTATTCATTAAAAGAAAATAAGATCCACTGAAAATGGTGGAGTATTTATTTCCTCAGCTTTATAATCTCGTAGTGTTTCATAATATTTTATTGCTCATGGCTGCCACTGCGCATATAAAACATTCGCGCTATTCTTTGTTACCTTGTATTTTAAGAATGTGTAAGTACAATTTCATAACATTCGCCAGATGTAATGGATATTCATCAATATAAATTGAAATTTTAATTTTTAACCTTCAAAATTCCTATTTTTATGTTTATGTTTAGTTTTTACGTGATATATATTATCTCAAATAACAATAATTTATTAATATTAAAAATGTCACTTCTTGATACATCAATTTTATATAAATATTTAAATAAATATAATTTATTATAACAAACACTATCCGATTAGAAACAATAGAACACGAACCGATAAATTCCTTTATCAACCTTATTGACTTATTAAATACTGCGAAGTAGACAAATATGTCTAACATCCGTTCTGAAAAATTTTATCATGTATGAGTTACTTTCGACCACTATTACTGATAACGACTTATCGCCGCCATTTTCCTGACGAGTAAACAACCGTTCCCGCATTAAAAATGTTGTTTACCCGTTTCTGCTTGGTCGTCGCCCTCATCATTGTCGCCGTTTTGACAACGGGTGTCCATTCGAAACTACGGAGCATTTCCGAAATGAAGTCGAACCAGACACAGGCCGCCAACATAATTAAGGTGCCATGTCCAGCTAACACATCGTTCGTGTTCGGAAAGTGCAGAAGGATTATAGGATAGTAGGTAAGACGGCTTATGTGTTGTACATGTTTACGTCTGCAGAGATTATCGCTGGTGTTATCGCCGTTGGTCGAAATCAAGGTGACCGTTTTTTCCAAAAACGTCATTAAACATGGACGCGAACGTATCTCTGATAAGGGGATCCCTTTTAAACGCAATCAGTATAAATAAACATATATTGATATCAAATAGTAAATTCTGCTTATATACAAAAACGAATTATTATCATTCCATTTATTATTATAAGTTTGAATTAAAAGGGTAATGTTTTAAAAGGAATTAATTATTGGTTTTTATTGGTTTTTAATTTTATTTTACAATAGGAAAGGTTTTCTAACATAATATTTTATTATTTTATAACTTTATCAAAGGCAATGTTTTTGAGATGCATACCAGTAAATATCACAACGCCCTTATTAATAATTTTTCACATAAGCTTTAAATTATCCAAGTTCTTTAATTTGTATAAAAACTATTTCCAAATGATTTTGTAATAAACAAGTGTTACAAATAAAACTGATGTTTCCTTTCTTCGCACTTTATTAAGGTGTGTTATTTATATTGATTATACTCTTTACAAAACCCAAAAACAAACATGGAACTGTTACAAATTTTACCCCCACTAATGAATATAGTCTACATTTAAAATGATTTTTTATATTCATAATTTTATTATCTACTTTAATATTCAAATGTTTGTTCTCTAAAAACAAGTAATTATAAGTCTGTATTTCTTCTGGAACATTATTATTTGTAAAAAATAGTATTCCACATACAACTAGATAACTAATAATGAACTGGATTATAAAATAAAGCACTAAAAACCTTTCTTTTGTCCGAAATATATATTTGGTATTTCAAATAAACTGCGTGAAGAAAGGTTTTTAGTGTTTTAATTTATAATCAAGTTTATCTTCACGTAACTCATCCAATTAATTACTAATAATGAACTAAATTAAATATCACGTATACTTCAGCTTTATTAGTTCTAATTTCAACTTTTGTGTTTTTGTGTTGGTCTGTTGTCAATTTATTCGATACCTCAGCACAATTATTGTTTTTAATAATACAATTCCAGTAGTCCATTATATTAGTTTCATTGCTATCGCCTTTACGATTTTCGGAACTCGTGTTATATATTTAATTGCTAAATAATCTTCTCCATTTTTGTATGTTGAAGCAACTTGTTTGTGAGTTCATTCCTTTAGATTGGTGTTCGATCTTAAATTAATTTTATGGCATTATCCTTTAAACTGTAGATTTTTGATATTATACTTTTATCTTGATCACTGTTCTATAATATTAGTAGATTTAGAATATTTTTGATAGCAGCAACTTTTTCATCGACCTTTCTTGGTTAAATTAGATATTGATTATGGTTCATTACAGATGATAAGGTTATAATTAAGACTACGTTGGCCTTATATTTCATGCAATAGTCTGGTTTTTAGTTGTAATTCCTATTAGTGTAAAATATAAATATATTTATTGAAAGGAAAACCCACAAAATTCAAAATATCCACATCTACTGAAATTGGCCTCACCTGTCTACAATACACAATATGTAAAATCATAATATAATGCACCTTTGCCAAAAAAAATTGCAAAAATCAATACGTATTAGAAGAACTAAAACACTTAACTAATAATTAATTAACCTAAATTAAAGAAAGCATCAATGCTCCTTTTCTAGCGTATTAACTAAATAATATGCTTCTACCTTGTACCTCAAATTTTCATATAGGATCCCGGTCTCGACCTGCAGCAATTAACAAATTTTTGGACTTCCCAATGCTTTGCTCCAATCTTCTAATATTATTAAATTATTAGTTTTAGAGAACCAAGGTATTTTTATTAATCACAAATTAAACACAATAATTACTTTGTTTTGTATAACAGTTATTTATTTATATTTATTTATTTATTTATTTACGGAAGGCCATTACAACATAAGAATACAACAATAACATTAAAATATTGAAAAGTGTACAAATTAAAAATAACAACAATACAAATATATACAAAAAACGCACAAAATATAAATAAATTAAACATGATGGCGCAGAACCGAGCGTAGCTTATTGCAATAATCGATATTTAAAGAATTGCAATTCCTAGCAATTCTTGCGATGCCAAAATGCCCAGCATAATCCGTCCTGTAACATCGCTCGCCGAAAAAACGAAAAGAACGCAAATCTCTTTAAGGAACGTGAATTTGGAGTAAACTTAATAAAAGTGGTGAGTTGACTAAGCCATTAATGAGTTTAAAACCCGTTGTTACGTCCACGTTTCTACGTCTCTTTTCCAACGAGTCCAGATTTAAAAATTCCAACAAAACTGGATAAGTTCCTGTTAGCCCAAACTTAAACGAAAGATATTTGACAAAGAGAGAGAATAATCTTTATTCGAACACTTATAATACAATACAATATGGGGAATATATACAGATGTTTTGCAATAATGGTTAGTCTGTCCGTTTGGGCTATCGACCATCGGTCTTTCTGCCCGATTTGACAAATTTAGTCAGGATTCGCTCAATTTTATCAGTCTCAGCCCTGTTAAAGGGACACCAAATTAAGGAGCAGTACTCTAAATGCGGGCGTACAAGGGAAGTATAAAGATTTGAAATAGTTTTTAAATTTTTGAAGTCAATGCAACTACGTTTAATAAATACAAAAACTTATATGATCGACAAAGCACCATCTACTTGACAGAATGACTCCTAAATCTTTAACAGTCAACTTCGTTTACACGAGTAAGTTTATTATCATTGAGGAATTAATCTCTATCCGTCAGTGGTCCACTGTATCGAAAGCCTTTGAAAAGTCGGTGTAGATAGAATCTACCTCATATCCGGCTTCCAAAGATGCTGTAATAAATTTACCGTAGAAAAGTAAGTTGGACCAAGTAGCACATCCACTTCTGAAACCATGCTGACTATTTGACAGTAAGGGCGATAGACAAGCAGACAAAGAGGCAGTAATTAGTTTTTCAAAAATTATTAGGAATAAATGACAGGATAGAGATCGGACGATAGTTAGAAAAACTACTTTTACTCCCACATTTATGTATAGGTGTTATTAGAGCACCTTTCCAAAGAGTAGAAAAATATCCAGACTCTAAAGACTGGTTAAACAGTAGCCATAGTGGACGACTGAATGAGAAGGCGCACTGCCGAAGTAATGTCGATGGTAATTCATCCGGCCCAGTACATTTGGTGTCTTTCAGTTGTGTCAATTCATACAAAACATCAGTGATTTTGATATCGGAGAAACTATTAAAATTTATATGGTTGTAAGAGTACTTATGAAAATCTTTTAAGGAATCGCTGTTTACGGGTGAACCGTATACTGACTCAAACTGAGCTGCAAATAAGTCGACAATACGCTGCCTATCATTTATTAATTAACCAGCAATGTCAAATGTTTCAGGAATGGATAAACTATTCCTTTTAGTATTAACAAAAAAAAAATTAGGATCTTTATTTAAAGACTGCTCCATACTCCAAATATAGTTATTGTAACAGGCCTGAGACAGAATTTTACAACGAGCACGTGTACTTTTGAACAGATGAAAATCTGAGTCAAGTCCAGAACATTTATAATTTAAGTGTAGCTTTTTCTTGAGGAAAATAAGATCTATAAGTTCGGCACTGAACCATTTGGGAAAGCGACGTTTGTGACTAGAATTGTTTCTTTTTACAATTTTAGGTACGTATAAATCGATTTTTGAATAAATCGTTTTATAGAACAACTCAACGTTATCGTCGATACTATTATCCAAAAACAAACTATCCCAATATATGTTTGTAATGGTTTCACTTATTGACGTATAATCAGCTTTACAATAGTTATAGACAAACTGGGTATTCCAGTTTGAGTTCGTTTCATTTTCTTGCGGCAGTTCAATGTCCAATGTTATAGGAGGATGGTGGGCATCACAAGGTAAAATATTGAAAGGAGCTTTTGAGACAGTATAATTTCCGATAAAGAATGAATCTAAAAATATCAAGTCTAACATGACTGAGTTCACATTTATTATGTCGTTAACTTGTTGTGCATTTAAAGCACTAAATGCTTCACCGATTGATTGCGCGGACTTATAAGAGGAATTTGTTGACACACCTAACTCAGTATTGACCCACGTAACATTCGGAAGATTACAGCAATAATGATCCGGTAATGCATCGGTACGTTCTTCCACTAAGGAGGCGTGCTGTTGGTAGCAATAATCAGGATCACAGAGTGGTAAATAAATCCCTCCAAAGAGAATCTTTGTGTTGTGTATAGACACTGAGATATATAGTTCTTCTTGAATTAGCCGAACACACCTTACTAAATGAGATGTGCATTTCTGTGAAACAGCCATTAATGTTCCACCGCCTCGGGTCTTTCCAGATGACTGTGGGTTTCTATCACATCGAAAGATATAACCATGAAACCCCAGTTCAGCGTCCGAAATATCATCACTAAGCCATGTTTCACAGAGCATGTAGACATCGAATTCAGCTAGGGAAACAGACAAGCGCAATTCCTTTAGTTTAGTTCGTAAACCTCGAACATTCTGATAATAAATCTTCAGTGGAGAATACTGTGTGGATCGATCGTCCACACTTAAATTGAAATTATTAACTGAGTTGATAGCGGGACGTCTAAAAAATCATCAGAATTAACTGGAGGCTGTTTTTTACGGGGGCGGTTTATAAATTCTCGGACCGTAACATTATTAGGCCATTTGGTCGGTTGTAATAATTTCTGGACATCGCTCTCATTAATTCCAATTTTAAAGGAAGTGTAGATATTATTCCTTGTGAGAGGAAAATTAATAATAGCCGAAATTCCAATATTTTCTCTTAAAAGCGAGTTCTTCACTTCAACGGACGTATCGGGAGAGCAATTGTTTACATGAAAGAAAATGCGTTTATTCACACTCTTAACAATCGAGTTGTTATCTAAAACTCCGCGAATAAATGAATGAGAAGATATTTTTCTTTTCTTGTTTGTATGGTGACCAATGGTTTCAATACATTCACGTATCATTTTCAAACCGATAGTACCATTGGTCACCATATAAATAAATAACTGTTATACAAAACAAATTAATTATTGTGTTTAATTTGTGATTAAATATGTATAACAAAGTAGAAGCCTCCATAGTCAATGATTTTTATTAATTTCAGTGGGTCATGTCTTTTATTTATTTACTCTGTTTACATGAATTCCAAATGAATTCCCATTTTATAATAAAGCTAAAGCAAATACAGATTGTAAATATAACTAACGCACTACTAAATATCTTTGTTTGCAGAATATATAGAATTTAATATGCCATTATACTTTTTCTATTAAAGGCTACATTTTCTTTATAATTTTCTAGGGTACGTTTAAAATAGTACACTTCAAAAATTCTGGAAATTAGTTTACCAACATCAGCATATGCAGTTACAATCTAATTTATGTAATAAGATATTATTCAAGACGATAAATAATAATTTTTGATAGGGCGCAATACGACAATAATATTTGGTTGTGTAGCTTTCCTATAGTAGATGCAGCCATATTCAGAAAAAGGTTCACACATTACCTTGAACGTTTAGTTGGTTTGTCAACTAAGTTACTTTAATTCACATAGGTTAAACTTCTGAAATGCCAAGTGCTTGCTACAACTTTGAATTAGACTGATTGGGTATAGAATTTATCCAATATGTGTCCTAGATAAGTGCAGGTAAAGGCACAGTTTCGTAGCATTTATTAAATACGATGAATGGCCGAACAAATGGTCTATGTTTCTTAAAAACGTAAATAGAGCTTTGTTGCCAATGATTCAATATGTTGTTCCCAGCTAACCTTTGAATCAATATTAAGATCGAGAACTCTCAACGCTTTGCTCACTACTATTGTATCATTATCAAAATTTAACTCATCTAGCACTAATATATTTGATCTTACAATAGGACGCATCATGACTTTTAAGTGTTTAATGTGAGTTTATTATTAAAACACCAAGTTTTCAGGCTTTGCCCACCTATAATAGATGTAGTATCATCAGCGTAAATAACTATGTTAACTGCTTTTATGCCTTGTTTGCAATTCATAATATCATTTATAAAGATATTAAATAGTGTACACCCATTTCAATTGTCATTATTGATGAAGTACATCTGCCATATGAGACATGCTGAGTTCTGTCTCTTAAAAAATATTCAAATAGTTGCAGACATACTCCTCTAATCCCATACAATTCCCATAGTAATAGGATGCTTGTATCAACTGTATCAAATGCTCTTGATAGATCAATTGCAAGTCCTACGGAACATTTTCCCGTATCTCTTCTCATTATAATTGTACTTATAGCTGAATTTAAGGCAGTGTCAGTATTTTTATTTTTACTGAAACCATGTTTTCCTTTCGAGATTATTTTAATTTTAGCTTAAATGTCTTTATTACGCTCACCCTTTTTGAATAATGGTATTACTTTCGCTACTTTTAAGCAGTGGGTATAAGCACCTGATTCAAATACTTTATTTATTAAATATGTTAGCGGACCAGCTACGGATACGATGTTCTTTTTCAGGAATTCGGGAATTCCCTTGTAAATTCATTTACGTCACTTCTAGAATTATTGTTTATTATATTTGTTAACTTAATTATCTCATTCTCTGTAGCTGGTGATAAGTAAAATGAATTTGGGTTCCATTTAACGTTTTGATCAATAAAATCAAAGCCAATACATTTCTGATTAAAGTTACAGCATAATTTCGTTGGTATGTGTTAACACGACGCCTGCGCGAGTGCGGAGCGTCTCGTCCCTTAGATAAGCACCAGTAGAGGCCGAACTAACACACTTGAAAATATACTTCGGTAACGGCAGTACGAAAATTACGTTATAAATCGGGCTGCTAGAGTCTGTACTCACTTGTATTTACGTGTAAATAAATATCATTAAATTGCAATCTTATTCCTTAAATCAGCCATTTGGCCACCAAGATTTTACAGTATGTCCCCGAAATGAGAATTAAACAGAGCAGCTGCTTAATCATCTAAAGGTTTAGAGTTGTTAGGTTTAATTATTTCCGGTAACCGTTTCTGTGTGTTTTAGTTGGATTTAATAATTTTCCAAATTTGTTTTAACTTATTGCCTGCCTTGACCATCTTTATATCGTAGAAAGATTAACTGATATTTTCAATTTGCTAAGAAATTCTGCTATTAGTTGCTTGCTGTATTCTTTAAGTATTGGGTACTTTATGGCCATCTCTCTGAAAGCATCAAACCATTTCTTTGCTTCAAATACCTCTTGTGTCATCCAGTTTTTATTCTTGGCACTGTTGGTCATTTTAACCTTTTTTAATAGATAATACGGATTATTTTGATGCATATTTTCTTTGTTTTGTTGATTTTTACTTAAAATATAAATTTAAATAAAATAGAGTGAAAAACTAGCAACTAATATCTTATAATAAATCATAGTTGCTATGAACTGTCATTAGAATAATCATCATATAATTAAATTAATTTATATTTTAGGCATAACTCAACAAAACAAAGAAAAAATGTTTCGAAACAATATGCATTAAGTGATATAATAAATCTAACTTCATTTCGATTCTATTAACACATTGTATGAGACAGTGAGATCCTTACGCTTAATCTGCACAGAGATTTTATGTGAATTTTATGCTCTAAATGATTTACTGGTAAAAAAAAGAAATCGTCTGGATATAACACAACGGAGAGGCTTGAGACTGAAGCACAAAATTCCAATTTGGTTAGCTTCAGTCTCAAGTCTCTCCGTTGTGTTATATCCAGACGATTTCTTTTTTTACCAGTAAATCATTTAGAGCACAAAATTCACATTCAGCTAAATATGAAGATGGAAATCGTAATAATAGCTTTCTTGCACATTTGGTTGAATTTATCATCGCATGTCATCGCTTCTTTTATCTTAAACAAGGTTTTAACTGATTCATCATTTTGAATTTATGCAAGTTCTTCTTGATATTGCATATTTGATATATGAGATAAATCCACTAACATTGGCTGCATCATCTACATTGGAAAATTAATTTGTTTTAGATCATCAGAAAATCTTTATTTTAATTAAATCAGCCTATTGAATTTTCAGATTATCGAAAATAACAAGTATAGCGTTATCATTTACTCCACATTTTTGGAGCCAATGAAACTGTTCAAATGAATTAATAGGCGTCAGCTTCGTCTAAGTGTCATCATAAATTGAGCCTCCTTGTTGAAATCTGAACCTTAGGAGCATCTAGGCTTTAAAGCTAGTTGATATTACGATCAGGGTAGTCGTCACCTCGTTTCCTTCTAAATAGTAAGGAGTTCTGACTTTTCGAGGCAGTGATGTTCTTTGGGGATGCTGCTTAAGCTAGGTTAATTATATAGGAGTGAACTCATGTGTTCTAGAAGGATATACCTGAATTTCATCCTATGTATATCCCTGGGTGGGGTTATCACAGAAACTTGTTCCGGGCTGAGCGTTACAGTTTACACATCTGCTGCGGTTTACCAACGACTTAGCGTTCAGTCAGTTCTCTTTGCTGATCGTTCTGTAGTCATTTCCTTTGGGGCACTCCTTCAGTTTTTGCACGTTTCTTTTTTAACTTTAATCTTGTTTTTTTCTTAGAAAGAATGTTTTGCGATAAAATTTCGAGTCAAATTAATTGATGTCCTTTCTGAAAATTACATCCCTTAACTAGGTACATGTTTAGAGTTGGTTAGCTCTAAAAGCAAACTATTCAAATCATTTTCTAGCAACTTTCTTCTTGATTTAGACGTTTAAAATGTATCAAACAATTTGTGTTCAAGATATTTAGAATTTTTATCATATGTTCTTATATTAGTTAAAAAAAGTTGTTAAAATTTCGTAATTTCTCTTATTTGATTTTTGAATCAATTTTCCCCTTAAAATTTCTACAAAATTATTAAACATTTTTTACACTTTTCGTTATCAGAATTTTTCATGGATCTCTGTTGCAAATTGCAAAAAGTTTTGTTCGGAGGATTTCTAGATCTCCAGATATTTTTCTGTGTGCATATTACATTTTTTTTTAATTTTTATTTTTTTGGTTTCATATGTTCTAGATTTTTTTTCAGCATAATATCTTCAAATTTTCGTTTTTTCTTTAATAATTACTAAATTTTCCTGCTTTTTTCTCATATAAAATATTTTATAGGTTTTAGATTTTTTCCAGATTGTTATTGAAGAAAATGTTTTTAGACTTTATATTATAACACTTATTTTTTACTTTTTCTTATCAGAATTTTCTTAGAATCTCCATTGTGAATTGCAATAATTTTCTTTGGAAATTCTAAAATGTTTCATTATATTTGCTCTCGGATTTCTGAGATTTTCCAGAAATTTATCTGATTTTGAGATTTTTATTTTTACGTTATCAGAATTGTTCATGTATTCTTGTTCTAAATTGTACAAATTTTGTTCTAAGGATTTATAGATTTCTTAAATTTTCCATAATTGTAATTAGTATTAAATTGCTTCATATGATAAATTTTATATTTGTCTTTCTATTTTAAGAACGATTTTTAGTGTGATTTTTATTTTATTTGTATGAGTATATCCTTGAAATTGTGAGAATTCTGTTTCAGAGATTTTAATAACTTTGTTTCCAAATTTCTACATTATTTCAGCAATTTTTCTTTCATTTTTCTAAAATTAATTTTGCATTAATTTTACTTTCACTGTTGGAAATTGTAAGACCTTCTATGGGTTCTAGTTTTTTTCCAGATTTTTTTTGTTGTTAATATATTTCTGATAAAACTAAATAAGGGTAATAAAACCAAATATCTTCGCCTTTGCACCAACAAGAGTTTTATTTGTTCCTTGAAGTTGTTTATTTAATATATTTAGTTTTTCAGAGATATCTGCTAAATAACTTACAAATTCATTTCAGGTTTGTCACCTTAATAAATCTTTTCAAGGAGTTCCCTTTAGAGAGCCATCTTATTTCAGTATGAAGTAAAAGACTCAAGCATTTTGTTCATAACAATATAGCTTGAAGAGACGCTCACATTTGGCATTAACTGTAATAGTCATGATACACTTTATTTCTGAATGTAGTACTTCATTTAGAACAGGCAAGGTGATTTTAGCTACCACAATGCACACGAATCATTTCTGGATTCTCATCTTTCATCAATTTTAAGCAGCTATTTTTTGTCCAATATATTAAGAGCACCATCTGCAGGACGAGATGTTATATTTTTCATAGGTATATTATTGACATCTACGTAGTTTTTTTAGCTTATTATATAAATCTTTGGAGGTTTTTTTTTCAGCAAAATGCCATTTATCAATATATTGTACGTAAGTTGTCAATAATGCCTCACTATCTCAGTTTTCATAACTGAACGAATACTGAACGAATGTATATCACCACTCCATCGTGTTTTTTGATTTGTCTACAATATTTAGAACTTAAATAATAGCTATCAATTTTCAATAATAGATATGATTTTCAACTAACGAATGATCCGTAATAAGAAATACAGTAGGCGCAAGTAGACTATTTCCAGGTATAATTTTATTTGAAATACATTAAATGTAAATAATTCTATCCCATCAACAACAGCCACGAACCGTTTTCGATCTTTTTGTATTGCATCAGCGAAGCGCAGTTGGAGAATCGAGATTCACTAAGGAAGTATTTAACTCTCCGGGTTAACCATCGAATACATTGAATGTTTTGATGCACGACTGATATTTTTATGGCTGATATAATATTCTAATTAATATCATTACGTTTTACGTTATTTGAGATTTCCTGAGAGGATGAAGAAAAAAACGATTGATGATAGGCCGCATATCTTATTTCCAGTGATGAAAACGAAACCGACACAAATGAACTATATTTTTGCGGATGATTGGTTGGTAGTTGTTTGCACTTAGCATTGGAGATATTATTATCTTTTAAAGAGTCCGTCATCATTTCTACTGTCGTCGCTGGATTTAATCTGAAAATGTGTAGATGTGCATACCTCTCCACTCCGTTTAATGTTGATTTCTCGCTCGTTTCCTGAATAAATTGCCTCTTCTTTGGTGGTTTTCTATTAATTTGTTGCCACTGATTCTTATTTGTTTCCTACGGTGTTAATATTGCAGTATGCCCTTCTCTTCCAAAAGAATCTTATTCTCTATTACTATTTTATTTTTTTCTTTCATTTCTTGACATAATTTTTGCAAAAGTTCACAAGTCTTGCAGTTATATCCTCTTCACAACAAATAAGTCTTGGCGAAACAGTTGCGATGAAAGCTTGATCCATATTTTACACAACAATTTTATTCAATGTCACTTTATATTTCGGCTCTTCAGACTCGTTCATGATATGTACGACTATATATACACTTATGCTTTCGTGTTTTTCTAATTATTAGTTAATTTTATACAACGTAAACGACTTTAATACATTTTTATTATATAAACACTTGATTGATGATGTGTTGCCTTATTGGATGTATTGACTTTGGTTACAGTATTAATTACTTAAATATTTATTTTAATATATATATATATATATATATATATATATATATATATATATATATTAACTCAATATCTATATAGTCCATACTGGCAATGAACAATAAAATACATATTTTTAATTACATCAACCTAAATTCATTTCTTGTTCCACATTTATCATAATATAGTCACTCACAAACACAAACTATTTAACGTACATTCAACCATTTCTAGTTCATTCTACAGAAGGAAATACGTTCAAACTAGTGTTGATTTGATAGCCTTGCTATTTTGTAACACGCAGATTACTTTTGTATCATTCAATGTCTGTCGAAGTATTAGCTAGAGAAGTAGTTGTTTCAAAAGTGGTTTGTTCTTGTAGACTTAATAAGACTCATTTATTGTAGATTTTACGAAATATTTTTGTGTTTTTTCTAATTATTAATAAAATACAGGAAAACTATTTTATGACATCAATTTATTCTTTCGGTAACTTAGTAGGATTTTTTGGAAGAACTTATTTTACAGCCTCAGTTGGTACATCAGCGGAAAAGACTATTTTATATGTCCTTAATTATGATTTCTTAGATGGGCATTCAATCAGAAATAATTTTATTGGGTATCCTCTATAGACCATCTTGCAACTGGAAACTACATATTCCAATACACCTCTAGCGATATTGCCACTTCCTCGTGTAAATTTACCAAATCAGTCATAAATTGAGAAGTGCAGAAAGTTTATAAATCAGTTTAAACTGTTTTCGATTATATGCATATGTACGTCTGCAGAGATTAAGTAATCCCCATCCTTATCATCATTGATTGAACTCAAGGTGACCGTTTTGTTTTATTAACGTCATTTAATTTACACACAAACATATATTCTTTTTAACTCTTTACAAATAAACATTTGATGATAGTAAATAATAAAATCGTACTTTTACTCTACATTTATTCCCTATACGAAATATGAAAAACACATCTTTTTAAAGACCACTTTTATTAGTTGATTCAAAGCAAATATTTGGGCAATTAGTCTCACTTTCTTCTAAACCGAATTTATTGCCTCGAATCGTTTCATTTAATTTCACTTCACCTTCTAACTTTTCAGCCTGAACCTAAATTTTTAAAAAATTCTTAACTTTTCAGGCTTTAAAGGTTTTTTCTTAATTTATCGTAAACCCACCTTTCCTTAAATTTTCATTCATTTCATTCCTTTTTTAACTTTAAAGTCTTTTTTATACATGTATCATCTTTTTGTACATGTATCATCTGGATTTCGTGATCAATTCTGATCAATATCGATTATTCAAATGAAAATAATTTAGACACTACTTGGGAAATTAGACACGGAGTTTTAGTGGTAGCCGTCATGATTGAGGAGAGACACACACAGGAGTTTACTCAACGGTAAGGGTGACAATGGAGAAAAAGGAGAATGTTAATGATTATGAGAGTGATTTTTAGACAAAGACGATAGTTGTTATAATTGAATATTGATTTTTTCGAGATATTCACCAATTATTTTTGGATGCTGAAGTTGTGTGCGTTGATCCATTACTTATAATCATATAAGCATTTTGGTAGAAGTGAATGTATTTTCCGGTATAGTTTAAGCTTTGCCGCTTCGAAAAATAGACCTATATGGAATATATGATATAAATTCTGGACATCAGTATTGCATTCGCATAAGGGTAATGATTTAGAACCAATACGGTGTAAATATTCATGTTTTGCACAATGTCAAAATTTTCTTCTTGTAATTGTTGTGATTAGTTTTCACTTAGTATTAATGGTTTTAAACAATGGAACTTTCTTAAAACCGGTATAAAAATATATGCGGTGCTTCCTTATTTGATTGAAGAAAAGTGTTAATTATCCGTTCGACTTCCAAAAATTTTGTATTTAAGGAAATTACTAAGATCTCTCGTTAGTAATAATTTTTCTTTGTTTTCCATAATTTGCGAATCCTTAGCAAGTCGATCTTCTAATTGATTTCCATAGACGCCTGTATGACCTTTAACCCAAATAAATGACTTATTTTTGCATTTTTTAGTATTAATTTCGTGGATAATTTGATAATATCAGAAGATTTGCATCGGATGTCTTCTCTTTAAAGTTCTTACTATTGCATTGATTGATTGATTTACAATCGGACGGGATTATAAACTTTCTCCTGACTTCTTCTTCGGTCAATGACTGTCAAAAGTCGAAACTAAGTCGTGTATATTTTAATATATTTATATATTATAATAAATTATAGTGGTTAAAAACATAGTAAGTGTTTTATTCAGTGTACAAATAATTCAGCGCAGAATATAGATTCACATCTACATAAACCTGCTTCATTCTTTGATTTGCGGGGAAAGAATTTATGACATTTTGGAATTGAGCTTTAAAAGGATACGATTTTCCGGATAATTCGGAATTAAGATGTTGGGTTTTGATGTGTAATATGGATTGAATACAGGGGGTACATCTCAGGAGTCTTAAGGTCAATGTATGACAATGAGTATTGGAGCATTTCTTTTTTAACAGTATTTATGGATAAATAGTTTAATAGAGAAATTATGAATATCTTTGTTACCAGCGGAATTTGTTATTCATTTCTTAATTATAAAGAGTGTTTCTGTGACTCAGGAAATAAAATTAACCACATTCATGTAAAAAAATTTAAAGTATTCAAATATCCAAGATATAGTGGTCTATATCAAAGGTAAGAAAATTGAACACATTTTTCTGAATACTTTTAATACCGTTCGTAGTAGAGTGCTGAAATTTGGAACAACCTAAACTAACATCAAGTAAATTCCTTCGACAATTTGTCACTTCGATCGGACCACGGGTACCATGCTATACAGGTTGTTCCTAAAATTTGTTTGATCAGAACTTTTTTGTTTGCTCATAAATCTACATTTATTCTTCCGCAGTTTAATAAAAAAATAATTTTATAAACTTTTATTACTCTTTGGAAATTTTGAGAACGGTGGTCCTTTTTGAGTTAAAAGCAAAAGTGTTAGTCTCTGATTTAAATCAGTAACAAATAAAAAACGAAAAATCCTCGTAAAAACCTGAATGGGCCATGACAATTGAAACACGAATTGAGCTGTCAACTTGCCTATGTCGTTTAAACAAAAAGTTTAATTTTTCGTTAGTTAAATTTTCGTTAGTTTTTGTCAATGACAGTGATAAAGATAAGTTTTTTAAAAACTGGTGAGAAGATCTTATAGCTAGTTGGTTTTTTATTTGATCCTAATTACCAGACGATGAAAAAATAATCATTTCTCATGATTTACTAATGATGGTGGCCTCCCACCCACCCTACATAAACATGGCAATTCAATCAAAAACACTGCATTTTAATCTTTAAAAATTTCAGCAGTAAACAGGTAAGTTTTTTGAAAACAAGAAGTTTGTCAGGAATATAAATTGAAATACATTTGTAGGGTATCCAATCAGTAAAACATACGCGTAGGATTTATAGATTTTTATTTAATAATTTTAAAACTGTTACATTATTTATTATAAAAAAATATGTTTTATTGATATTCCTTCCCAAAAAATAACGTGTATGTGTAAAAATTGAAGGTTATGATAGTGGATATCACTGCCTTTTTTTAATTTTTGAAAACATCTGCAATAAAACTGGTGTGTTTTTTGAAAACTAAACGTGTATCAGGAATTTAAATGCAAATATATTTGTAAAGTGGGTGGATAGCCACTAGCACACCCTCCTATCAGTAAAACCTGCACGTATAATTTATACAATTTGTATTTTTTAACAATAATGCGTCTGCATTATTACAAGAACATATTTTATGTGATAATTTTCTTTAGATAAGATTATTATAGGAGTTTTATAATTGGTGGTTGGGATAGTAGGGTGGGTGGGTGACCCTACATAAACATGAAAATTTAATCTAAAACACAGCATTTTAATCTTTAATAACGTCGGCAGTAAAACAGTTGGGTTTTTTGGAAACTAGTAGTGTGTCAGGAATGTAATTGCAAATATTTTGTAGGGTGATTGGGTGTCTTCTAACACACCTTTCAAACAGTAAAATATACGCGTAGGGGTTATAGATTTTTTATTTTATAATCTTAAAGCTATTGTATTATTTATTACAAAAATATTTTCTGTTTTTTTACTATGCCTTCCAAAAATTCGTCGTATATATTGTAAAGATTGTAGGTTAGGATAATGGCCACCTACACACCCAACAAAAATATAGAAAATTAAACTTAAACATTGCTTTTTAATTTTTGAAAGCATCTACAATAAAACTGGTGTGATTTTATGAAAAGTGCCAATAATTTAAAGGCAAATAAATTTGTAGGGTGGATGGGTGGCCACTAACATATCTTCCAAACAGTAAAATATGCCCGTAGAATTTATAGAATTTTTATTTATTAACAACAAGGCTTTCGCATTATAAAATACAAGAATCAGTTTTTGTAATCATTTTCTTTAGATAAACGCATTGTACGAGTTGGAGGCTGGGATACTTTGCCACCAATCCACCCTACATATACATGGAAATTCAATCAAAAACTCTAACACACCCTCCAATCAGTAAAACATATGCGTAGGGTTTATAGATTTTTCCGTGAAAAAACCCAACGAAAAATTAAATTTTTGTTTAAACGACATAGACAAGTTGGCAGCTCAATGTGTGTTTCAAGTGTCATGGCCCACTCAGATTTTTCCGAGAATTTTCGTTTATTATCTGTTACGATTGAAATCAAAGACTAACACTTTTGCTTTTAACTCACTGTGACTGTGATCAAAAGTTTTAAAGAGTGATAAAAGTTTCTAAAATAAATTTTCTATTAAAATTTAAAATAATAAATGTAGTTTTATAAGTAAACAAAAAAGTTCTGTGCAAACAAATTGTAGGAATACCATATATAGCATGATTCCCGCGGTCCGATCGAAGTGACAAATTGCAGAAGGAATTTACTTGGTGTTAGTTTAGGCTGTACCAAATTTTACGAACTGTTTTGAAAATATTTAGAAAAATGTGTTAAAATTTCTTAACTTTGATGACCTGTATCTTCTGTATCTAAGTCACAGAAACACTCCGTATATCTATCACTAAATTGCTTCTTTCTTGATTAAAGATTTTGTTCCGAGTTCTTTGCTAACAGTGCATTTGTGCATTTGTGGGAGTAGATCGTATAGCACCGGTGACCAATTGTAAGGCTTTGTGCTGAAGGCAAATACAACCGCGATATTATAACATTTTTATATAGGGTTAGTGTTTAGACTTCTCACATTATGTAATAATGTTATTCATGTGCAGACTCCATATTAGTTTCCTGTCCAAGATGTAGCCTAAGAATACCTTGGAGTGAAAATTGTTTATCCGTAAAGGCAACCAGTTTCAATTTTTGAACAGGTACACTAGGATCCAAGGACGAGAGATATATTTGTAAGCGATCAATTGCCTGTTCCAGAGTTGATGCACAGGCGTTGAAATTTCTAGACAAGGTATATCAGCGTATTCTAAAGTTTTAATAAATGGTGGAATGTAATTTTGTACTACCAACAAAGGTAGTACGTTTAATAATTAAATCTGAACACTTCATTGTTAGATTTCTTTTGTACACAAAATTATAAGAGTATTAGGAGCATATAAGTAATATGGAAATTGAACATAAGGAGGTCTAAACTTAAACTTATATCAATTCGTACATTATCAAAAGGAGACTCTATACTGCAAAAAAGCTAACTAAACACTTTTTTCGGAAAATGTATGGAAGATGCTCATAATTAGCTCCACTATTGTAGATCTAGTTTTCATCTTGATTGTGAGTTTGGTAAGAGTCTGTTAGATTAAATCCACCACACCAGTCTTGCTTTAACAATGGGTTTTCAATATGCAAGAAATGAAAGCAATAGATCTGTATGAAGTACTATTATTAGGTTCCTTGCCAGATTTTAAGATTGGTATAATGTTGACTTTATCCCACGCATGCATCCATGTATCAGCTTTTAATACTATGAATACTATGTTAAAAATAGTTAACAAAATTTTTTTTGGTTGTCTTCGCCTGGCGCTGTGTCACTTGATTTTGACTAGATGGCGGTATCAAGTTCGTACATTGCAATTGGTTTACAAAGAAAGTGGTTATTATTGTTTTCATGGCAAGGAATTTCATAGGGTTACGATGCAAATTCGGGAACAATTCTGTTACTAAACTCAGTTGAACAGTTTTCTAGATTATCACAACATTTCTTTCTTTTCTGCACTCTTTGGATGATATTATAGCATTAGCTTTATTCCAGATTTCTTGAGTAGGCATCTCTTTGGAAAGAGAATTCTCTTCTTTGGTAATTGGATTTATTGATTTTCCGTAAGATCCTTTTTGTTTTTGAACATTATTTTTATAAAATTCAAATAGTTTTCAAGAGATATATTTTACGGCTTTTAGTGAGGGCTAGCTTTCGAAGATCTACAGCTCTAGAGCATTCATCGTAAATTTAGTATATTAATTTTTATAGATTCACTAGCGCTATTCTTAATTACATTAATCAAAAATATAATACAATACAATGATTCTGCACTCAGATCATTTGTACATGCATCTAAAACTGACCTGTCTATAAGCTGGTTATTTAATTCCCACTCAGTAGATTTCGTGTTCCATTTGCTTATGTTATGTACGGTGAGACTGTTACATTGAAAATAATTATTAAAGGAAAATAATCAGAGTCGTTGTAAACATGCCATATTATTTCTGGAAATAAGTTTGCAGAGAAAGCAAACAAATCGATCGCCGAAAAGACCTGATTTGGTTTTGGGATTATAGTGGAACTAAAGTCATCGAAAAGGCCGTACCAGTATTTGAAAAGCCCCATGCCAGGGAGTGTGCATTAAAGTCTCTACCAATAAATTATGTAACTTGGCATTTACTAATAATATTACACCAAGTGGTGTACTGAAGGTAATGAGATGGTTTGACATAAATAATTATAAAAGTTATCAATTTGTTTTTAAAATTAGCATCAATAGCAAATTAATTTAATTTTTGAATTGTATTGGTGGTTTTTAAACTAAATTTCAGAAATTAGAAATAAATCACAATTCAAAGCTTTCTTAGACATATCTATCGGGGCCATTTAAATTTAAATTTATGTTTGCATATACTTTATTTCCCAGCACATTGGTAACCAGTGTTTTACTATGATCATATTCATCATCATATTCTTTACTGCCATTTATCTTTAATTTCATTACTGTAATAATTAGAAGATATGGATTCTGTATGAGTTGAGAGGGATTTAGAGTCGACGAAAACCTAGATTATATTTTTCCAGGAGGAGGTGGAATACTAGCTGTGTATTGTTTCCTTCTAAGAACGCCAATATTATTTATTTATTTATTGGCGTCATAAATAAACATTTTACAAAGATAAATTACAAACATATATTACACACATTTAAATATTAAACTAAGACGAGCAAATAAAATACATAGCATCATTTTTAAACTTAACGAAAGAAAAATACAGCATGCTAAGTTTATCACAATATTTATTTACAGTAGTACACATTCTTACTAATGAACTATACATCAGATATGATGTGCGACAAAATGGAACATGTAATAATTGAGACTGTCTAGTTGTATATGCTGGAACATTCAATGCAAAACATTGTAAACACTCGGAAGAATTAATTACATTATTGAGTAATTTATACGGAAAACAAACATCAAAATATTCCCGCCTTTTCAGTAAAGCTGATAAATTGACATACAATCTAATATTGTCTAAATCTAAAATTTTATTTTGAGAATATAATTTGTATCTTAAATATTTCAGAAATTGTATTTGTACATGTTCCAATCTGTCTATATAGCAGTTAAAGTCCGGTGACCAAATCACATTACAATATTCAAGTACAGACCGAACTAAAGATGTAAATAGTATAGTTAGACTTTGTACATTTTTAAACATTTTAGTAGTACGTTTAATAAATCCGAGCATTTTGTTTGCTTTGGCAACAACAGTTTCAATATGATGAGAAAATGTAAGTAAATTCCCAGGTCTCTAACTACCTCTACATATTCCAAAATATTATTATTTAAGCGGTAAACAGGTTTATTGTTATTACTTGTACGACTGAATAATATTACATTACACTTGTTCAAATTAAGGGTCGTATCGCTTTTAACACACCAATTATTTATTCTTAAAAGATCTGATTGTAATATCGCTGCATCATTATCCGAGGAAACTCGTCTGGACAGTTTCAAATCATCTGCAAAGAGTAATATCTCAGATTCTATCCCAACGTGTATATCGTTTATGTATATATTGAAAAGAAGAGGGTCCAAATGGGATCCCTGGGGGACCCCAGATGTAGCATGAACATCATCGGATAAAAAATTATTTACACGGACTTGCTGCGTACGATTAGTTAAATATGAAGACAGCCATTTAAGAATAGGTCCACAAATACCATACTTCTTTAGTTTATTCAACAGAAGATTAATATTGACTTTATCAAAGGCCTTACTAAAGTCCATGTAAATGGAGTGGACTTCAGAGCCAGCCTCAAAAGATTCTAAAATATAGTTACTATATAAGAAGAGATTGGTTTCTGCAGAACGTCCACTCATAAATCCATGTTGTTGAGGAATTATAATATTTTTGAAGGTATTGGATAAACATTTAATAATAAGTGCCTCAAACAACTTTGGAATCGCTGACAGAATGCATATCGGTCGGTAATTTTTAACATCATTTTTATGACCTGATTTTAAAATGGGTTGTACATAAGATAATTTTCAAATAACGGGACAATCACCTTGAGTCAACGATATAGAAAATAATTTATACAAAGGAATATAAAGCGTTGAGTGACACATATTAAGCAATAGTGGTGTAATTTGGTCCGGACCAATACAGCATTTGACATTAATATTAGACTCCAATTTCATATCGCATTGCAGCGAACGTTGGTCATTATACATAGTTGCAAATTGTTTAGCGAATGCATTAGCTATACTTCTGCCATCATCTGCATGAACACCATCCAAGTGCATATTAGACGGAATTTTACTCGAGTCCGATTTAGTTTTTACAAATTTCCAAAAATATGCTGGATTCTCAACTACCGATTTTTCTGCGTGAGCAACATAACTGTCATAACAAAGTTTCGTTTTTATTTTACATTATTTCCTAAGGTCAGAAAATTTAATGTAGTATGTTTCTTGGTTTGATAATATGAATTGTTTATGGGCAATACTTTTTTGTTTTATTAATTGGCGAAGTTCATAAGTAAACCAGTGCGGAAAATTAGATTCTTTCAAAAGTTTTTTCGGAATAAATTTATCAAAATAGTCAAACAATATTGCATAAAATATGTCAGCTGCCGCATTAATGTCAGTTACATCTTGAAATGCCCTACACCAGTTAATCGATAATAAATAGTTGTTAATAGCAGAATAAGGAGCCCGTTTAAAATCATATACAACAGTACAATCTGAATTTAAATAATCGGACTCACATCATAGACTTACTACTTCTAAAGGGGGATGGTACGTATCACAATTTATTAAAGGATCACACGTGGAAATAGAATTTACAGGATATGAAGCAAAACATAAGTCCAGTATTCCTCCAGTAATATTTTCGATGTTATTAAATTGATTTAAACCGTTGAAGTCATATGTATCACGAACTAAACTTTCAATTTCACTTTTTGTGTTGGTACTGTTTTTAATATAAATTGGAAATAATCCCACGGAGTCTTCCATCTCGATCCATTTAAGATCAGGCAAGTTGTAATCGCCCATTACGATGAATTTTGATGCCGGAGATTGAGCCTGTACTTCGGATAAGCATCTTAAGTGTGATTCATATACTTTTATCCCAGATTTCGGTGGAATATAAACGCAACCAAAAACATAAAGTTGATTTTCAATTGTTACTTTAACCCATACTTCTTCCGTAAATGTATCAGTATCAATGATCGTTGATTTAAATGTATTCAATACGTGATAAGTACTCCACCCCAACGAAGCTTTGAGCTATTCAAGGATGAGCGATCGGTACGATATACAGTGTATCTATTATCAATCAATTCTGAGTTTAATATTCCAGGCTGAAGTTATGTTTCTGCCAGTAATATAATAGGATACTCCTCTGAGATGAAAGAACAATAGAAATCATGCAGTGTAGTTCTGAGCCCCCTAACATTTTGATAATACACTGCGAAATTTATTAAATGTTTGGATTTGAAGACGTTGTTTTCAGAAAATTTCCAGTAGTAGATGGTTTAAATCCACATCGAGGAAAAAATTACTTCACCGCCAAACCAACAGGCCACAATGTTGCATCTAATAGACTCTTTACAAGTGATTCCTTAACGCCTATTTTGTATGAACATATATCGTCATTCCTGGCCAGTTCAAAGCATTTACAGTCCTTAATATTCAAACTATTTTGAACATAATCGATGACAGATTCAACTGTTGAATCAGGACTACACCTGCCAATGAAGATCCATTGCCTCCTCTCGACAGACATTAATTTATTTGTATTTGTGTTTGTATCGCCACCAGTAACACTATTACTCACATTTCTTTTGCCAATAATTATTTTCTGAGCGGGTTCAGTACTTTTTCTAGACGATTGAACGGCTGGGCTACCTGTAGAAATATTGCCCGATGATGATTTAGATCTAGGTCTACTGATATCAACATTTCTAGGTCTATTTAACATATTATTATTTTTGTTATCCTCTGTTGACATACTGGGTGTTAACGGAGCATTATTAATTGTTTTCTGTTCGATTCTAAGATCATTTGTATCAGTAATTGGTATAGATGGGCCGCCTTTTTTTATATTAAGTAGGTTAAGGATAGAATTAAGTATTACCGATAGTACTTGAATTGTGTTTTCCCTGCTAGAATATTTAGGAGCGATACTAGGGAACTCGTTTCGATACGATAGTATAAGGTGGAAGTGCCTATTTTGGTAATATCTGCAAATAACATAGTAGTAGCTCTAAGGTTTTCATTTAATGGAAATAATTTTGATAAACTGTAGAGATTTCCGAAACAATTTAGGCTGTAATCAATTCATTTGTTATTATTGCAATCTTTGGTTATATGAGGTTCACTAAAGTGACTACATTTAGGTTGTGATTCGCATTGCTGACACAAATGTCCGGGTCTCAGACAATTGTAACTATTCACAACATACATTTCACATGTATCGATCATGATCGACATTGCATGACTTTGCGAAAAATTAACATAATAATATAGAACTATCGTCGCCCTTCCCATATTTTTTTTGTAAATCTTTTAACATAAATTACTTTTACGGGCTATTCTACATTTGATAATAGTTTATGCTTCGCTAATGATTTATCCACATGTCTAATAACCCCCCTACAGTGCACATTGAAACTAGAAAAATATACATCTAGATTTAATTTCGAGATATTTAATGTAGTGAACGTATTAGCTACTATTTGCTGAATATGAAAATGGTTGAAAAGTATGAGAAATACAATACAAAAACGATCTATATTCACATGTTTTAATGTTTCGATTTAAAAAAATATATGTTTGCTGTATTTTTCTAGAAAAATTTATTTCATTTTTCTTATTCTTAACACATTCCAATTATTGCGACTGTTTTCTAAATTATTTTGTTATACATATCTAGTTATTATCAGTAGGCGACAGATTTCTTTAAATAATAATTATGTTTAGTTTATTTTCAATGCAAATATAACAATAATTGATCAAATATGACTAATGATAACATAAAATCCGCGTCACGATAAGTTAAACGAATCTAGAATTTAGTTGTCAATAAATTCTTGTACCTCTCACATCGTAATGTTCTTAAACGCTAAAATAATATCCCTCCTTCTACTTCTTTTATTCGCATTCGTACTCGGTATCAACATTACGGTTTCCGGGCCCAAAAGGTACAATAGAGTGATACAAGTCAGTTGTAGTCCCGGGTATCAAATGGTATACGGAAAATGCAGAAAAATTCAATAAAGAAAATCCAACGTAACGTAAGTAAACATATCAAATACGATAACCCATCACCCCGATAGTGATTAGCCAGACTCCAAATTCCAATCATTCGACAACACTCGTTGTAATGGCAAACATTAAAGTGCTAATTTTAATCTTATTTTTCTTACTGCAAATTGTTTTAAACGGATCTTATACAATCACCACCAAAAAACCGAGGACGACCACAAAAAGAGCAACGAGTAAAGTTTGGCTTCAATTCGGGATCGACACTAAATTGTGTTAATCTATTTTTTTCAGTTCTGAACGTACCCTGCAATGAGGGTTACGCCAAACGGAACGGTGTTTGTGTTCTACGATTTGATTAGAAACATTATATAGTGATGATTATTTCCCGCGTTTTCACTCCCCTCTTCATTTTCTGTGTAATAATGGCCACTGCTATGGGGTACCTCCCGAAACCATTTAGAAAATTATTGCCGACCACGACCACCACCACAACTAGTACTACCGAAAAACCAACAATTGAACCGGATACTGGTAATTGTTTTTAAAATTTTATATAGATATTTAATGCAAGCAAATATAATGCTTTACTATTAAATAATTTTTTTAAGTAAATCCCTAATTAGAAAAATTTTGTGTACAGTTATAGACGTTCCTTGCAATAAAGGGTTTAGAAAAATCGACGGGGTGTGTTCCATGATATTCGACTAACCTATAATGTAAGTTTATAGTTGTATGCAAATATTAATCATCTTTATAAATAGACACAAGGCCATGACTTGATTGATTGATTTATGATGAAGGATTATTAAATATCTGCGTTATGCAATACATATTTAATGTAACGCAATTTACACAGTTTTTACATCTCATCATTGAACAAAGTTAATTTATAATGATGTAATGTAAATTATAATGATGAAAATGAATACATCCTAAATGTTGTTATTATGGTCAAAGTAAAAAAAAACACTTGAGAAGTGATTAATTGTTGTTATGCTATTATTAAGTATCATAAAGTGGCTACTTTTGTTTAAATATGTATACTAAATGTTTTTCATCATATTTAATATAAATTACCCTTAAATCAATTATTTTCAAGATGAAATTATTTTTGTTGAACATAACTGTTATAGGAGAGTATAATATTTTAAATTATAGAAACTTTCCTTTCACTTTATGATATTTCTTGCCGTGTGCAATTCCCTAAAGGTGAAATCTGTTAATTTTATTTTTATTCAGGTAAAATATTTTTTTTACTTGTGCCATATACAGATTAAAGTGTTTTATGACATTGTATATTTTTAATTACACTAACACCGATGAAGACTTTAATATATAAACTATTTAATATTATATAATATTTAATAATTTATATATTCTTGTGTGTATAAAGTTAAAGTTTTCTTGCTCTTAAAACATCGATGAAGAGGGTCATTAAGTGGTAGAAACACATTATCAATTTCACTCGCATATTAGTTTAAATGAAATCATGTACAAGTAAGAGAGGTGATAGATTGATGGAATCCTGTTAAAATTAAACTGTACATATATTGAATCAAGATGTGGCCGTATAAATCTTTTTCCGATTATTTCAAGAAAGTTTTTTAATTTTTGAGAAAAGTTGTTATATTTAAAGAGGGTAATCATATAAAAATAATAATTTCTTCTTTTCTATTATTTCTCTATTATTTAACCCGTCCAGCCCAGCAGTTTTTCCAGTCTTCATCTCATCTAACACGTTTACTATTTCCTGCTCCATAAACTCTTCAACCTCCCCCATCGACTCTTGTTCCCCTACCCAGAATTTTATTACATTTCTCTGTCAATTCTTGCAAGTTTTTGCTAAGGCCTGCATTCTTCTTCCCTTTTGCGTCACATTTCTTTCGAAATCCCGTAATGCTCACTTCCATCTATTCCATTGTTTTTACTTCATTTCAGTTAATAGTCTCTAAGCGTTTTCTCATTTGCTTAATAGCACTCACACAAGCCTAGAGCTTCCACCATTCCATTTCTTGTTCATTTTTTTTAATATTCCCACCCGTATCTCCACGATAATTGGCAAATGGTCAAACCCTAAGACTTCTTCAACCTCCAATCTTTTCACTTCCTCCCTGTTTAGTCCCTTTGTTAAGCATAATCAATGACTGTTTTTCATCATATTTTCTTCTCTTTCCAATCACCTTCAGTGCACACGTCACATCTTCCATCCTGGTTTATCAATTTATCCTGAGACTTTCTAATATAAAGAATTATTACCCTTATCATGTCTCTAAGTTATTTGTTTGTCGGTTCCATTGACTACTTTCCCTTTCTCTCTTTCTTTTTTTGCTACTTTTCTTAATTGATTGGCTACATTTATTTCCTCTGTTGTTAAATCACCGTTAATAAATATTCTTTTATCTACGATCGTACAGAAAGTAGACGCTTTTTGCATCATTTTTCATTGTAAAAGTGGCTTTTTAAAGCACTAGTGCTTTTTTACGTTTTTATTGCACGGTAATGTCAAACTGATTTTATTGCACAGAAATGTCAAATTTGACAGATGAATGAATAGTACAAATTTTCGAAGAAAAACTGAATTTTTTATTAATTGATACAAATAACTAATAAACTATAAATAAAATATATAATACAAACGAAATGGCAGATTTAGGAACTCTATATTTCATTTAATGCAAGTCGAAGCGATTACAATAAAGCGAACATTTTATCCATAAATAATAATGGCGGTCAACATTTGTGCAACTTGTTTACTGGTTGCTAAGTAACGCTTTCATTAGTGCACTGCGGGTAAAATATGTTTTCATTAATTGAATTATTGAAATGACATTAAAATATTATAAAAATATATTCTTTGAAATCCTTTACGATCAAAGATAAAATTTTGTAAGGCACACGTGTAAAAAGTTTCTTTATTGCACTCCTGGCTTTAAAAAAACTCGCTCGTTCCTCGCTCGTGTTTTTAAACGCCAGTTCGTGCAATAAAGCATCACTTTTTACACTTGTACCTTAAATAACTATTATTTGTAATATTTTTTAATACAATTTTGTTCTCCATTATCTTTTGCTTTACCTCCATATTTTTTATTTCGAGTAGACATACATTGGTCCAAGTTTGTATGCTTTCTCTATCTCAGTTTTTACTTCCTTTTTAATTATTTCATTGTATTTATAATGGTATTCTCATTATTAGTTTTAACTGTTGCTCCAGTTACGACTATATTTTTAATGAATAACAGAAAAACGTTTAACTTTTTTATACTACTTTTTATTTTTACACTGTGTGAATTACACAGTTACTAGTCACAAAGTGTTGTATAAAAATAAAAAGTAGTATAAAAAAGTTAAACGCTTTTCTGTTATTCATTAAAAATGTACTACGAAGTGAACGCCTCCAAAATTCAAGAGACTATATTTTTCATTTTTGTTTCTCCTTTTCTAACTTGTTTACTTTCATTGTAATGCTTTCTGAGTTATTTTTAATTATTTCTATTTCCTTCTCGAGTTTCGTATTAGTTATTTTTAACTTTTCGTTCTCTTCTTTAAGCTCCTTCACCGACTTATTAAAACTTAGAAAGAAGCTGTTGCATTACTTGTGTCAGGTCATTACCCAAAAGTTTGCTTTTATAGTTATATCTTATCTACATTGCCGCCTTTATTTGTTGATTACTTCTACTTGATGTATTTAATTTAATCTCTTTTATAAAAATGTTAGTATGTTTTTCGCAAATGTATATTTTCAAAGATTTGCTGACACCTGCACAATCTTCATGAATCCAGTCTTTATAAACAAGGCATCTTATCATGTCTTCTTTCACAGCTTTTTTACACAATTTACAATACCAATTATTTAAACTGTCGGTCATCTTTCTTCGCTTTTGTTTTGGTGATACTTTTTTCGTTAGTTCTAGGGTTGATTGATAGCTTGAGGATGTTATTTCTTTAGCACATTGAGTAGGTCTGCTTCTTTCTTTTAATTTGTGCACAACGTTTTTAGTACTTGAACATATTTGATCTATATGAACTTTATACCTTGAATACGCAATTTTTTCAGACACAGTAGCCGTTGCAGGCATATCTAGTGTTTCTGGGTGTCCTATTACAAATTTTGACTGAATAGATGCATTTAAAGGAAAAATGCCAGTCTTCCGAAATCCAGAGCCAACAGTGGCTGCTCGAGAATATGCTTTTCCAAAGAGTCCGGACACTTAAAATGTTGTTACACATCTTCCTGGATTTTAACGCATCCACTTTTCTGTTTCCTCATTTCTCTTTTTCGCTTAAAAATGATAAGCAGGGGTGGAAAAATCCAGCAGCATTAATACAACATACGGATGTCGTTGTTGTTTTTTTACACAGGTAGCCAGATATTCATCAAATGTGTAGAATGCAATTTCCTCTAAGTAATCCTTGCACCACTGCCTAAACTATAAAACTGGTAAATTTTGAAAACTGAGTGGCAGTACATTAAGAAATTTTATAGCAAAATACCATGTGCCTGTTTTGGCCTTTAAAATGCGATATATATTTATTGCGTTAATAATCATTGACATTATTTTTGATTTTATATACAAATAAAAACACTTACTAAAATTTTATAATAAAGCTGTACTGGAGAGAACGAAAGTTCGAAACGCGTGTCTGCAGATGATTATAAACTTAAATGCTAGATTTTTTTTAAATTGCTTTTGCTAATTTAATTTAATGAAATCAGTTTAAAATTCATTTTTCATAATTTTCATGTTATAGTTACACTTAAACAATCTAAAGTACATTTTATCATTTATTAGTTTATTCATCAGAAATAATTTCATTCAAATTAGTGTTGCTTTGATCTGCATTGTTTTCTTTGCACGAGGCAGATCGTTAATATAAATTAAAAACAATAACGGACCCAGAATTGATCCCTGAGGTACACCATGGAACATTTTGCGTTGCCTTGAAGAATTATTTTTTAGTACAACCTTTTGACTTCTGTTTGATAAGTACGATGACAGTAACTTGCCTGACTGAAGTTATAGAAGTACAGCTTTCTTAGAAGAATTGAGTGTGTGACCGAGTCGAATGCTTTACTCAGGTCCAATAACGTACAACTTACTATTTCATTATTTTCTAAAGCTTCAATTATATAACTTATTAATGTGATTGTTGAGAAATTAATGTTTTCCACTATATTAGGATTTCTATTTACCTTTGATCTGACAACATCGCAGGCCGCTTTTGAGTAGTTCGCCGACAAAGTTATGTAATACTCTATTGCATTTCGCTGTTCTTCTTTTATACGTAATTTGTATTCTTTATCAAATTGATTATATCGCTTTTTTGTGTACTCATTCCAAACTGTATCCTTTAATTCAACAAGCAAATGTAAGTTATCCCTCATTTACTTAAGTTCTGGACTAAGCCAAGTACGTTACTAGCACGTTTACCTATTTTCTTTATTTTTTCTGGAAATGCAATTGAACATGCCCTAGTTACTATATCTATTAACACAGACCATGCCTCGTTGTTATCAATTTCATTAGTCAATAAATCCCTTCACTCATAGTTGTCCAGAATGTTGTATAAGTTGATTCTGCCCGCCTCCGTATAAGGCCTTACGACTTTTTTCTCTTCTATATTATGCAGAATGATCCGAAGCTTCTATATTTATTGCTGAAGCCTTATTTGTATCATTGTTGCTGAATGTATTTGAAAAAATATTACCTAAACATGGTCCCTGTCTGGTGGGTTGTGTTGTGGCTTTATATAATTCATAACACGCAAATAGATTACAAAGCTCGAATGCATGTTTATCATTTGAGTTAAACGCTAGATTGAAATCGCTACATACATATACAATATTTAACACAACGTTTATGTGTTCAGACATATTTTCTAGAATACTTAAAAAGTCGGAGTAATTACCATGCAGAGATCTAGATAGTGAAATTATAATAGTATTAGTTTTAGTTACTGATATTCGAGACATTTCACAAGTAAGTTCTTTAGATAGTTTATTCAGGAAGCTCAATATGGTAAACTCTACACCTCTTTGCACTAATACAAGCTCCATTTTTAGCGAAACAGGCAGCTAGTGTTAGTTAATGTAAACTAATGACTATTACCTGAATGTTTTTATCAATTAGATACCCTTAGAGTTCCTCCAACTTATTTCTCGTGCATTGTATATTTATATAAAATAACAACGGTTTTTTTGTTATTCATTTCTCCCTCTATTCGATTTGTGTGCTCCCTTTGAATGACCAAGGGCGCATTTTGAATAAAAGAAAACGTCTCACTGCGACTCCTCTTGACCACAATGACGGATTTTCCATTTTATCGAGATTATCGAATGGAACTGTAACCTGAAATGACACATATTCTTCGGGACGTCTTGAATTTAATTGTTCACAGTGGAGTTGTTGTTTTTACATGTTTCTTATGTCCTCCTTCGTAGTATATGGGTGAACCCGATACATGAAGATGAGCTCTTTTTTGGTCTCCATTGAAATGAACATCTGCATTCGATTCACTCATTATACTTTTCCTAAGCCGTCACTTTTTGCGGTTGACTGTTTTCCACTCGCTATTACCCTAAGATGTAATAGATTGCCTTTTGTTATTTTGAAAACGGCGTTAGTACTCGGTATATTGTTGATATTCAGTTCCTGCAATTTGGATGGCTCTATGGAATTGTGAATTTGTTTGCTTATATTGATTCCCAAATTTGGATCATCTTGTAAAATTACCTTTGTGGAAGCGTCGAAGTTGATGACACTGGTGTCATCAATCTCCGTGGATTTTACTTTACCAGAAAAGCGATTTTCTCGTTTAGTTTGCGGTTTGAGTTAGTTAGGTGTGGTATCAATTGTTTGAAGTACATGTAGGCTTCCCTTTTAAAACCTATTTCTGTAATAAATATCTCATCATGTGAAACTTTTTGATCCAACGTGTTTCCAGGGACAGCATTTGTTGTAATTGAGGTTATTTGACCTTCTTCAAATACTACATGCTACATACGTTTCCACTGATACTGAACCTTTAATGTTCTCTTCAATTGATATTGATTTTCGCGGTGCCATTGTAAAATTTACTTGTTATACATATAAACTTCATGTAACTTCTATAGCAATATGCAAAAAATGTGAAAATTATTAATTTTTATTTTTTTTCTCGCAAGTTAAGAACTATGAAAAATATGTTATAATAAAAGTTGTTCACTTTTCATTCTCTTTAACTTCTGTTTGAAAAATTTTGTAATATTTTTCAAAATTAAAAATATAGAAAAAAAAACAAAAGAAACGCCTCGAGTAAAGATCCACCTCCGGTTTATGAATAATCACCTAACATTTTCTAGTTTCAGTTTATAACGATAATATCTTATGTTTAAAGTTTCATCTTAAAAGGATCATTTGTTTATGAGATAGAGCGCCCACCGACAAATACATAAGATACCTCTTTACTTATTTGTCATATAGACTTACATGAAGGTAAAATGAAGTCTGTTGTGGCCACGAATTTTTCTAAAGAATGGTTCGCTTATAACAAATTTGAACTAAACGCCGAGAAAACTATTGATGTACTTTTCTCTTTAGTTAATTGCGATCACTCTTTTAACACATCCACAAAATTTCTAGTCATAACCATTTATTGTGCATTACTATGGAGTTCTCATATCTTTGACATTTCTAAGAAGGTAAATATAAACATATTCCTTCTTCGAAATTTGTCACACTGTTTAAATAAAGAAGCTTTACGCACAACCTACGTCGGTATGATATATACAAAGTCATTTGACGTACGGAATCTTGGCTTGGGGTACACATCATGCGCAAAGTCTACAAAGACGCGCGGTTAGGATAGTTGTAAGCATCAATAAACTTATTATTACTATTGTTATTATTATGCTGACTTTTTCTCCAATATGAGATATTGGGGGTGTTAATCCAAGTGAACGGACTTGCTCCAAGTTCACTTAGAGTGACTATTGTCATTTATTAGCTATCGTTTAAGAAATTTTTTTGTTATGTGTTCGGGAGGTTTAGTTGTGCAATGTGTTTCTTGAACATTATAAATGGTATAACGATCATGATCTGATTCCAGATCCTTTTGACTTCAATAGACTGCGGTTGATATGTTTCCATCTTTTCGGCATATTTTGTTGTTATATTTGTGTCGTTAGGTACCGATATATCTATTAAGTATGTAATCTTCTGGTTTTTATCCTGCAATGTGATTGTCATATCCCAATATAATTTGTATTTCTCGTCATAAAAATATTATCGGAATTCAATTTTGTTTTTAATATTGCATTTAGCCTGCTTTTGTATTCGTCTTTAAATATTTTCTTGATGTCACCATGTTGGCTTTTTGTGTTTTCTTCAAACCCTAGATATATGTACTTTTCACGCTGTTCCATGTACTTCAGTATTTCCTTATTAAGCGTCTCATCTACTTCTCCCTCTTTCCATTTCCCTCTCTCCATGTGCAGTAGTTTACACTTATCCATTCCAAATTTTTTTCTGATATCGGTTGTACAATGTTCAGTAGTTGTTTCATTTGTACCTTTGTGGATGTGTATAGCTTAATATTGTCCATGTACATTAGGTGGTTCATTTTATGGTCAGTAGTTTTCATGCTCTTCATGTTAAAACCATAGTTGGTGTTATTTAATGCATTTGATATACGGTTTAGACTTAGACAAAACCATAACGCCTTTTAACATACCTCATTTGATGGATATGTTGTCTGTTTCTATGCGTTCTCTCTCTTTGTTTTTACACATATTTTAGTACGCCACATTTTCATTATTACTTCTAGAAATGCTTGTATTTGAGGAAGGATCTTGTATATTTCTAAGGATTTAATTAACCAACTGTATAGTACAGAGTCGAAACATTTCTTGCAATCAACGTAGCAGGTAGTCAGATTGCGCTTATCCTTTTCCGCTTGCTTCATTATTACAGAGTCTCTTTTTAGTTGTTCTTTACACCCCTTGCTATTTTTCTTGCATCCTATTTGCTCTTCTGTGACTATGTATATTGTATTGTGTTAAGTATGTTTCTATTTTTTCTGAAACGCATGCTGTTATGATTTTGTATATCGTTGGTAGACAAGTGATAGGCCTGTAATTTGCTGGGTTCTTTGTGTTTGTATTTTTGGATTGGATGAATGTTGTGCCTTGTGTTAAAAAGCTTGGGAAGTTTTCATGTTGCTCGATTATGTTATTTATTTTATTTGATTGGATATGTATGAGTGGTGTGAATTAAGTCTCTTATACCAGAAATTATGGCCTCTGTAAGTTCCACTTTTGAAATTTTGTATTCGCTTTGTTCTTTAACGCGGATTTGTTTATTTTTCTCCTTTTTGGAGCCATGTTGAATCCTCTATTCTATATAGGGTTGGACCATATATTTCGCCAGTAATCAGTTATTTCCTCTTTCGTTGGAGGGTTTATGTGTATTTCTTGTTTATTGTTGATTTGTTTATAGAATTTCTTTTCGTTTGCCTTGAAAACCCTATTAATAGTCTTTCTTTCATTTGATTCTTTACATCTTCGCAGGCGTGCTGAATATACTGATAATTTTTGCTTTAGTGTCTCTAAGAGTTTTGTTATGTTTTCTGTTTCGTTTTGCGTTATTTGGCTAACATGTCTGATTACCTTCTTAGATTTATTTCCATTTGCATACTGAGTTATTCTACCTATATCCTGACGGAGTTTTGATATCATTTTGTCGAGTCTAGCTTCCTATTTTGGCTTTGTCTACTTCCTTTCCTTTCTATCGGTTTTTGTTTCTACATTTTGTTTATTGCATGACATTATTGCTGACACTGCGATGTAGACTATTGTATGGATATCCTCTAAGCTATCTTCCTATGTTATGTAGTTTTCTATTATTTCGTAGTCCATGATTAATTTTATAGTGTGAGCTTTAAAAACTAGTTTCGGTGGTTTTCTCCTTTCTAGATGGTTAGTTCCGTTCCATTTAATTTTCTCCGTCTCCATTTGGTCCTTTAATTTCTGTGTAATTATTCTTGTGTCTTCATCATTTACGTGGGCGAAATTATTTTGCCTCGTGTTGGTCTCTAGATAAATAATCTATATCTATAAATTCTGATTAATTGTTGTTGTTAATTTACATCAAAAAATGTTCCCCAAGGATTAGTATTGGGGAAATTATTTATTTATCAGCTTAGACATCGAACACCATATTAATTGCAGATGGTATAACTATTAAACACAGCATTAGGCACAGAGACGGCTAAAATCAAGGACAAAGAAATACCACATTTAATATTTAGTTATATTTAAACTGATTACTGATTGTAAATTAATTACTGATTCTAAATTAAAGCAAAATAAATAAAATAATATTTAGCTTAAAATCAGATGATATTATATGTAATAAAACAAAACGATGACTTTGGCTATAATTAAAACTAGCAGAAGTACGTTTTGCCTTACTTGAATCGCGTATGCTTTACGGTAAAATTATGTAGGGATAGCCTTTCTTAAGGCAACTATAACACAAAAATATTGCAAAAAGACTTTTATATACGAAAATATTTTAATATTACCAGCAAAATACATAAATAAATCATTAAATGTTAGATTAATATTAAGCTATGCATTACATAATATATTTAACATGTTCATCGTACAAAGAAAATATACTTCTATCATTTACTGTAATAACAATTAAGACGACTGAGATCAAAATCTGAATATCTTCTTTTAATCAATTATTGATGAATACAAAACATTTTCTAATATCTTGTTGTAAAAGCCCCATAATAATTAATTAATTAATTATAGTGATGTAATTTGCATTACTTACTTCTCCTAAGTATTGATATTATCTGGAAAATTGAATATTTTAACTAAAAAATATTTCTAACCCATCATCACTATTATCAGCCTTGCACCATATATTTACACATAATACCATAAGTTATGGCAGTTTATTCGAATAAATTTTAATTTGCATGAATGTTTGTTGCTTAGCCTGGCGGCTCGTGATTTTTTCTGTCATTTGCTCGAATGAAGATCGCTAATAAGTAACAAATTTGAATGTATCAAGCCAATTGCCATCACGAATGGTATTTGAAAAGACTATTCCAAGGCAACGACGGTTTTCGCTTTATTTTTTATCGAGGTTAATTCAACTTGTTTGTCGGGAAATAGTTAACTTCCGTTTTTTCAGTTGAAAACGATAAATTCGGTTTATCCACTTAATAATTTGCGTTATTGGCTAAAAAATAACACAAGCCTCCTTGTCATTGGCTACATACACTAGGAGTGGAATAGTCATTAGTATTAGTCACAAATAGTCACTGTTTTCCTATCTCTATTTACCAATTATGTTTGCCGCTTTTTGTCTTCTTGTCGTCAATATTATCTTCTCCTATTGTTTCTTAACAGGATATTACATCATTGCGGTTAACCTATTTTCAAGATAATACGTGTTTGCATGCCCTATATATTTTGAAACAATTATTATTTATGTCAATTATTGTGGTGTTTGAAGTGCAATCATGATCTACATAACAACAATGATTATTTTAATTTGCATCATAATTATGGTGACCTTAACTATACTTTCGGAGGCTTATTACATCAGAAAACCTCTGTGTCCGACAGGTTATGTGATGATTAAAAACCACTGTAGGCGATATCAGTTTATATAAATAAACGTGAGTATGCTTTCAATATTTTCAATTTCAATGATTTGATAAATACGTATGTACACTGAAATGCTTATTGGAAATTAAACGTAATTCATTATTGTTTATTATAATAGTTAAAAATTGCATCGAACAGAAAATATACTTTAATATCATTTGTAAATAACTGCATCTCTCGCATATATGTTTCATTTTTGGGGCCAAATCATAACCTTGTGAAGGTTAGTAAGTTTTTGTTTGCAGTAGTACCATCATGTAATATTTTAAATTATAAATCTTTGGCATATTTTGGGAAATGTAGTTTTGAAATTTTGAATATTCTATTAGAACATAATATTAAGGTAGCATTTAGACCTAGTTTAAAAATTATAAATATTATTTTCAATTCGAAAACCAGGCTGGATAAAATGAATAAATCGGGAATTTATCAGTTAAGTTGTGAAAATTGTCAAGGGGTGTACATAGGACAAATCTGGTCGTAATTTTCACATTAGACTTAAAGAACGTTTAAGTTAAATAAAGGTTAAATACAATACAATACAATCTCTTTTTTATTTATGTAAAAATGCTTTCGACATTAAATGAGCTTAATTTCGAGTTTAGAGGAATTGACAATTTATCTAATTTATTTATTTGTTCTATTGCGTTTCTTATTGAGTGTCGGAATCAAATGGTTTAGAAATATAAATAATTTATACGTCGCAGCTTATAGAAATAAAACTACTGGTCTCATTCTGTCTTTGTGGATTTTAGGTAAACCATATAGTGTCAGGACTTTTGGCAACCAAGTGTTTTTTTTAATCAAGTTAGTTCAAGTATATTTCATCACGGGTTAGTTGAGTAATTAATCAAATACATAGACCCCTAACCATGTTGGTAGGAATCTTTTCGATTATTATATACACTGATAAGCGATAAGCAAGCAAACATTAGTAAACATATCTATTTTACAAATAAAAAACTTTTTAACTTTGTATAACACGGACTTTATTTAGTGACTATAGTTTCGACAATTTTAACTTGTCATTATCAAACTAGAACTATTTTAGTCTCTTTAATGGTCATAGGCTACCACTCAGTAAAATCTCTCTCATAGATTTTCATCCCTTTAGATATTTTGCTCCTATAGAGGAGAATCTGCATCCGTTTCTCCTAGCCCTCTGTATTTATTACCGATACACTTAAAATTCCGTTAACTAAAACAAGATAATTCGGCTGAGATTTGAATTCTAGAAAATATTGCATTTTTTGCGGTTTTATTTAAAATTTCTTTATTTGATTTTGCCAGAAAATAAAGAATAGAATCACCTATTGTCCTCGTAAATCTCCTCTATATTCCAGTCGCCAGCTCAATATTTAGTATTGAAGTCAAATATCTGAAGCCTTTGCAGCGACTGGCGACTGGTCCTGGATTTTTGAATTGCAGGAGCCAATTTAGAACAGTCGTTTCTTAATTAATATTTTCATCCACATAGATATTTAGAAAATTGTTCAACCAATAATTTTACTACGACAAATGATTCTTTCTTAAAGTCCATTTATTTCGCCGTAATTTTAACAAGATTCAAAATTACTTACTTCCCTCATTACTTGCATCCGTATCTAATAAAAATGTTTCATCTAGTAAAGGATAAATTGAAACATATACGTTTTAATTGCACTTTTTCGGTGTTTTACAATAAATGCTTCTTGGCATTAAGAAACTTGCATAAAAAGACTAACACTTTCTTCACAAATCTAACAAGGATTATTCAATCAATATTAAGTAAGCTATTTCTGTTTTTTTCTTTCATTTTGATTGCCTCCAACATATTTAACTTTGATTTTAATGTATTTTGATGAATGTTTAAGTAGCTTTGTATTGTTTATCGAAAATATATGGCTCGTGTTTATAGTACGGTGTGCCACTGCCGATTTTTCGGAGGTCTGATTTCCAATATGGTTGACTTATTCTTCTTCTTCTTGTTTCATTAAAACCGTTTTTCTTCGTCTGGGAAGGTATATATTATTTTTTATGTTCTGATAAATGCGGCAATAAATTAATTAATTAATTAAAAATCAACTTACCAAATTTGTAATAAATCTTACCTTCTTTCTTAAATAATTACGGCTGCTTTGTTATTTCGTCGGATCTAATGTTAGTTGTCAAAAATGTGAAGGAAAGTTTAAAAATGTAATTATTTACTTACGGAAATTAATTTCTAAATTGAGAATAATATGAGAATGGTAATATAGTTAAGTCTATTGATCAGTTTATCGAACGATTTTTGCAAAGAATTTATCTAAAGGTAAAAACCATAATTTTCGTAGGATTTTTAAACATTTTTGAATAAATCAAACTACAAGATGATGTAACTTGATATTTCTGATGTTGTGCAAAGAATAATTTCATAAAAGACCCCACGGCAAATTCAGAATGAAAGTTCGTGATAAGTGAAATAAATGACCAGTTAGGATACCAGTCAGAGATTTTAGATTTGATCTGGATAGAATAACACAATATTGAGCAACTTTAGCGTTGGGAGTTAGTATTATGCTTCTGGAATGAGCACAAGTGGAGACGTTCTTCCACGTTGCTTTGTGTTCTGTCTTACAGTATATTTGAGAGATTGACTTTGGATAGGGGCACATGCATCTTATTCCATTTTCAAAAATTGCAATAAGGCAATTCTGTTATCTACAAATGCGGTCTCCAGTGCCATAGCACATTAATTTACAAGTTTTGATGAGACCTAGGGATAATAATAATAATAATAATGCATTTATTTTTCTGAATCATACTTACATAATATATACAAGCATCAAAGAAATACCAGATTGAACTTCAACTTCCACCTAGAGAGCATCAGCAAAAAGGCCATGAGAGGACTTTTTGCGACCCGAAAAATGGTAGGACGCACATGGGGACTGAGACCCGGTATAACCAAATGGCTATACACTGTGGTCATAAGACCTATGGTGACATACGCAGCGCTCGTTTGGGGAGAAAAGACCCAAACCAAAAGTGCAGCAGTAAAACTCGAAAGAGTGCAAAGACAGGCGTCTCTGCTAATCACTGGGGCAATGAGGACAACGCCCACGGCAGCCATGGAACACGTATTATCGCTACCACCACTACATTTATTTGTAATGATGGAAGCTAGACAGGCAGCCTATATGATGCACATAAATGGACATAATTTAAATATGGGGCCATCAAGACCGGCAACATTTAAAGTACTACAAGAAGAAGAGACACTAACAATGAGGTCCGATTTCACCAAAATCGTACACCCATCCCGCAGATATAAAACGATCATACCACAGCGGAGTGAATGGACAAATGGAACATACCCGGGAACGAGTAAAGGAACCATCTGGTATACAGACGGGGCCAAAAATACTAAAGGAACCGGGGCTGGTATCTATGGAGGCTGCAACCGGAGCAAACAATTCGCGATTGCTCTGGGGAAGCATGCCTCTATCTTCCAGGCCGAAATAGCCGCCATTGACTGGTGTGCTCATCACTTAATGGAGTCGGGACATAAAAAACACAGCTAGTATGGATACCCAAGGACCAAAGAATTATTGGACACTTGGGGGCCGACTTGCTGGCTAAACAAGGAGCAGCAGGTGAATTCATAGGACCTGAACCCGCTTTCGGTATACCCCATGAAACCGGAAAGGAAATAATCCGACGCAAGTTAGCAGAGGAGCACAAAAAGGCATGGCAAAACCAAAATGGAATGAGGCATACGAGACTCTTCCTAGATGGTCCGGTACCTGACAGCATGTTGAAGCTGTCTAGACTGGGCAGATTGAAACTAAGAAAAATCACAGGACTAGTCACTGGACACTGTGACCTGAACAAGCACAAACATAGGATGGGCATTGAGAAAAGCCCCCTATGCCGTGGGTGTCTGGAAGAAGAGGAAACTCCCGAACACCTACTGTGCACTTCCGAAGCATACAAACAAGAACGCAAGGCGAAACTCGGGAAGCCCATGCTTCCTGTAGAACAGCTAAGTAATATCCCCTGGCAGAAACTCCTGGACTTCTTAGAAGATACAGGAGTTCAAAAGGAGTAAAACAGCCAGAGGCGCACAAAAGGACCACGGAGACCGCAGTGCAGGGACGCTAAACGACACCACCTCGTGAGGAAAAAAATCAAAGAAAACATCAAAAAAAGTATATCAGTACATAATAAGTGCAAAGTAAATCATGAACTTCACTTTTCATTGTTTTGTAGCATATTATATTTTTGATTCTTTGTGGTAGATGATTAAAAATATTTAATGAGGCATAATTAGCTCCCTCTTCAAAAAACATTGTTCCGTGCTTTGGCAAAATAAAATCTTGACAATATCGGCTGTATAAATATGGATTTGCCGTTTATAGAAAATTTATCAGATTGTTTGAAAGCAAATTTTATACATTCGAATATGTATAAGGCTGCAACAGTAAGCATCTTTTTTGTTTAGAAATGCCCCTTCAACTAGACAATTAATAGAAATTCTCAAAATAATAGACACGTGTTCGGATCAGCTGTCAATAATTCTATTTTGTGAGTGATATTATCGTCGTAAAATTATACTTTTCATTATATATGTCACCAGACGTAAGTGTAGTGCTAGTGTATCAGTGTGTTCTCCCGATATTGTTTCATGTTGTTGGATTATTAGGTAATCGTAAATCTATAATCCACGCCTAACCTCACAATTGCATGTTATTTTTGTTACAAGTTAACGCTTGTGCCGCCATCTCATTTATTTGAATTCCAGTGTGCTTGTACGTACATTTACATCCGTGCCGCTGCTTGGGCAGTGTGAAACGCGCCTGAATAGTAAACTGGCAGCTCGAGTTCGATACTCATCACCTACTTTTATTTTTTTTAAACTCTTTCTTTTTTATTTCTTTCTCTACGTTCTCTCTATTAGTGTTACTATTGAATTTCGTTACTATTTATTGTTATTTTTATGCTATTGTATAATTATTTTTCATTTCAATTATTTTTATTTTTATGATATTAATATATGTGTATTTCTGATTCTTCACTGACTACCAATCTCACTAACTTAATCCTTTACCGTGGTCTACCTGTCTTGTCGTGTAAAAGTCCTCACAATAGACCCTGTGAGGTGAAGTGTGTGTCCCTGTCTCATTGCCTCGTGTTTTAACGCAACTTTATATTTAATTCAGTATTCATCCTCACTCAAGAATGGGCCAGGATACTCACTGTAAAAAATGTAAAAAGGTAGTTAGTGACTTTGTTAAATGTTGTAAATGCAACTCAGTCTTTCATCATAGCTGTGCCGCACTGCTGAAATATTTGATTCGCACCAATGAAGGGGAAGTTATCTGCTGCAACAAGCATACTAGAGCAGCCAGTTCCAGTAGTACTTGTGATGATTCGATTTTGCCTGACACCTTGTCCATAGCACCCGCTGCTAGTGGATACAATATTTTATCTGATCTTGTAAATACGGTTAAAGAGCTTAGAGATTCCATTAGTCAATTAACAATTAAATGTGATAGGTTAGCTGAGACTAACATCCAGCTTTCTGCCCTAATATCTGACATGACTAAATTAAAAAATGATAATCAGATCTTACAAGATGAATTGTTCACTCTTAAAAATAGTCTAACCCAATTAGAAGACAAGATAAATGGACCTAAGGTGGACGTAAATCTAAATATTATTGGCGAAATTGATGACCGCAAAAGAAGGGAAAATAACGTCATTCTATTTAATTTACCTGAACATCCCTCTAATGACAACCTAAACGACATTGATAAAGTAACATCACTACTTCTTTCGCTTGATAGTTCAGTATCTGTCAGGAAGGTATTCAGATTGGGAAAAGTCGGTGACAGGCCACGTCCTATTAAAATCATCTTGGACCAACGCTGTAAAGCAACAATGTTACTTAAGAATAAAAGTAAGCTTGATAATAACCTTAAACTGAAACATGATTTAACGCCGATGCAGCGTGAGGAATTTAAAGTTGCGTTGTCGGAACTTAAACGACGTGAATCATGTGGCGAGAAACTCTTCATTCAATACGTTAATAACACCCCGAAGATATTCAAAAAAATTGTCCAAGAAAAAAACTAGTTTCTACCCAACACTCACCTAGCATTCATGTACTTTATCAAAATGTTCGAGGATTAAACACTAAATTTGTAGACGTACAGAACAGCTTGCTCAACAATGATTTCGACATTTACTTTTTGACTGAAACGTGGTTGCACAGTGGTGTTAACAGTTATGAATTCTTCCCGCATGAATTCGATGTCTATCGGCATGATCGTGCTAGCTCCATTGGTGGCGGCGCATTAATTGCCGTTCATTCGCGGTTCTCTTCTGAGCTCATCAACCACAATTTTCCATACTCTGATTACACGCAACTTACTGCTGTTAAGCTTAAGCTACAACATAAACAGCTAGTTTTAATCTGTGTCTATATTAAACCTAATGCTCCAGTTAATGAATACTCTCGTGTATTTGAATTAATTGAAAATGAGTTCCGCGGTAAGCAAATACTCATAATGGGTGACTTCAACATTCCCGAATATCATGCTGGTAACAACACGACTTCTTTGGAGACTTTGCATGCTTTTATTAATTGCAACGACTTATCCCAGCATAACAACATCATAAATAATAATGGAAGAATCCTGGATCTAGTTATCTCTTCAACAAATTTAGTTAAGAGTGTTGAGCGCTGGAACTTTCCCTTAGTTAAGGAAGACCATCACCACCCTACGCTTAGCATCTCTGTTGATACTGCCTGTGCTGATAATCTGAAAAATTTTACTCAAACTGCCCATAAGTATAACTTTAGGAAAGCAAATTTTATAGGCCTCTATAATGACCTATCTAATTGCTGCTGGAATGAACTCTATACGTGTCTCGATGTAAACATTGCCTGTGATGTATTATATAAGAAGCTTTACCAACTGTTTGATAAGCATGTACCTACATACCCTGCAAGTTGTAAATCGTATGACAAACCTCCTTGGCTTAGTCGTTCAATTAAAATTAAACTTGCAAAGAAGGACAGAGCTCGTAAAAAATATCTGCAATCTCGGAAGGAGAGTGATAAATGTGTTTTTCAAGACTTAAGAAGATCCTGCAATAATGATATAGCTCTTGCTCACTCACAATACACTGCTCAGGTTGAGAAGAACCTCAGTACCTCTCCACAACTTCTCTGGCAATATGTTAACCATAAAAAGGCCTCGACTCGCATTCCAGGTGTCATGACACTAGATGACACTGAGTTATCCAACTGTAATGATGTAGTTGATGGTTTTGCTAATTATTTTAGTAAATCGTTTGCTCCATGCTCATTATCTGCCAATGTGAATGTGAACAAACTCAGTCATCTAGCCAATGTCAAGTTTTGTGTATCAGATGTGAAGAAACAGCTTAGTGGCCTCAAACCTAATTTAACTATGGGCATCGACTTAGTTCCCAGCCTGATCTTGAAGGATGCTGCAAACGTGTTATGTGATCCTTTGTGTTTTATTTTTAATCTTATATTAAGTAGCGGTATTTTTCCCGATGCATGGAAAGAGTTGCGTATCTGTCCAGTCTTCAAAAAGGGAGTTAAAATTGCAATCGAGAATTATCGACCAATTTCGATCTTGAGCAACTTGTCCAAAGTATTTGAATCACTTCTCAGCAACTATATTTATAACAACGTCAGTGCGTCTCTCCATAAAGATCAACATGGTTTTATGAGGAAGCGCTCTACGACTACCAACTTAACCAATTTTACAGATATTATTTCTAAAGCCATGGATGCTGGGAAGCAAGTTGATGTCATCTATACTGATCTTGTTAAAGCCTTCGATAAGCTGGATCATGCCCTTTTATTATCTCGGCTCATGGACTACGACTTGAGTGCCAGTGTTGTGAATGTGATTCGCTCATACTTACACAATCGGCGGCAAGTGGTAGAAGTTAATGGTGTTCGGTCGCGCACGTACATAGCTTCTAGTGGTGTTCCCCAGGGGTCTAACCTGGGGCCATTATTATTCCTATTATTCTTTAATAATGTTTGCTCTGTACTTAACTGTAGTACCTTTTTATTTGCGGATGACTTGAAGATTCTAAATGTTATTGACTCTACTGAAGACTGTTTAGACTTGCAGCATAGCCTGGATGCTATGGTTATTTGGTGTCTACATAATAAATTAGAATTAAGCATTGGCAAATGTTCAGTTACATCCTATACCCGCAAACAGAATGGTATTAAATTTGATTACTCCATAGGAGACATACGGCTGGACAGATCTAATGTAACATCTGATTTGGGTATTACCTTTGACAGTAAACTTACATTCAACTTGCACGTAGCCAAACTTTCTGCTGATTGTTACAGACTCTTAGGCTTTATAGTTCGTAACTGTAAACCTTTTAAGAACATTAATGTACTCATTAAATTATTTAATACATTTGTACTAAGTAAGCTGTGTTACTGTTCAGTGGTCTGGTCGCCTTGCTATTCTAAATATATTAATATGCTTGAAAATGTGCAAAAGAGATTCTTGAGATACATTTATTTTGTTAAATATGGTACTTATCGTTTCGATGTTCCATATCAAGATTTACTACGTGAATTTAACTTTCTATCTCTGCAAAATAGACACATCTTGTATGACTTATGTTTCTTATACAAGTTAATTCATAACAAAATAGATAACCCTACTTTCTTATCACAACTAAATTTTAATGTACCCAGATCCTCATCCCGACATGCTAATACTTTTACTTATCGCGTACCTAGCACCAATCATTGCCTTAACTCTCCCGTCTACCGTCTACCTCGTCTGTATAATCAGTTTCAGCACCTCATTGATGTATATTCCCCATCTATTACGGCCTTCAAAACATCTGTTATTGCTTGTCTTGATAATATGCATTTTTAAGTATTTTTTTTTTTTTGTAAATGTATTTTGTATTTTAAGTATGTTTTTATCTTATTTTGCAAATGTGTACCGCTGATCAATGTATCTTTTGTTTTTGTTACTGTAATTATTTTATTTTATATAATTAAGTTTTAATTGTTAATATCACTCTGTAATTGGCCCCAGTGGCTGTTGGGTTGATAAATAAATAAATAAATAAATAAATAAATAAATAAATTAATTCATGTTGAAAATGATAGGCATAGCATATTATATGTCGGTGAATTAATGTTGGATACTATTGGTCTATATGTACTTCCGGCTTTATGTTTGTTTGGGGTTTTTAATTTTTAATTTATAAATGAGGTTTTTGTCTAGTAATGATGTTGAGTTTTTGAGGCAATTATTGATTTTTCTGACGGAACTATTAAGGGGATTTTTGTTTAATTTTGTATAGGAGCCTGTCTCTAATAATTGGTTTACATCATTAATGTAGTCACTTTTCTTAACAATTACAATGGCGTTACCTTTGTCCGATTTTAAGTAGTGGCAGTCTTTCTCTTGTAGAGTCTTGATTGTCGTGTTATCTTCTTCTTTTTATTTATCACCGTGTTCTTTACGTGTCCTCCATTCTTGATAGTGTGTTTGGCTGCAAGGTGGAATTGTACGGCTTCTTCGGGTTCTAGTCTTGAGACGGCGATTTCAATATCGTTAATGATATTTTCGGTGTCGTCTTCTTTTGGAGGAACAGTATGGTTTAGGCCTTTTCTTAGAAGGTTTATTTTATTGTCGAAGAACACTTCTTTCGTTTTATTATGTATTAGTGTTTGTGGAAGTTCTGTTGTCACTTTATGTTTGTTGTTACACTGGTGTTGTTCGTTGAACAATTGATTAAGTTTTTTATGTAGTGTAGTAGATTTTCGTTTTACCTTAGCACTAATATCTGCATACATTTTCTTCAATGATTCGCCCCATATATTTGACGTGGTGTATTTACTAAGTTTTAGGTGTTGTTCGTTCGCCGAGATTTAGTAACTCCTTCGTTTTTTATGTAATACACTTATTTCAAATTTTAGCCACTTTATTTTCATTCCGGTTACTAATTTGGATATGTTCTTGTTGTGGTTGTTGGTTCTCACTTGTGTGAATTTAGGAAATATCAGTTTTTTAATGCACTGTAGTAAAAAATAACGGGTGTCCAACAATTATTGCAGTCCCGGGTGGCGTTGGAATCAAAAACGTAGGTCGACTCTACATGTGCCAAATAAATGAACTGACATTTTAATTGTCAAACATAACCTAAACGTGCATTTACAGTGTTGTTTAAATGCACGTTTAGGTTATGTTTGACAATTAAAATGTCAGTTCATTTATTTGGCACATGTAAGAATCGACCTACGTTTTTGATTCCAACGCCACCTGGGACTGCAATAATTGTTGGACACCCGTTATATATCTGCACTTATTAGGTTGATTTTCGTTTTCGTTAGGAAAATTTTGTTACATTGAAGAAGATATCGCCAATTTGGAGCCAGACGTTTTGCGGGTAACAATTCAAAATGCCGTAAAACGAGCGCATTTATGCATCAACTCGGGTGGTGACCATTTGAGCGATATAATTTTTTCCAAGTAATGTAACCAATAATACACTTTCAAATAAACTTTCGATGAACACAGAGTTATTTTGTTTCATTTATAAGAAAATGGCAGCCAATTCAAACTATTACATTACTTTTGCGCCACCTTGTATATATGTATTTGTATTATACCACTATAAGCTGCCTTTAATTAATTAGTATATTGTCATAAAGATAAAATATCCCAGTGAGGCATCCAGCGTTTTCATAAGTCTCTTATCAAATTTCTATCTCAATATGCTTCTCTTATTATAAAAAATAATTAAACAACATTATTAAATGAAATATTTTTTTCACAAAATTTGTGAATAGCAAATTTTCAGTCAATGCTAAATTTTTATCATTTTCAATGCAAAACTTTTAGGAGACACAAATTATAATTTAATAATGCTTAGAAATAACATTCAATTGCTTATTAACTTTTGTTCAACAGATTAATAACATTTTTTATAAAGGTGTTAAAATGTTGTAATTTTTTTTACAAAAGTTAAAAAGTATATTTTTCATATGTTTGTCCAAATCTCGTATCTACTTATATATTTCTACTTACATATACAAAGAATTGCATAGTGGGCTTATTTATTATTTCTACAGGGCTGATTTATTACCCACTAGATTAACCATTCTTTATAAAATGAATTTTTAACTTCTGAACCCAGAAGACCGCTTTTTTTATTATCCTCCAGATACACTTGCTTATTTTGGCTCTGCTTTAGACACAATGACCAAGCTACATGAAAGCATTTATTAAAGGATTAATATTTTTAATACATCGAGAAGTACATGACACGCCAATATTTCAGCGTTTTGATAATTTTAAACTTTTAAATGTGTTGCTAAAATATAATTAATCTTATAATATTTACTTATTTTTTTATATTTTGTCAATACATTTGTGGATGTTTAATCGGGTTTTTTGAAAACATTCTTTTAGGTATTTTTTGAAGGTTATTAATTAATTAGGGCTTAATATTGTTCTGGTGACAAAATTGTAGACCTATTGTACCGAAAACGAGAATCTTCTTTGACTAAATGAGGAGTTCATTTTTAAGAGAAGTAATTTATTTCAAATGTCCCTTTTGCTATATACATTAGTTTTGTATCTTTTTTTAGGTTGTTTTGATGCACCAATAAAAACATATTTTCATTTTTATGGTACTACCATTTTTTACTGCTTCTCAAGCAATAATGCCAATAATAACTGAAATGATGTGTTGTATTATGCTAATCATCAGTAATAAATTTCATTAAAATAGAATAATGCATTCAATTGTTATTAACAAAAGAAATAATACGTTTTAACTTTGAAGACTAAATCATCATATTTTGACCCCAAGAATCTGTGGTCCCGCTATTTCTCCACATTAACGAGACACCCCGTATATTGGAGTTGCCAGTGTGAGACTGAGATAGACGTAGTTTTGCTTGAATTGTAGATAAAGGTTTTTTTCCATGTTAACTGTTAAATTTTTGTGTTCAAATTATCGTTTCGGAACTCTCATATCCTCTTGGATCTTTTTTTTTGACTTCACCCCTTGAGTTTCCATTGCAAAATAAGACAGTGTCATCGGCGAAGGTTAATATTTCAATCGCCCATTTTGTTTATGTAGATAATAAATTAACACAAATTAACAAGAAACCTAGAAGTGTACTTTGTGAGACACCACAGGTAATGTTTTTATACCTATTAAAAGTGTAAACCTTATTTATTACGCAAGGATTCCTTATCTATTAAGTAGCTCTTAACAAGTTAAAGGGGTTTGTCTGAACCTATATGTTTAAGGTCCTGAATAAGTATCTCATGATCAAGAGTAACAAAAGCTTTAATCATGTCTATGAAAATACATGAATACCGATTCTTGACATCTAGAGAATTATGTACACGGTTTAAAATTGTTATAATAGCATCTTGAGTAGACTTTCCTTAATAGAATCCGTGTTGCTTTCCATTTATTATGTTATATTCCATTTATTTATGTTATAAAGTTATAATCAATATTTCTTTGCGGGTATATTCCCTCCATTTTAAATGACAAATATTTTAAAATGTTAATAATAGGTATACATACTGTGGCGACCAAATAACAGATGCATATTCAAGTTTGCTTCCAACAAAAGCAGAGTAGAGAGCTTTTATAACAAAAAGTAATTATTTTTACTTTCTGTTATGTCAGTAAAATTTTTGAAAATGCGCATGATAAAACCAAGTGAATGCACTCATACACAACCGAGTTATATGGCAGATAAATGTAAGTTGACCGTCAAACCATACCCCAAGATCTCTCATCTCACTAAACTTATATAACAAAATACCATTCGCGTTATAACAAAAATTAAAATAAGAACATTTACGAGTATATGTAACAACAGAGCACTTCGTTATATTTAATTTTAACATATTTATCATTCACTAATTAGTAATTATGTCTAAATTATGCTGAAGTAAAAGTGCGTCACTAAAATTATTAATAGTGGCAAATGTCTTCAAATCATCAGCATAAACCAGCACATTAGAGGTTAAAGAATTAATTAAGTCATTAGTGTATAATATGAATAATAGATTTAAATGACTTGTAACCATTGTACTGCACATAACTCTTACGATACATAAATAGGACGCAATTAGTAGTATATTAGAATTGCATAACCCAAATTCTTCCAGCTTACTTGTTTTACAACGATTACTTGTGAAACAAGTAAAACCCAGTGATATTGATTACTAATTTACCTTATCGTTTTAAATAAGAGATAAGTCATTTTCCGCTTTATGATTAAGTTCATTCCAGGTCTATGCATCATAAACAATTACTTTAGCGTTCGGATAACTGATAGTGTCTCCAATACTTTAAATATTAAATAAACCATAAAATTAAATTATAAAAAGCTGTGGATCAACCCTGTTGTACAAGAAAATCAGTTGTTTGAAAGTTACTAAACGTATTATTTAGTTCTTACCCAATTTTCTCTATTGTTTAAATATTTATATATCCCAATATTTTTTAGAACATTAACCAACTTTGACATACTTCAAATCCTCGCTCCAATCAGTTTCCATATGATACAACACTAGTTGTTCCTATCGAAGAACGCTTCTATTCTGAGTCGAAAAATTCTTCAAAAAACCCTTTAACTTCCATATATAATTCAAAATCTAATCCCGAAATCTCATTATTTCACTTTTGAGTTACATAATATTTCATCTACAGTAATGACAGACTGACTCTACTATACCAAAAATTCTAGACAGAAAAACATCTGGACTTGACAAATTTACCACTCTCACAAAGGAGTGCATTAGATTATATAATTATTTTAAACATTGTACATTTTTCCCAAGGTTTATCTCTTTCATTGAGAGGTTGATTCACTAAACATTAGATGTGAAAAATTATTGCTTTAACAGGCAACGCAGCCTTTTAAAACTTTGTAGTTTCATGATTTCAAAATGTTATTAATAATAACAATAATATAATCCCATGAAAATTTTAAAAAAATAAAAGTTTTCCACTTTATCCATCCAAAAATGAACGATGAATAAAATTCTCAATAAACCCGTCGTGAAACATTGTTATATTAAATAATTTTCTAATTAACAATATATTAACAATATTTTATTTGATAATTTTATTAATATTAATTATTATTATATTTAATATAAATGCATCAATTTCCTTCTTGCTTGATAATCCAATATGAGGAAATTACATTAGTGTGGTTAACCCGCATCCAAGATAAAACCGTTGCTATAAGCTATATATTTCATGAATCTATGGTTTTTAAAAGTATTCGTTGAATTTGTTACACAATCATTATGTACAATTTAAGGTTATTGTTTTTAATTGTTGCATTGATATTATTACTGTGCGTCATGTATTCAGAAAGTCGTATTGGGTTGCCTCCATGTCGTAAAGGTTACATTTTAATAAGAAACCGTTGCAGAAGGAGATTTGTCTGAAATATTGTAAGTACATTAGAATTTAATTTTCTAATTGTAAAATATATTAAACATTCAAATAAAAATAACTTCTTATTTGGTGTTCTTAAACGTCATATGCATTATTTATGCAAAGAGATCGGATAATTATAGATTATCATTACAATTTCTGCATGGAATATTCGGTAATATAATTAGGCTTTTATAACATTTATGTCCTGTAAATGTATTCAACTTGTTTTTATTTTTAAATTTTTCAAACTTTTTGAGTCTAAATTCTCTAACGATGAGGCAAATCAACAATAATGTGTTACCAGATTAAAATCGTACTCAGGAAAAAAATAATTTATTATGTATTTAATACTTTCATAATTAGTTAGTTCAATATTTTATTTCATTCAATGTACTTAGGAAATATACCAAGTTGATTTAAGGGAATGTATTTTATATCAGAATTTAGAGCACAAACGAATACTTGCAAAATTGTTCACTCATACCCTTGTTTTCTTCTTCTGTCAAGGCATTCTTATGAGGAAGATTTCCAACATTTGTTATTATATATATTGCAAAACTAATTTTTAATCTTCAATTAATCTAAACACTTTATGTACAATACAATTCATTTATTTAATTTAATATTGGATTAGTTCGACCTTAGGTCTACTGAATTTATTTTATGTAGATTTTTTTTCTTAAATTACTAGCTATTCTAACCGTCAATATATTTGATGATTATATATTATGTGACAACATATGTTTTTGATTGACTATATTATAAAGCAATGTAAAATTTGTATCTCACGTTAGGTTTTGCATATGCTAGGCTATAGTATCAACGTATTGTTGTGCTGGTTTCAAGGTTTTTTGGGGTGTGGTTAACTTTTGTATATAATTTAATAGAATAACGGATTTAACAGCTACTACTATCTTAATTTTACTCTGCTAATGAAAATGTAAGAAATTATATGAGCTAAACTGTCCTCATAATTCTCATAAATAAATTGATCAATAATGAAGAGAAGATATTATTATTTTAGAACTTTTATTTTAGGCAAGGACGTGATTTGAGTATGTGACAAAGTCTAGAACACTTCATACTCATACTTCCAAGTAAACTTGAATTCAATCATCAACGGCTCTTGTTATTTGAATTGAGATGTAATAATTTTGTATAAATACTAGTACTTGTAATATTTTTTACATATATCCTTGTTAATAACTCAGGGCCGAAAGTAGTCGGAGAAAAAATTAAAAAGAGTAAAAAAAGTAAAATATTTATCGTATAATTAAAAAAAATTTCACCTTGAGGAATGTGAGACAAAAATCAAAACGTATTTAAAACTGTTTTATTTTAAATTTATTTTTTAAAAAGAGTGGTCCACTAATTCTACTAATTATTATTGCCAGCAATATTTTTTTACTATTATTTATACTTAGAAAAATAAAGTGAACAATAAAAATATTAATCAGTCTAAATGGTATAAATTTCAGATTAAGATTTTAAATCTAATCGAATAGTATATTATTATATGCTAATTAATTGTGTAAGGAAAATGTTTATAATGATATCAACAAAAAACAACAGTTTTACTGATGTTGATTTAAATTAATTAGTATTTATTAGTATTTGTGACGAAAAGAAAATAAATCTACGTTGCTTTTTATAATTCGGAACTAGACTGTAACCAACTGATATGAAAAATTGATGTTAACCAAGACATAGAATTAAGTCGTGAAAATTTCTTTGCGATTATTTTTTAGATCCTTAGAGGTATGTTAACAACAGTGCTAAAATAACTTAATACTAATTTGGCGATAAGGCGCCACCAAAAACCTCTCTACATCAATGGTGTATTGAATTAAATTGTGGCTTTATACTTCTCTTTATGACGAATTTCGCGAAGGTCGTCAAAAATCAGTTTTTGTGCAAGAAGACATTGATGCTGTGCCTGAACTGTTATTGCAAGATCGTTTTGTCACTTATCATGAAATTAAGACATGGTTGAGCATCCGCGGGACCAGCATATTGCATAAACATTTGGCTATCAAAAAATAAATGTTTGCGTTCGATCCTGAATAATTTAACAATCGCTTAAAAAAGCTTGATTGATCGAAAGAAATGTTTAAGCTTCAAAAAAGTAGAACATGTGGCAACTGTAATATTAGTACAATATTAGGCGGTCAATTCTTAATGCACACAACCATTTGTTTATCAACTTGAACAATACAAGCTCTTACGCATCGGCTCAAACAAAAGACTTTCTGAGAAATGAAAAAGTCGAATTTGTAGGCCATCTGTAAGATCAGATTTCACACCCAATGACTTCTTTTTATTCTCGCAAATCTCAAAGATTATCTGCGTGGAAGCCGTCTGATACAACTCTGTACAGAAGAAGGCTTGGTAGTCAAAAATACCTCGACACCTGGATGTCTCCCCAGGACAACTCAAAAATATAGTGAGAAACCAGATCGACTTCATTCTAGTTAGCAAAAGATTTCGTAACAGTGTCTAAAGCGTTCGACATTTGGCTGTGAAAAAAATGGACTCATTTGATCCCACATACTTTAACAATCGCTCAAAAAAGCTTAATTTATCGAAAGAAATGCTCAAGCTTCGAAAAATTTAGAACATGCGACAACTGTAACATTAGTGCAATATTGGGCGGTCATTTCTGAATGGCACACAACCATTTGTTTGTCAACATGAACAATCCGAGCTCTTACACATTGGCTCAAACAAAAGCCTTTCTGAGAACTGAAAAAGTCGAATTTGTGGGCCATCTGTAGTACAGACCTGATTTGACACCCAATGACATTTTTTATTCCTACAAATAATAAGGATAATCAGCGAGGAACCGCCTTATATAATTCTATACAGAAGAAGACTTGTTCGTTATAAATATCTGGTACAAATCGCCTGATACAATTCCGTACAGAAGAGTTAGTCGTCATAAATGCCTGGTACAAACCCCCAAACTCAAAAAATATAGTGAGAAACCAAATCGACTTTATTCTAGTTAGCAGAAGATTCCGTAACTGTATCCCGAGCGTTCGACATTTGGCTGTCAAAGAACTGGATGCGTGTGATCCCACATAATTTAACAATCGCCCAAAAAAGCTTGATTGGTCGAAGAAATGCTTAAGCTTCGAAAAAATAGAACATTTGGCAACTGTAACATTAGTGCAATGTTGGACGTTCAATTCTGAATGGCACACAACCATTTGCCTGTCAACTTGAACAATGTGAGTTCTTACACATCGGCTCAAACAAAAGAATTTCTGAGAGCTGAAAAAGTCCAAATTGTAAGCCATCTGTAGTACAGACCTGATTTAACACCCAATGACATTTCTTTATTCTTTCAAATCACAAGGATCATCAATGAAAAGAACGCCTGATTCTGTACAAAGGAAGACTTTGTCGTCACGAATACCTGGTATAAACTTCCGCAAAGAAGACTCTACACCTGGAAGTCTCCCCAAGAAGCTTAAAAAATATAGTGGGAACCGGACCTACTGTATTCTAGTTAGTAAAAGATTTCGTAATAGGGTCCGGAACATTCGCACATCCAGAAAGCAGACTTAGAAAGCGATCATAGTCCTGTGGTGGCAAACATTTGACTAAAATTAAAACAAACAAAAGATACGTCACAAAGGAATGAATGTGCATTTGCTAAAAGAATAATTCACAAAATTGCAAGCTAAACTAGAATCACTAATGAATGATGAAAGTATAGAAGCAACCAGGACATCAATAAAAAAAAGTAGTTATTAGGTCGACTAAGAAATATTCACAAGCAAAGAGAATAACGTAAAATTAAATATGGATTACCGAAAACATCCTGGAAAGAAGAAGGCTCGAAAAACAGATATATGATAATTTGGAAGCCGATAATGAGAGCAAAAGAAAACTGTATGTATCAAAATCAAAAACTTACAGTAGAAACACGACATATTTGAAACATAAATGAATAAAAAAATTACAGATAGGCAGAGAAGATCTCAAAACAAAGTCTTACAAAACCAACAGGGACATTCCATTCAAGTATGAGCAAACTGCCTTCAATTATTATTTTACTAAAATAAACCTGAATTGGGACAAGGGAGTTGTACAACCAAAAATCAAACATGCCAACAGAAGAACAAAATCAGGAAGGCACTATCAAACAAACCAGAATTATTGAAACTGTTTTAAATAAAAAACATAGATAAACTAGTATACATCTGTAACTTAAGCTATGAAAAAGGCACAATTCCCGCAAAATGGTTAAAATCAACTTTTGTACCGTTATCTAAGACGCCAAATAGCAAACAAATGCGACGAGTTCAGACTTATCAGCATAATGAACCATGCCAAACATATTTCTAACATACTCGAATCTTCAGAAAATTAGAAGAGAATATAGAAGCAACACAATTTGGTTTTCGAAATGGGTACCAAGGATGCATTGACTGGACTAAAAGTTCTAGCCCAGAACTGCTTGAGCCAAAGAAAGAACTTATAATTATTCTTCATAGTCTTTATAAAAGTGTTCGACACTATAAACCATATAAAACTAATTAGACTGCTACGTAAAATTGGAGTTGATAAACAGAAAATAACGCTTATAGAGAATCTATATTGGAAACAAATAGCAGAGATAATTCAAAATCTAAGATAGAATATATGAAGGTGTTATGTAGGGATGTGTGTAATATATAATATATACTCAGAGTACATCTTTCCCAGAATGCTGCATTAAGCAACAGAAGGTATAAAAGTCTGATGATGCAGTACTAGTAGCAACCAGTGAAAAGGACCTCCAGAATCTACTGAATAAAGTAGCTTAGTGAAGCTACATTTATGGGTATTAGATAATGGTAATAGCAAAAAATCAACTTCCTCCAACAAACGTAATATTGAAACATGCTAGAATCTATAAAGTCATAAAGTTCAAATATTTAGGTTGTTGGCTAAAAGAGACAATGGATCCCGACCAAAAACTAAAAAATAAAATCAAGATTGGGAGAGAGTGCTTTATGAAAATGAGAAAACTGTTAACCAATAAAGACCTACTATTTAGTATAAGATACCGAATGGCGAAATGGCACATATGGCCCTTGCTATATATGACATGAAAACCTGGACGCTAAAAACATCTAAAAACAAACAAGATCTTTAGTCTTCTAAATGTAGATGCAGCGTCGTATGCAAAAAATATCATAGACGAAGTACGAATAGAATGAAGAAGTCCTTCAAAAAGTGGGCTAATAGACGGAATTAGTACTCAATATCAAAAAGCGAAAAACGGCTTACCTTGGCCATGTAATGAGGCTCGAATGCTAAGAACTACTATGTCTGGGGAAGATAGAAGGAAGAAGAGGCATTGGAAGGAAAGAAATGTCGTAGCCCCAGAACAATAGGAAGTGGTTGGGATGGGTTTTGAAGATCTGATGAGAGCAACAACATATAGGAAATCATATACTGAAATAGTCGCAAACCTCCGCTAGAAGAAGCGCCTACAAAAGAAGAAATCATAAATTCTTGTAATTTATTTGTGTTTTGCAAATTGTTTTTCAATCGGAGAGAAAAGAGTGCTTTGATAAAATATAATATTTACTGAATTATTTCTACATATATTAAGTATATTTATAAAAATAAAAATATATTATAAACAGAAACAAGCGAAATATACAGTAGGTGTTTTGTGTATAAAAATTAAATTTACTAAAAAATTTTACTATTACAAAATTATACATTTTGTATAATATATTTTATTTTTAATTGAATTAATTAACTTTATTTTATTGCCCTTCGTTTATGTTTAATGATTTGGTATGTTGCTGAATATTATTTAACAACTCTCCAAAATACCTCTTAAAAAGTTTTTTATTTTATTTAAATCTTCAAACATTACCGTATTACTCTTAATATATGTTTTTCTTTCTTATATAATCAATTGTCTTTGAAGTTACATTATTAATAAGGTGATAGAATTTACAACAAGTTAGTGTATAAATCTTATATATCCTTATTATTATAATTAATATTATAGGGAAATAAATCTATTATTAAACATGTTATGCTCCCCAGGAGGAATATTTCCATCATACTTTGTGTTTAGCTTTTCAAACAAGTAGGACGTTAAATGTTCTCCTTTTTTATATTCATATAAATAATTCTATCAAGTTATTTATTCAGTGTGATGTGGGGTAATGCTGTTTGACAGATGCTTTAATCAAGTTTTCGCTAATTATTGCAATTAAGCAGCAGCCCAGACATTTGTTATATTTAACATGTTAATCATTAAAGTAAACAAACCTTTTTTTTCTGTTACAGATATCCCACTCCAATTTAACCTAGCAATAAAATATGGATTAGTCCCGCTTTTCGCACATAAGAACAATATTTATTATACTAACAACTTAGCTTAGACGCTTAGAAGGACATAAATCTCTAAAACTAACACAATAAGGAACGTAATAAAAAAAATATGCCGATAAACAAAAACGAAAGGAAACTGTCAATGTTGGACAACAACATAATTACTTCCGGGACCAATAGGTAAGATCAAAAAGTAATTAAAACTGAAGCAGAGAAAGGATACAAATACTGTGGGAGAGTGAGAGAGGATTTGGGAACTGAACCGGAAATGACTGGTGGCCGAATCAATCGCACATCGACGTCACTACAGTTGGGCCTTAATGGGATCACAATACAGGAAATTAAAATATATCTATATATACCCTCACACACACATATTCCCATGCAATTTGAGTTTCCACACCATCGTCACTACGCCTGTTTTATCCGAATGTCACATTTACACCTTGTAATATTTAGTAAAGTTCCTAAGGGATAAGGATAACATCCAGGCGTTTAATTTTCTTTATTTTCCTTTCCATCATATTTCAGGATTACTCTACACTGAGCTTGGTATTTATGGCGGGAAAATTCCAATGGGCAACAGATGCGCGATTTTTATCGCTTGATATATCTTTCCGCTATTCATTCGCATAAAAGTTATTTTAATTCCAACTGATTTTTCCGGATCCGGATGCTCTCGAAAAAAAAGGTAAAGCATAAACTGGAGTTTTGTTTTATTTTATTTTATTTTTATAAATCAGGTTTTTTCGACGGGGGGTGTATATTTATCAAATTGTTCAGGCCGACGGTTTTACAAAGATGTACGGCCCCATTTGAATTTTAAAATACATTCGCTCCGCGTTCTCTCTCTCACTTGATTATAAAAGAGATTACAATATTTATATCCGGTTATACGCGATGAAAAAGGATATGTTTGAGTACATAAAACGCTTCAATTTACTGCGGAATTTAATTTCTTGCTTAAATGCTCATAGGTTATTTGCAACGAAATTACCTAATTATAAGTCAATCTCTTAAATGCACAGAAAAATAAAATGGGTATCATTTATAAGCAGTGTGCATGCAAAATAGGGAGCCTAAGTGGTGTGCCATAAAATAAAAACGCACAATGCGTTTTTCGGGGGGAGGTTTGGAAATGTTCATGTATGAACGTACGTATGCATGCATATATGTATATGTATGTATAGCCGATACAATTTTATTCATCCAATAAAATAGAATGGCGCGAGAGGCGTTTTCTTTTATGCATCGTAAACAGGAACGATTTGAATTTCATTCGATTGATTGATTGGCCGGAGTGTGGGGCACTAGGAAATGGAGATAAATTTTCACCGTGGTATCAATAATAATATAATAAATATATTCAATAAAGATAATCAAATTAATTATTTAAAACTATGTATTATGTAAGTATATATAACTAGCATTAATTTTTGTATTTTTTTATCGGGGCAGAAAACATTCTATTCTAATTTAGCATTTATAAGAATGAACAAAATCACAAAAATATTAACAAGAAAAATCTAGGTTCTACCTACAACATATTTAAGTACATTTGTGAAATTATTACACAGGCATGTTCTTCAAACTATAATAAACTCTGTATATAATTTTTACATGCCCTTAAGTAATTATTGTTTATTATCGAACAGGAACATCAATCAAAATATATGTAAGTAGAAACACATACAAAATTATAAAACAATAAACACGCTTTATTCAATGAAAAATATATAGCTTTATTTATTTATTTTATAATTTATTTATTTATAGATACACCATTACATTCAACACATATGTTAATAAAATCGATACTGTCGTTCTTTCAATCCATAATCCATGTTGTTCATATAAAATTACTTTTTTTTCAAAACAAATTCATTTTCCGTGCCATTAAGCTGTTGAAGATGTTTGGGACGGCCGACTGAATTCAACTCCTCTATAACATTTTATATTATTCCGCCTACCTTATTTAAAAATGGTTGTGATAAAACTATTTTTTCATAAATCAGGAAATATATTTTTTTGCAAACATGATTTGAAGGAATACCATCTGGTCTATAGAAAAATGAATCGGTGCATTTATTAATAGTAGCAAACATATCTACTAAAGATACCTGTACATGAATTTTGTTAAAATTAATATTTTCAGAATTTGTACATGAGTGTAATCAGTAAAATTTATAGCATTCATCAATTGTCTGTACATTTTTATTATTATTGTTCTCATCGTAAATTGTAATCCCCATAGATTAAAAGCTTATTATCCGGAAAATAATCAGTTAAGTTATTTAATGATCTACAGTGGTTGTCATAAAAAGATGGTGCTAAATCCGGTGGTATAACCTTTAATAATATAATTATTTTTAAGTAAATATAGATATTATATTTATTTATTTATTTAAACCCAACAGACTGGAAGTCCTTTTATAGGGCTAATATACAAAGTATACAATACAAATAATTTTAACCTAACATAAGTAAAATAGTTTCAAGCGATAAGAAACTACAACAGTAGTCAATATTATAATGAATAAGTTTATAAAGGTGGCACAGAGAAACATATATATGTCTTCCGTGTACCGATAGAAAATTAAATTCAACTAGCAATTCATCATATGGTATATCAAAGCGATAGACGTTATATTTCACATAATTCAAGTAGCGAAGAAATCGTTTTTGAACGCCTTCAAGCAAACTAATATATTTTCCGTACATAGGAGACTATATAACTGAATAATATGTTAACTTACTTAAAATATATGTCGTAAAAAGACTTTTTAAAACATGAATGATTTTAAATGATCTACAGTTACGCATCAAAAATCCCCAAAATCTCCGACAGTCCTGAACCAGCGTATTAATATGATTATTAAAAGTTAGAGTACTATCAAAAGTTATGCCTAAGTCTTTTACATGTGTACATCTAGTAATATTGACATTATCAATTGTATAATTATTGTAAATAGTGTTTACCTTTCGAGAAAATGACAGTACATTGCATTTAGATATATTTAATGATAATTTATTATTTACACACCATTGACTAAATGTATTAATGTCCTTTTGAAGTTTTGCACAGTCATTATTAGATTCAATTACGTTATAAATTTTTAAATCGTCAGCGTACATTAATACTGGACATTTTAAATTTTTATTGACACTATCAAAATATAAAAGAAACAGTAGGGGTCCCAAGTTAGATCCTTGAGGCACCCCACTGGTTGCCGTGTACCATTTTGATTGTATACCATTAATCTCGACTACTATTTGTCGGCTACTTAAATACGATATTAAAGTATTAATAATATTTTGATTTATTCCAAATTCGTAAAGGCGACTTATTGGTAAATTGTGATCAAGCCTGTCAAAGGCTTTAGTGAGGTCAGTATATACTACATCCACTTGTTTGCCAGAATCTATAGCTTCTGATACTGCTTGAGTTAAATTACACAGATTTGTAGTGGTCGATCGACGTTTTAGAAAGCCGTGTTGTTGTATAGATAGTTTCTCACTCACACTGTAGTAAATATACTCACTTAACACTAATTCAAAAACTTTCGAAAAACAACAAAGAATCGATATTGGACGATAATTTTCCACTTGTCTTGCATCACCAGACTTCTTGACAGGACAAACACGAACATCCTTCCATTTTTTTGGGAATACACAATTACGTAGAATTAGTTTGAATATGTACGTCAATGGTTCGCACAACACTTCTGAACAATCGCGCACAATAAGTTCTGGAATTATATCAAGGCCCATGGTAAATTTTGCTCTCAGACATCGTAAATGTCGCTTAATTTCAGCAGAATTGATTGAAAAATTTCCAAGTTGACTATACACTTGGAACTATGCACTTCTACTTTGTTGGAAAAAGAAGACTCATATGCCTTGCTAAAACAATCTGCAAAACTATCAGCAATTTTCACTGGTTCACTCAAATCGGCTCCTTGATAAGTCATGTCTCCTGGTATACGCGTTGAGTTGTTTTTGTTATTAATGTAATTAAATAACAGGTTCGGTTCTTGTCCAATTCGTTCCTCAGGAGGCTTGATGTAATCTTTGTGTGCAAAAGAAAGTATTTGCAGGATCTCCTTAATTCATCATATTTTCTTTTATGATGAGATAAATGATATTTAAAATACAATTTCCTAAATTTATGTTTTAAACTAAGTTGTTCTCGAATGTCTTTATTAATCCATAGAGGAATATGCGTCTTGTTTTCTTTTTGGTACATGTCGATCAAATAGAACGTGTATGTTTTGATAAATAATATCACAGGCTTCATTAACATCAGTACTTTTATACAAACTAGACCAATTAATCTCTGATATGTGTACCTTGTACCATTACTTATAAACTTAGACGGTTCAACTTTACAGTAATAATAAATATTAAATGTTAACGTAGGATGGTGACTGTCTTCCTTAACGAGAAGAAATGAACATCTTTCAACATTGTAGATATCTGAGGAAATAACAAAGTCCAATATTCTTCCAATTGAGTTCAGTGTATTATTATGTTGAGTTGAACTGGTAATATCTAAATATGTTTTTAAAGCATCCAAATGGTCTGACGACGTGTTCATTATATAACCTGGTATATTGAAATCACCTAGAATTATTACTTTCTGGTTGACAAAGTGTTGTTCGATTTGTTCAAAGAATAAGTTGTACGTCTCCGCTCTTATCGCAGGTTTTATATAAACACATACAATTATATAAGTCATGTGATTGAACTTTATTTTAGCAGCTACAGATTCTATTCCATCACAATCAAACAGATTAAATGTTAATTCTTCAGACATATATTTATTATTTATAGCCACTAATACGCCACCCCTACCAGACTGTCGGTCAGTTCTGTACACGTTATATGTATTAGGAAATAGTTCACCATTGATAACATTTTTGTGTAGCCATGTTTCAGTAATTAAATAAATGTCATGGTCATACAATAAGACATTATTGTAAAAATCTACTATTTTTCCATTTAAACCTCGTACATTCTGATAAACACAATTTAAATAGGTAGTTTCTTCGCAGTATTGGGTACAATTTAGTTTTTTGTTTCATTGGATCGTTTTTTAATTATCTTTGGGGTATTGTTTAGATTATAAGATCACTTTCACCTAAAGATTCACGCCTTTTAAGTTCAGTGAATACTTTATTATATTCTTCCCGTTGAAGTAGAGTCTCATCAAGTCCAACTGTAATATTTCTATCAAGTTTATTCCTATTTTTCATTATTGTGTGCACCATAGATGTTTGTGCTGGAATTATTTTAAGTGGGCGCGTATTAGTACCCTTTTTAAATGTCATAAATGTCAAAGCACGCTGACATTGGGCGCTATCTGCAAAAATGGCGGCCAATTAAAACTATAACATTACTTTTGCGCCATTTTATACCTGTACAAAATGAAAATTGCGTCAAAATTTACGAACTAAGTTAATCTAAAACATATATACACTACAATATATCAATATACCACCAAAGGCTGACTTGGTGCTTATAGCTTTAATAATATTTTCTTTATTTAACCGATACTTGTTCTGCTCCTTCCCGAATAAAACAAAATTTTAAAATTAGGAAAAGTAAAACTCTTGTTATGTTCCAGTTTTTATTTTTAGGTAACTTACACGTGTTTCGGTCCATACGAATCATTATCAAAGTTAGAATGGAATGAAAATGTGCCAATATATATACAAATTAAATTAAGTCTAATTATAAGAAATTCCGGCGCTAATAATATTATTAGTGACTATTCCACTCCTATTGCATGTAGCCAATGAAAAGGAGGCATGTGTTATTTTTTAGCCAATCACGTCAATTTATAAGTGAATAAACACCAAGTTGCTGTTTATTCACCTGAATAACCTGAAGTTAGCTATTTCCCGACAAATGAATTGAATTAGCCTTGATAAAAAAGCGAAAAACGTTGTTTCTACGTATGTCAGTTGCAAGTAGGTTATAAAATCAAAAGGTTTGGTAAAACTTCATCATCCATAATAAATGCGATGGTGGCAAGTTCTGTACCAAAAAATAAAACTAAAACGAGATCGTGTGTTTGGAAACGATTTAAAGAATTCTGCGCCGATGAAAACTACCTGTTATTAGCAAAACTTCAATGAAAACTCTTGCCGCGATTATGATGACTGGGCGTATAATATGAAGAAGGTAAATGCAAATCATTATAAGGGAGGTGTTATTTAATCAATGTCGAATTTTTCGACCAAAATACTGCAGGAGATATATCATAAAAAATTTAATATAATTATTGAACCATTCACCGATATTCGTTTCAAGTCGTGGAATAGTCTTTCCAAATACCATTCGTGATGACAATTAAATCGGAATAAATTTTGTTTTTAGCGCATTTAAGTTTGTTGCTTATTCGCGATTTTTATTCGAGCAACTGATAGAATCGTGACAGTTGCTCTCATTAAAATCGCTAAGCAACAAACTTTCATGCAAAAACAAAATTTATTCGAGTAAATTGCCATCACTTATGGTATTACTTGTGAAAATTTCGTTCTGATTATTAAAAAGGCAGCAGGTCCGGAGCTGCCTTCTTTTTGCAACAAATAAAATGATTACGTCATTCGTAACAAGTCAGTGCACGTTTTGAGCTATGTTTTGTTTTGTTAATAAAGTAATTATTGTTTTACGTTAAATACATCAAATGTGCATAATATGAACCGTTTTGTTTATTATTTAAAAAAAACTACTATAAAACCGTTTGTGAATAACACCAGCACCAAGATCAAGAAAAAGGACAAAAAATTATTAATAACATCCCTTCAGGAAGAGAAATTTTCCGATGTTTGGAAGATGAGTTACATTATTCCAATCTATAAAAGTGGCGATCGTAAAAATATATTGCTCCTTAATCAGTGATACCAAATTTTTTTGGATAAATTGGGTTTCAACGAGTACTACATGAACAACAACAGGGATTTACAGAAGGAAAGTCCACTGTTACAAATTTATTAGAATTTGAATGGTTTTTGTTGAATGCCTTTGGGGATCATGTGCAGGTAGATACAGTATACTGATTTTTTAAAGGCGTTCGATATGATTCAGCACCCTATTCTAATCAATAAATTCATTTATTATAGATTTAATAACCAAATAATTCACTGAATTAATAGTTTCCTAACTAATCACCAACAAATAGTGAAGATTAGTAACCATTTATCAACTAGTTTTAAAGTAGTGTCGGGTGTGCCGCAAGGCTCACATGTTGGACCAATTTTGTTTCTGGATTTTGTCAATATTGTATGTGATTGCTTTAATTATGCTAGATATTTATTATTTGCAGACGATATAAAATTGTATCACCCAACGGATCATATTACACATAGTTATGAACTGTAATCTGATTTAGATAACTTGCGCGATTGGTGTGATTACAATGAACATCCTTTAAACATCGGGAGATGTAAAGTTATAACCTTTAGTAGACGATCTCTTTTAATTGAATTTAATTATAATATTAATGACGAGGTTTTAGAAAAAATACTGCAGCAAATCGAACCGGTCCTCCTGTCCAAACCGACGGACATCATGTCCAGGAAGCTCGAATTCGAATTACCGTTTAAGGTGTCGATTGAGGACCCCAAAACGGCTTTGGTGAGAGTCAAGGAGTTTGGTCGAGGAATATCAGCCTGATATACGGATGGTGCGAAGAATAACAGAGGTACTAGTATAGGCATTTATGGCCCTAACCAAAACCACAGGAGCTTAATGGCTCTGGGTACAACACCCACGATTTTGCAAGCGAAAGCAATTGCAATTTATATGTGCGCGAGAGAATGATACCTCAGACAGCCAAGCCGTATTAAAGGCCTATAGTCACGGCTCACGGACTGTCTAGGAATGTCGAAGATCCCTCTCGCAACTGGCGAAAAACAACTCGTTGACCCTCATGTGGGTCCCATGGATATTAAAGGCAACGAAGTGGCAGATGAACTCGCAAGAAGAGGTGCAAATGCCACTCCTACAGGACCAGAGCCCTATTGGGGACTCCCCATGGCGTACAGATGAGAGGAGGTGCATAAATGGGAAGAGGACAAAAGACGCATGCACTGGAACAATGTACCAGGCCTACGTCAATCAAAACGACTCATCAACCTCGATCACAGCCACAAGGTGCTTGAACTCACAAGGAACGAGCTAAGAACTTTCACCGGACTCAAGACAGGGCACTGTGCCCTCCGATACCATTTGTGGAAAATGGGAAAAGAGGAAAGTGGAAACTGCAGATTTTGTTTAAATTAAATTTATCAATGAATGATTATAAATCAGTTTGTTGTGTGTTAAATATTGAATACCTTGAATTGCGAAAGATCAAATCAGGCTTTTGCTTTTTGCCATTTAAAATGGTCACTGGAATGATTTCTAATAAATTTTTTTTGAATATATTGATTTTTACTTTCCTTTATCAAATTGATCTTTAAGAAATAAGCCATTATTTAGATTAAAAATATTATTAAATAGTTACAGTCTTAATAATCTTATTCAAAGAATTATGAGTTATGATAATTTGCTAAATTCTCAGGTTAACTTCCATATATTTAATGATATTTTTTTCAAAATTCAAATCCAAATTAAACACTCTCGATATAGATTAATAAGACTTCAAAATCTGCGTTATGTTCTATACATAGTTATATTTTGTTTTAGTTATAAATTGTATTTATTTGTATTACATTAAATAATTTCTTTTCCTTACAAATATATAATGTAGGTCATTATCTTTAATATGTGTGTATATATGTGTATATGTATATATTTTTCATGTAATTCGTGTATATAATATGTTAATAATATTAGAATAATTTTTGGAATTACCGTGAATAAATAAACAAATAAAATTATCAATAACAAAATAGAAAATACAGACTCACTAAAAAAATTAGAAGTATTCAAAATTAAGTGTTTAAATTGAGAAGGTTTTTACATAGGACAAACAAAATGAGCTTTTGAAACAAGGGAACGCGAACACAGAAAAGCAACTATACACGGATCAACAAATACAGGATTAACGGATCATTGCATAACCACAGGACAAAGTGATAATAATAATAATAATAGTCTTTATTTCTATAATTGCCATTTTGGTATATACATAAATTTACATAAATACGACAACAAAAAGGAAACGCGTCAAAAAAGAAAAGTAATAATACTATAAAGACAACAAATGTTATTTCGTAAATTCTGCCATTGTATATGGTTCCATTTCACATAAATATCCAAACAGGTTGTTTTTAAACGATTTAATATGTCTAGCATCTTTGATATATTGTGGTAGACAGTTCCAAAGCTTCAATGCATTATAAAAAGAACTTTTTTCGCTAATACACAATCGATGAATTGGAAGCTCGTAATTTTCACCATGCCGTGTTGCATAATTGTGGAAATGTTTGTATTCATTAAAAAGCTCCTTGTTAGTATAGTGGAACACAAGTGTTTCGTATATATACAATGCCGTGAAAGTTAAAATATTTAATCGTTTAAACATTTTGCGACACGATGCTCGAAAATTTAAATGTAAAATTATTAAAGGACTTGTTTTTGACATAAAAATATTTTGGAATAACTTACACTATTTCCATAGAATATTATGCCAAATCTTATCTTACTTTCGAATAGAGAATGATACATTAATCTTAATATGTTTATATTTACATATGGCTTAATCGACCTTATCATGTAACACACTATATATAATTTACTCTCAATGTAGTGCACATGCGCTTTCCAGCTTAATTCATTATCAACTATGACACTTAATAGTTTACAATGGTCTACAATATTTATTTCAGCACCCTCTACATTTATAATATTTGGAATGTCTAATTTGGACTTAATTGTTTTAAATATCATGACTGTTCTTTTAGAGTTATTTAACAAAAGTTGATTTTTATTAAACCATGTTAGTAAGCATTTGTAAACATGATTTTCTTTAAATATTACATCAGATATATTAATACCGCTAATTAAGGTTGTTGTGTCATCTGCATAACTCTCGATTAAACATTCATCTTGATTAATTATATTGAAAGGTCATTAACATATATGATGAAAAGTAGAGGCCCTAATATACTTCCCTGAGGAATGCCTGTATGTATTTCTAAAGGTAATGATTTACATGTGTGTACTTTCACTATTTGAGAACGCTACTTTAAGTAGGATTCAATAAGATTCTGAGCGATTCCCCTCAACCCGTATCTATGTATTTTTTTTAGCAATATACAGTGATTGATGCTGTCGAATGCCTTTGTTAAGTCTAAATACATTGCCAAAGGTATTTCCTTTTTTTCTAGAGATTTAATAACCATTGTTATAAATTAAAACAATGCTGTATTTATGCCTTTTCCTGAAGTAAAGCCATGCTGCATTGGACGAAATAGGTTACATGTATTGAAGAAATGCGATATTCGATTAAATATTATTTTTTCAAATACCTTGGATAATGCACTCAGCAGACATATCGGTCGGAAATTGGAATAATCTTTAGTATCACCTTGTTTGTAAACAGGCACAACAATCGCCGTTTTTAGTTGATTGGGAAACACACTACTAGAAAGACATAGGTTTATTAGGTACGTTAATGGTGTAAGTATTTCTCCAATAATAGCTTTTAGTAGTTTTGTACTAATTTCATCATAGCCGGCACTATTAGTGTTTTTAAGTTTATTGACTATATTATACACTTCTTCGGATGTTGCTGGGAACAAGCATATACTTTTTGGATTGACAGCAATATTTGAATCATCATATTCAACATATCTTATATTTTCAATTACTGGAATTTACAAAATGACTATTGAACTCATTAGCAATTTTCTGTTCATTTCCAGAAGGTAAACATTTATTTCTATTATTCTTTCCGACTATTTTATTTATTATATTCCAGGACGTTTTGTTTATGTTACCGCTCGTTAAAAGTTCATTTGCAATTTTATTTTTTCTATTTTGTTGTAATAATTTGTTGTAAATATAATTTTGTTTTTTAAATGATTCTCTAAATTCAGGATTAACTTTTGATGCTATCGAGAGAAAATCTAACACTTTCTTACATTCCATAATTTCTGGGTTATCTATCTTATCTCCTTTCATGTCATTTATATTTATATTTTTTATATGGAAAGCAATTGTTAAATAATTGAAGAATGACACAAATGAAACCATCAAAACTGTTATTTACATTAGTTAACGAATATACAGGGTGTCCCGTTAATGCGGGGAAATGGCTAGACCATAGATTCCTGGGGTCAAAATATGACGATTTAACGCAACTTATCTATATCCAAAAATTTACGGTTAAGCCGGAATTTGGCTTCAAAGTTTCAAAATTTTTTATTTCTTTTGTTTATAACAATTGAACGCTTTATTTGATTTGAATGAAACTTATTATTAATAAGTACCATAATATCATACATCATTTCAGTTATTGTTGGCATTAGTGATTGACAGGAAGTATAAAAAACAGTAGTACCACCACTTAAAAACTAAAATATTTTTTTATTGGTGCATCCAATAAAATCCCAAAAAAATTACCTGAAATATGAATATAGTATACTCATTAATAAGTAAATAAACTTACTCTATTAAATAAAAATTAAATAATATCAATTAATAAAATAAATCAAAACAACATCTAACACTTTTCAAACAATTTTCTTTGCAAAATCCTAATATAAACAAGATATCTGTTTGTTCTAAATATGAATATTTATGAACTATAATAAAGTTAAAAATTAATTGTTAAAAGACACTAAATAATTATTATTATACATAATTTACATTTTTAAACAAAGGCGACCACGAAAGACATTTTTTTTCGATTCGATGAAAAACTTGATTTTGTTTTTTCTAGATAAAAAATATACAGGGTGAGTTTTTTTCGATGTTGTCTATGGGGATCTCGGAAACTATAGGAGATAGAGAAACAGTTAAATGGGGAAAGAAGTGTAGATTTACGAGACGAATAAAATTTCACTTTCAAAGTTTTCAAAAAAATCAAGGGTAACTAGATATTTTGAAAAAAGTAAAAAGTGTCAATTTTTTCAAATCAATATATCTCGGTTATTATAACAGATAGAAAAAAACTGTAGAGGACAAAGTTTTAGATAATTTAATGTAGATTAATAAAAAATAATCAGAAAATTTTTGTCGCCATTATTTTCTGAGATATGACGCAAACTTACATTTTTTTTAATGGAAACCATAGTTGGCTATGGCCTCATTCAAAAGGTAAATTTTTTCTCTTTAATCCTATATAACTTACGACATAGTTATTTCTAAGAATAAGTGAGTTATAGTAATTTTAAATTTTATTATAAATAAAAAATGGGTAGCCATGAAAAAGATGAAAGTAAAACAATTGCAGTTGTTTATAATAATAGCAATATTGAAATTATTAGTTTTACAAGTTAAACAAAAATGAAAAACCAGCGCAAGAATAATAGTTTTGTAATTATCAAATGGCCTACTGTATGTGGTATAAACACATTTGTCAAGAGGATAATACGTTTCTTACAAAAATATTATGAACAGATGAATGGCGCTTTACTAATTGTGGTATTTTTAATCGCCACAATGAACATAGATGAACTCAAGAGAATCCACGAGAAGTTTCACAGAGAAAACTACAAATTAAATTTGGGTTTAATCCATGGTGTGTTTTGATTAATAATTCTCGGTTCATATATTTTTGAAAGCTCACTAAGTGAAAATGATTATTTTCATTTTCTTCAGAAAACATTTGAAGATACTTTCGATTGTTTAAATTTAGCATTACAAGCAAGATTGAAATGGTTTCAATATGACGGTGCTCCACCTCATAACATGTTGGCTTTAGAAATTATTTAAAAGATGCTTTTCCTAACTCATAAGTGGGAAGAAATAAACCAATCCCAAGGCCACCTAGATCTCCCGATCTGCGCGTTTTAGAATTTTTTCTGTGGGGTTATGTAAAAAAACAAAGTATATGAAAAATCATATCAATCCGTGGAGGATCATAAACTAGCTATTATTGAAACATTTAATTCAATTTACATCAGAATAGTCAAAAAAGTCATAAATTAAATTTTAAAAAGATATAATTTATGTCATAATAATATTAATAGTGGACTCTTTGACCATATTTTTTAATATTAAAATTTCTCTCCCATTAATATTTTGATAATTACAGAATTACTTTACGCTGTTGTTTCATTTTGGTTTATCTCTGTAAAACTAATCATTACAATATTGCTATTATTATAAACAACTGCAATTGTTTTACTTTTATCTTTTTCATGGCTACCCATTTTTTATTTATAATAAAATTTAAAATTACTCTAACTCACTTATTTTTAGGAATAACTATATCGTATGCCACATTGGGTTAAAGAGAAAAAAATACCTTTTGAATGAGGTCACAGCCAACTATGGTTTCCATTTAAAAAAATGTAAATTTGCGTCATATCTCGGAAAATAATGGCGATAAAAATTTTCTGATTATTTTTTATTAATATGCATAAAATTATCTAAAACTTTGTCCTTTACAGTTTTTTTCTCTCTTTTATAATAACCGAGATATATTGATTTGAAAAAATTGACACTTTTTACTTTTTTCAAAATATCTAGTTACCCTTGACTTTTTGAAAATTTTGAAAGTGGAATTTTATTCGTCTCGTAAATCTACACTTCTTTCCCCATTTAACCGTTTCTCTATTTCTTATAGTTTCCGAGATCCCCATAGAAAACATCGAAAAAAACTCACCCTGTATATTTTATTTTTTTGTGGGAAAACCGTAAAAGATATCAAATATTATTAAGAGATAAAAAGGTTTTTAAGTTAAATTGTCTTTCAAGTAATATTTTTTTAGTTTTTATTAGATCCACCAATAAAAAAATATTTTAGTTTTTAAGTGGTGGTACTACTGTTTTTTATACTTCCTGTCAATCACTAATGCCAACAATAACAGGAATGATGTATGATATTATGGTACTTATTAATAATAAGTTTCATTCAAATCAAATAAAGCGTTCAATTGTTATAAACAAAAGAAATAAAAAATTTTGAAACTTTGAAGCCAAATTCCGGCTTAACCGTAAATTTTTGGATATAGATAAGTTGCGTTAAATCGTCATATTTTGACCTCAGTAATCTATGGTCTAGCCATTTCCCCGCATTAACGGGACACCCTGTATATTTGTCAAATCTATATTCTTTAATGCATCTTTGAAATGTGAAACGTTTTGGGAGCTGAAAATGCGCATATATTTATATTTATGTTGAACGAGATTATAAAAAAATGATATTTTTTGTGCACAATGATCGGATATGTATGATTCAAATACCTCTGAAACATATCTATCGCTTAAATTTGTCAGTATGTTATCTATTATCGTAGTTGAGTTTTTCCCATATCGTGTGGGTTTGTTTATAGTAATATTAATATTAAATGATGTTAGTAAATTGATAAACTTAGTCCTACACATATAATCCCTACTAAAATCTATATTAAAGTCACCAACAATAAAAAGTTTTGCTTTTGAACTAAAAATATATGAAATGAGTGGATGTAATTTATCCAGAAATAAATCTACATTTGATTCAGGAGGTCTATATATAACTACACAGATAAACTTGACTCCCTGAGATGTCCGCTCAATAGCTGCAATTTCAAATAGACCTTCCTCAGACAATATGTTGATGTCCTTTCGCTCACTGCAATGGAATGATAGCCGTACGTAGAGTGCCGATCCACCATAGGCAGTTTGTTTTCTATCCTGAGTTTTTCTTGAGAAGCTACTTACAAGTTTGAAGTCTCGGATACTACTATTTTTTAAATTATCTTTTGTTTGCCAATGTTCGACTAGGACTAAAATATTACACTCTGGATGTTCTTCTAGCATTTTGTCTACGAGCACCGTTTTTTATGTAAAGATCTAATATTATTATGAATTATGCTCATAGATTTATTTATTAATTTGTAGTTTACTTTTATATCTTCTTTGGTCGTGTGTTTGTTAGATGGAATAAAAAACGACTTACACCGACATTCTCTGGCCACACATTTGCTTCCAACATTTTGTCTGCAAATGTGTGGGGTACTGATACTTTATATGAGGTATACTCTTCAGGATATTTTGCATTCATTTTTTCACATTTTGCTCCATTGATACCCATATTATTACTCAAATATTCTAGTAATTGCGCGCTCGTAGTTGTTGGAGCCAAGCGATATATATGGTAATGGAAATATTTAACCGATCCTTTAAGCACAGTGTCCTTTACGGTTATTATTTGTTACATGCTCTTCTATAGTTACCACTGGTTCTTGTTGCTCCACCATAGTTGATTTGTCTGGTTGTTTTGAGGTGCCAAATTTATTTGTTTCACTGTATTATTTTGCCTATATTAGTAGCATTAGCATAGGTAACTGTATTTATTGTCAAGTCTGGTGACTTTCGCTTTCTCTCGTCGCTGACAGATGGTTGTTTGGTTACAAATTTCTGCATATTTCTATTTTAATTTGAGTGTTTGTTTACATTTTTTTCAAAATTTTCGATTTTTGAGGTTAAACCTTTTATAATGAAATTTTTATTTTTAAGATCCTGTTATTTCACAGTTCTTTTTAATTCCTTGATTTCGTCTTTAAGCATAATAAGCACTTGCAGGCTGATTTTTTGGATTCCATTTCTTTCACATCGGTTACAAGCTATGATTTCAAACTTTTCCTCAGATTTCAAGCACTGTTCATGAAAATGTACTTCACATACGATGCACTGAATTTCCTCAAATGACATGGGACCGCCACAGACACAGTTATCACTTTTAAATGTTACATCAGAGCTATTTAAATCACTTTCTGATACAGAGCGACTTATATTTGCGTTCGCCATTATTATTTCCATATACCAATCCATATTTGCTAAAAAGACTAACAAAAACTAACTTAGAAGAATATCTAAAAATTGCACAATTCAATATACAGTCTATCAAAAAAAAATACCATACCTCTGGAGAACTTTCTACAAAATAAGATCCAATGAAGAGGATCTTCTAACAGTATGTAGATATAATCTAGCTAATATATCAACTAGAAAATCGTCACAGCATAGCGGAACAGTGATTTTAACATACAATTAATTTAATTTTGAAAAATGTATCGATAATTTATTGGAAGAAATTACATGTATTCAATTAAGTAACCCGAAAAAAAATATTTATTTCAATTTATGGATCACCCTTAGGGTATTACGAATAATTTTTAAATGCCTTTGAACAAATTCTGCAAAATTTACTTACTCTCAAGCAATAATCTGTTGTGACTTCAATGTAAATTGTAATTGTGAAAACAATTCTTTATACAATTTTGATGTGTTAGCAAGCGCTTATAATTTCAGAATAACCAACTGCTCAGATACTAGAACAACTCATTTGACAAGCATCTGCTTGGACAATATATTGATAAATGGTCAAGTAAAATATGATAAATCCCGCAATATCTGATCACAGCGCAATAGTCGAAACAGTAAAAAAAGATAAAAATAAAATAGTTACCGGAAAATTTCTTACCCCAAGTAAAATAATCTCAACATACCTTTTCAGATCCCCAAAATAAAAAGTCATAACAGGCACTTACGATGAATTCTTGTATATATTTAACAAATACTTTTCATTAACTAAAATAATTGTAAATACAATCCCAGCATCTAAAAATCAGAAGTACATAGATAGCTTACAACAACAACAAAATACAATACAAGCTCTAACAACAATATTTAAATATACAGGACAAACCCATATCAAGGATGAAATAAAAACGTTATAAAATCAATATCAAAATAACATGAATATTGCAAGAAAGAGATCTGGAATATAGTACACCAAGCACGCAAAAATAAATGCATTCCAAAAGCAACAAAAATAACAGCAAACCATATGCAGCAATATTTTGTAAACGCAAATAATGAAATAACTTCCACCTTGGCATGTGATAATGATAATTTTAGGTTATTACTACACAATTTAAAATAAATACAGACGGTTTATTTTTTCTTGAACCAGTGACAAAGTACGAAATTATAAATATCATATCAAATCTAAAAAATTCCAATTCAACGGATATATACGCCATATTAAAAGAATAAATTGAACATATAGTTCCAATATTTACACGCATAATTAATATTATATTTGTCGAAGGAGTATTTCCCAAAGGACTCAAACTTTGTAAAGTCGTACCTGTACATAAGAAGGGAAATATTAATGAGGCAAAAAGCCATAGTCCAATCAGTATAACGCCAATAGCAAATAACAATAAAAAATCGTTTGTATCGTTATATGGTAAACTTGATCAGTGCCACTCAATATGGTTATAAGGTTATGTGTTCTAGATCCAGTTTTTAAACTTAGTAGAAAATATATATCACGCATTTGAAAATAGTGAAACTACTAGTGCAGATTTGTTAAACCTAGGTAAGGCCTTCGATTCTGAATGTTTTAATAAACTTCTCTACAAAATAGAATATTATTACGCCTTTAGAATTATTAAAATCACACTTATACAACCGAGAACAAACCGCCTATACTCGCATACAAGTATACTAAAGCAAAGCACACCCCAAGGAACTATTTTAGGCCCGCTGATATTTCTTATATACACAAATGATTTAAAAACCAATATAACAACTGTTGACACGTTTCAGTACGCTGATGATCAATACTCTAGTAAGAAAAGACTACCCACATTCCGTAAAAACAAGAATCGAAATCGAGGCAGTACAATGGCTTAAACACAATGATCTTGCAATTCATGAGACGAAAACCAATATGATTTCCTATCCTTTTTCAAATGCAATTAAAACGGATAATATCAAATTTTTAGGGATTGCATTAGATCCCAACATTGAGTTGGGAGGAACATAATCCAAATTAGTGAAAGAATTTGTAAACGCATATATTTATTACGTAAAATATCAGAACAGGTTAATTCATACATCGTACGCATGTCATATTTTGAATATATTCACATTATTAATAAAGATATAATACTGTGGGGAGGTACTATTGTAAAGCTGGCTTAAAGCAATCTTAAAGCAATCAGAGAGCTGCTAGTTATTTTACTTTATTAAGTATATGTTCTGTGCCTGGTTTGTATAATTTATCATGTTTACTAACAAAATTGTTAATAAAACCCTTTGTCCTACATATAACAAGTTTTGTCATTCGGCTTCTTTCTCAACAATTATAAATGTTATTTAAAAGTTTAAATAATGTTTCTTAAAGATCTCAAATAATATGTAGATACAATTTTACTGAAATGCGACACTTTGGCAGAGGAGAACACAAAATTAAAACAGTTTAATAATCGATCTGAGCAGTTTAAAACAGAAAATATTAATGTAGTGCAAGCTACTATATACGGGGTGGGCCAGATTCAAGTTTCTTTTTAAAAATGCAATAATATGCACAAAGTTTAATTTTGTTCAATCTATTGTGGCTTTATTAGTAAGAGCAAACATTCCCATTTGATATAAAATACAACTTCATTTGAGTGGCTGCCTCGTCTGGCTTCGTAGTAGCGCATTCTGTCATTCCAATTTTCCAAGACCTTGTTGATGATTTCGGGCTATAACTCACGGATTTCTTGGATGATATTGACCTTAAGTGCATGCGTCGTTTCTGAATTGTTGGCACAACATCGGTTCTTCACGGTTACCCACAAAAATAAACCCAAAGGGGTCAAATCGCAGCTCTGAGGCGGCCCATTGACATCGCCAAGACGGCTGATAACACGATTTGGAAATTTGGTGCACAAAAGATCGATTGTGGCATGGGCTGTGTGGAATAGCGCGTCATCCTGTATAAACTAGGGGTCATCCAGATCCATGTTTTCAATTTCAGTAAAAAAATTCGCATAACATGGCTCCGTAACGCTCACCATTGCCGAAACGTTGTTTCCAACCGCATTTTCGAAGAAAAATGGTCCAATGATGCCATCACTCCACAATTCGCACCAAACTCTCAATCTCTGTGGTTGCATTGCCTTCTCGACAATAACGTGAGGGTTTTCCGTCCCCAGATGCGTCAATTTTGTTTGGTAACGCATCCGCCAAGATGAAAATGTGCCACGTCAGAATAAATGATTTTTAAGTACTCACTTTGGAAATAGGTTTGGAATATTTCTTAACGTTGTTCAAGCGTAAATCGACTTATTTCATACCGCGGAGGTATGATACTGACTTTCAGTCAAGATTTCGAACGGAAAAAAGCTGTCAGAATCAAAATAATCTATGATTTAAAAAGAAACCACTAGTTGGCCCACCCTATATAAGAAACTAAGAAAATAATTTAGAGGACAGTGTTACATATGTTGAACCAAAAATAATAAGATACATTTTCTACTTTTGCTATATTTAATGTATATTTAAAAATACCAAAAAAATTGATTTATTTGCTTATTTTATTTGTATACATGCTATAAAGTTTAGTATGTATTTGATATTTTTTCTTTGCATTTTACACACTATATAAACCCTAGACTTTATAAATGGCATCAAAAAAATATTTTAATAATGTTTGTTTATTCACTGATTTACTCTTTGTTGCTATTCATTGGAAGTTTTTCTGTAATATAGGAAATAGTTCATTAGTTATTAATTAACATGAATCCTTTTTTCTCATAGTTTTAATGTTATTCTACTGAGATCTACGAACTCCAAAATACCAAGTAACTAAATTATATACTTAATTTAAACAGAAACATTAACAACTTCAAATTAATGCACCAAAACTCTGCAATATGAACAAAAATATTTAAGACCTTTGTTTTACTAAAATATGGCAGATAGAAAACATTAATTTATATAACTTACATAATTTTATAATTATATACAAACTCTAGAAACTGAGGTAACATTTGTTCAAAAATGTTTTTTCTTCCTGGTAGTAATACCTGTCCAATTAGCCAGTCATCCACAAATCAAATCCAAACCTTCAATAAGAACATTTGTTAAAACGATCTTCAAGTATCTCATGTGGATTTTTTTTAGCTCAAACATTAGATAATACAAAAATTCATTAAATAATAAAAAGAATCAGCGTCAGTAGTTGAGGAGTTTGAACCAATGTTTGATAAAGCCATTGACAGGATGCAGTACATGGAGGCAAATCAGTAACGAGAAGTGCCTGAACACATTATATGTAATATGGTTATTAGAAATAGTTTCTAGGAATTTTCCAAACAGTTTCATTATTTACATTCAAAGTATTTAGATTTTTTCAAGTACCTGGATCCCTATCATGCCGTACACATTTTCTATTCTACTGTCCTTTCTATCATCGGCCTTCCTGATCCTCCACTTCGTTTCCATGTGCCTCTTTCATAAAGACGTTGATGATGAATACTTTGGAAGGTTTTTCTTTTAGGAATATTACGATCAGGAAATCGTTCAATATACAAGCACCTATCTTGTAATGAATTATAACCAACAAGTCCATAAATGATATGTAACAGTCATCTTACGACTATGATTTAATAATCATTATAAGTGATATATACAAAATATACAAAACGATGGTAACATGGAAGTGGAAATAAATAACAGAATAAATAAAACAACAAAAATATTCCATTTATGAAGAGTACATTTATAGTAAAGAAAGAAGTACAGAGCGGAAACATGTACTAACAAATGAACAAAAACGTAAGATCCAAGCAATAGAAATGAAGTACTTGAACAGAGTAAAAGGAGTAACACGCCGGGATAGGACTAAAAACGAAATAGTACGAGAAGAACTAGACATAGGATCGATTCGGGATTGGATAGAACAAAATCAGCTAAAATGGTATGGACACTTAATACGTATGAGGGACACGAAACCAGCGAGGCGCATATGGGACACAAGAACACGAAGATCGAAAACATGAGGAAGACCAAGAAAAGGATGGAGAGATGAAATAGCTAAAACATGAATGAAACGAAACCTAGACTGGATAGAAGCAAGGAAAATCGCAAATGACAAAAAGAAATGGGAATTATTTGAACACAATAATAAAAAATAATTTATATTAAAAGCACAGAAAAAAAATAACCCTTACACCTTCAGGTAGAGAAAGGGTCTTACATTATATATATATATATATATATATATATATATATATATATATATATATATATATATATATATATGACATAAACATCGATAAGAAGAATAAGAACAATAATTATAGCAAAAAAATATCACAGCCCAAATATGATTTATATATAACTAACAGGTAACTACTCAGTAAATACCTCGTGCGTTAGTCATATTTATTAAATAGTATTAAAGATGTATTGAAACTGTCATACCTTTCATTGTAAAAGTATAAATAAATTATTACCTTATTGGATTTGTTTCTCTTTTCAGCAAAGTCTATAGAAAGAGAGAAAGCCTTAGTACAAGAAAATTAAAACTCTGCTTATCCTAGATAGACTGGAACTATAGTCTGTTCGTTGGATCTTTCGTCGTACGTCACTAATTATCGCTTCGAGAAACGACGCAAAAACATTCAGTCTGATAAAGTAGACCAAATGCGTTAGAAAAAGAACGCACTCTAAAACTTTCGTCGTTTTTTGAAGCGATAGTTTGTGACGTACGACGAAAGATCCAACGAACAGACTATACCTAACATTATCACCGTGATGAAATGAAAACCGTCCCATTCGCAGATAACTTAACCTTGATAATAAACGAATGTGCCTAAAATATCACGATACTAAATAAATAAAAATATTTGATAACAAATAATATGTTGAAAAATAACAAATATACACAAACTTAATTAAAAAAACAAACAATAAGGATCTAAGCAATGTTATAAACATAAAATTGATAAGAATAAGGGGAATGTAAAATCGTTTTGGTGGCAAATGTGTTTTTTAACTTATGTGGTAAATGTAAGACATCATTTTAAGAAATAGTAGACGCATTCACCAATTACTTTATTAATATAGGTTGCAACTTAGCCGCTAGTATAAAATAGAGAATTAATAAGTATAAAATTCATTATGTATTCGATATCGCTATGTATCCACCCAATGACAGAATTTAATGCCAAATCATTTAATACTAAATTAAATAAGTTCATTACTTACAAAATAAATAAAAACTTAGAAAGCACCACCACTCACACTATTAATTAACACTGCTTTAACTTTAAAACGGCTTCAGTAAAATTTTTATTTAAAAAGTAAAGCACGGAAGAAATTAACCACTACATATAGTCTGTTCGTTAGATCTTCCGTCGTACGTCATAAAACAATCGCTTCGAGAAACGACGCAAAAACATTCAGTCTGATAAAGTAGACCAAATGCGTTAGAAAAAGAACGCACTATAAAACTTTCATCGTTTTTTGAAGCGATAGTTTGTGACGTACGACGGAAGATCCAACGAACAGACTATAGTAATCTTCCTTATATTCAATTTGGCCAAAATTTATAACAGATTTAAGAACTTTTTCAATACTTTCCAACAGCTAAATAAAAACCCGTCCGTTTATACAAAGTTAATGTCAGAGTATCGACAATAATCGTAAAACCATAGGTTTGCAGAAGGCATTCGATACTGTTAATGATGATATTCTCTGTGGAAACAAGATAGATTGGTTGCAGTAGTTAGAGAAATGCTAAATACATTTTAAAAAATTCAACGTGTAAAATTAAGTAATTACCGATAAAATGAGCAACCGTTTTTACACCCAATTTATTTCCAGTCACATAAATAATCTATTCGAATTAAAATCAAATTTCATTTGCAGATGACGTAGTATTTTTTTTTTCTTCAAAAAGACACTATTGAGAATTAGTAGTAGTAGTAGTAGTGTTAGGCTATCGACCACGTGGTCCTTCCGCCATGTGTCATTTGTGTATTTGTGTGTGTGTAAATGAGCTTGTTACTTTAAAGGATCGCCCTCGTCACTTTAAAGCACCATTAATTGGATCCCAATGGTGAATGGTACCGGTCACCCATCCGACTACTGACCCGAATCAAAGTTGCTGCACGTCAGTTCGGGGCCGTAACCGATGCGCCACCACCGGCGTGTAATTGAGAATTATTTACAGGTCGCAAAAGGACCTTAAAGGTAACATTAATTACTTATTGTATAACTTTCTATCCTTAAATGTTGTTAAAATGAAATTCTTACAGTTTTTATGCAATGCCAATATCCTGGCACCTTTATGGCAGCTAAGAAAGAGGTAAATTGATACATTCTGCTTTAAGTAAATAAAAAATAAATACTTAGGGGTGATTCTTGACTAACATTTAAACAAACATATTCTTGGAGAGAAATTAGAGATGCGCATAGTGGCAGTTAAAAATATATTCTAGATTATTGTATTGCAGCGCCTTAAAAAATATTATTTGATTCGCTAGAGAAAAATCATATATATTATGGTCTCACTTAGGAAGTCCAGCGTGATTCAAGTAAAATTCTCTTCACAGAAATAGCCAATATGTAGCTCATTTCGAGAGGTCTATAGTACATAACCGATATTATGGTCTTACTTGTTGAGAAACAGCTTAGAAAACCTAACTGAACCTATCAAACAGACATACTATTTACAGAAACCAATGTTTTGAATATTTGAAAGAAAATGATCTACGAGCTCTTTCTATTCAATTAAATGCAAACATGATTATAACACAAGAATAGGAGACAAAATGGTTCTGAATTCAAGGATGAATTTATCCTTTAGCCAAAGATCACTCAACTACGAATTCCCTAAAGTTTACAATGCAATACCCGAACATGTAAAAAACCTAAATTCAGGATGTAAATTTAAAGTTCGAGCAGTGTCTATTTAAATCATTGTGTTAATACTGTCCGTAAACGATATACACACGAATAAAGTATATAAAACGTCGTTCCACATTTTCCGCATCCAAAATATAACTGGCTTTCCAACGTGCAGACGAATGGGCGGATATAGGAAGAGTAGCTCCAGGATCTAATCCGAGGAGGTTCAAGCAAAAGGAACCAGGAACTTCGTTAGTGCACAGGTAGATTCAGTGACGAACGTAACCACAACGCGGTAATAGAATTTATCAACCAAACAACAATTTATAAAAACGTTGAGGGAATCACCGACGCCAACGTTCTCACCGCTTTTCCACTTCTCCTTAAAACGGATGCTCATAGGTGTTTATATCTAGTCAAAGACCAAGCAATGACATGGGACCAAGCCACGAAGATGCTAGGCAAAGGTTTTTCGCAAAATAAATCTGACCACGCAATATACCGCGAAATATTTGGTACAGACTAAAAGATAAACATACCACGGCATTATAGCTAAATATGTTCTACAGCTTCTCTAAGGGACCGAATCCCAAGAAAGGACATCAGTGATTATGATGAGCTCCTCATAAAAGCCGGACTAGTGGAAGAGGGTATCCGAGAAGCAGAAATACCGGAATACATTCTCCAAAAGAAGAGAATAGATAGCGATTTTTGCTGAATTAGTGGAGGATAGCATCTGGGAAGCGGAAATACCGGAAGACATTTTCAAAAAGAAGAGAGTAAGATGCGATTTCTGCAGTAATTTTGACCTTATAGCGGCTGGGTGCAAAAAAGCGGGCCGAAGCAGAAGTACCCATATCCAAACAAGTAATACGTCAACTACAACACCAAACTTCTGCGCTATCGAAGTAGCTACTCTGAAATACCGGCCATCTGTCCGAATATACATGGAAATAAGCTCGGTAAAGACTATCCTGGGCATGACAGCCTGAGCCCTTAAAAAGCAATCATGTAAAGAAACACGAGAGGTTATGAAACTAACTCAGACAGAGATAAATACAATGATCTAGTTGGTGACAAAAGTCACAGCTTCCGTTTTCCTTAAAGGAAAGGAAGAGCACAGTGATTGCCCTCCCTAATACTCCCAAAGCCAATACCTTCTTAGGAATCGTCTTTATCATTCGATCCATGCAAGGCATATAGACCAAAATATGCTTCCCATCGCAAAAAGGATCGCAAGTCAAATCCAGATATCTGTGGAAAGATGCAGCATACTAAATCGATGTCACGTGGAAATTGATGCATTTCAGCAGTCGGCTCCCGCATGTCAAATTACCAACAATCGATGTCGAAGCCGAACGATTCTGTTCTTACAAAATGCACAGAGGTATTCCCGAAAGTAGTTCCTCCCACGACTCTGTGCGAGCACCACATAGAGACTACGACAGCCTACAAATTGCCTCTCCGCCATACTGCCGGACGTCAGGCCGTACCGAAGCACTGCACTGAGAGATAGCTCTACTACTACTACTACTAAACGCCACCATTGAGGAATGAGAGAGCGCTTTTTAGCTCCCTTTGCATTGGTGCTCAAACGAGACGAAACGTTGCGGATGAGCGTTGACTACTGAAAATTGAACGATATTACCAATGCAGACGTATATCCGATGCCCTGCATTGACGAGCTACTATGTGCCGCTAAAACCACCAAGTACATGGCTATGATAGATTTACAAGCTGCATAATACCAAATTCCCGTCAAAGGAACTATCGCTTCCATCGGTTTCCGTTTGGACTACAAAATACCACCGCTATGTTTGCCTACTTAGACGATATAGTTCTTATCTTACCGTATTATGTAATTTTGTAGTAGGGGTAAATAATTTACAAAATGAAGTATTCTTTCAAAAAATTTAAGCTTCAATGGACGTTTTTACAATTCCGGTGCATACATTTACTTTCTGGTCGAATTATGTATAACGTACTGTACTGAATTGTGGGTTTTCTGGTGCACACTATCAAAAATTTGGTTTACTAAACCATCTAAACAAAATGTCTTTAGTCAAAAACAACTACCAAAATTGTAGGTTGGCATTGCATCTATCATTATTAAAACTTGAAACTGTGTTAACAGATGATTTACTTACTAGCTGGTTTGTAGCTACTTGTCCAGTAGATTTGTGAGAATGTTCTTCTAAATCGCCCATAATATAATACTCTTACTAGATAAAATTTTGTAAACGTTTTTCATTATCATTAAATTTGATTGTCGTAACTTATTGAATCGAACATTTGTAAATTTTGAAGCCATTTACACGTTTTTTTTTTAAATTTAATCTATGCTTGTAATATATTGAAAATTATTTTCTTGTCAACGTGTCTAGTAAAAATTATCCAACTTCCATAAAAAAATATTAAAAAGTTACTACGCGTAGTAACTTTTCCTTCTTATTTTTCTTAATTTTTGTTACATACTTGAAGACTCAGCAGCCGTGCGCTCAGTTGCTATTAGAGTGTAAATTGAAAAAAAATTTAAAAAAATACTAAGGATAAGACATAGTGAAATTATTTTCTAATTTAATGTTATGTTAGAAAGACCATGGGTCGATAGCCGTCAAATAAATCAGTTACGAATATTATTGTAAATACCTAATGTAAAACATAATAAATAAAGATGTTTGTCTCTCTCTCTCTCTTATTTTCATAAAAGAAGATACGTGTCTATGGATAAACAGAGGTGATTGATAGAGGCGATTGATTTCCAATAGAAATAAAAAGATATAGAAACCATGACAGCTGTGATGTTAACATGAGCAAGAGAAAGATGTGATTTAGATCACCACTTTCTTCACAATTACAGTTAGGGAATGTAGTTTGACGTACTTAATACATGAGATGGGGAAGAATTGTGAGACAATTGAATCTTAAGTAGTTTTGTAATTAACCTCCTAACAAGCAATTTGGCATTAAAAAACCAAGGATGTGAGGAGATTAAAGGGTTTAAAAGAAAATACTTGGGATACCTTCCCAAGACTATACGCAAAGGCGAGTACCGATTTTTACATTAAGATAATCTGGCTGTAGAGAATTATAATTGGAGGAGGGTTGGCAGTTGTTGGGCAGATTTAACTGTTCTGTCGGTTATTGTATTCCGTTTAATAACTACAAATCCGGAAACCTATCGTTCTTACCTTACCGGACATCATTTATGATCTAGCGCTGGCCTTGAAGAAGCTACGAATTTACCGGCATTCGCATGTCCACGAATCCTAGGATACATTCTCACAGTCGAAGGCATCAGTACCGAAAAAAATAGATACAATATAATAAATTAGCATACCAGCGAATCCATCTCGGGTGCAATCATTCATACAGATGTGTAGCTGGTACCGGAAGTTCATCAAGGAAAATTTTAGCCACCATAAAAATTGATGTCGGCTTTCAACCCTTGAAAACTAAAGTCGTTATTAGGTTTACCATCAACACTGCCATCTGCCAAGGAACCGTATATTCTCCATACGAAGTTGGCACCGATCTATGGATGATAAGATCGACACTGTCTCCTGCGAGATTAATGAAAAAGCCCACGAAAAGGAGCAGGGCCGACAAAAACGTCGAAAAACGATGACCCGGCCTAAGTTACAGCACCAATGACCAGGTACTCTTAACAACCCACCCGATAAGCTCTGCTCAAAAAAGACGGCGAGCAAACTCGTCTCTAAACACATCGTACGAGATCGCTGATCTAGCTACCTCTACCGAGGTTCTGGAAGAGTACTATTGATCCACTCTTCTTCTTGTAGTACCATCTCCATCTAATGAAGGTTGGAAACTATCTCAGCAAAATCATCACGGTCCTTTACAGCTTGGAAGAGGAAATGAGCATAGAAGCATATTCAATCATGTATATTTTTTAGCCATGAGTGCTTCTTTCTTCCGATGCTACGTTTTTCCCTCAAAATAGTAAAATATGAAAAACACTTAACTAACGCACTTACTATGTTTTAACCACTAAAAATTATGTAATATATATACATATATTACAAAAACGCACGACTTAAGTTTCGACGGTTTAATGTCATTATCAAGTCCACTTGATAATGACATTAAACCGTCGAAACTTAAGTCGTGCGTTTTTGTAATATATGTATATATATTACATAATTTTTAGTGGTTAAAACATAGTAAGTGCGTTAGTTAAGTGTTTATCATGAATTACCACGTAGTAACGGTCACCACAATCCTTATGATAAAATATGAAAATTTACACAGATTTTCTTATACTGTGGTTTTTATAACTGACACTTCCAATTTCTTTAAACTGGTTTAATAGTCTGTCAAAAATGGCTGGCTTAGTTCTTTCGGGAAACCTTTAAGTAAAAACACGACAACCCAATAAAAAATATTGATGACATTCTTTAAGCATAAAAATAATGCCTTCTTTTGAGTAAATCTTCATTTTTTACCAAAAAATACAACAGCGATATTCAAACAATAACAATTACTAACGATCCAACACAAAAATGCAAAATAAGACAACTATAACAAAAGACAGGCTTTTTAAGCTAAAGTGACAGACTAAATTAATTATCTGACGTTTTTAAATACCAAAGAAAACTAGATACATTAAAATTTTTACTTAAAAAAGTACTAAAACGGTGCAATAAACAATATATTGGCGTTTTCTGTAAAAACGAGAAGACTTAACATTTAAGATATAAATACCATTCGATAGGTAATTAAAACGTGCCTTTGCTGATAAATTAATAAATATAGCGTTCCACTTAAATAAATAAAGTTATAGCCATTTAAAGTTCTCATTTGTTAATTTCCAATTTTTTACACCCGGCATAATATGTCAAGTTTATTATACTTGGAAAATAAAATATGATCTATTGTTACATTTCAGTGTAAATTTGGAATGCATAACTTAATTATTTTTTAAATATTTGAAACATGAAAATTAGGTAAAATTTTTACAAAATTCAAATTATTTCAAAAACCTTAAGGTTTAGGTAATAAAAACCTTATCAAAACACACACTCATTTTTATCGAAGGATCCAAAAATGCAATAAAATACAGGGTGTTTCATTAAAAAAAACACAACTTTGATTAGTTTTAGGGTTTTTGGGACACCCTGTATATTATGAAAGTAATTTTAAAAAGTAGCCCTAATAGACCCCCATATATCCCCAAAGTGAAACTTTTTGAAAGTCACGTATTTTGGCCACAATATTCCGTGCCGTATAGCGTGAATAACCTTGTATAATAATAAATTAATTGTATAAAACGTCTCTTTGCATTCTCAGCATCCAAAATCCCACAATAAGTTGAATTAAAAATTTGTATTCTATTTATAATGTATTCCAACTGCAATATTCCTAAAATTTTTGTTTTTAATTTTTTTCCTTCTTAAAATTGTGATTATATTTGATAATTTATTTACTACCTATATATGTCATTTTAATTGTAGATTAATATAACTTATATTCTAGATTAATTGTAAGTATATCTTTTAATTTCAATTATTTTTTGAAAATATAATATTAAATAATATTTTATAAAATTCACATATCCAATAGAAACTTGTTAATTATAATTACTAATACATTTTGCTCTTGTGGTAGAAAATAATTTAGATATGACGTTATTCGCTTTTCTAACTTGTAATATTTGATTCTAATTGTATAGAATACTTTACTCGTATGTTTTGCATAAAATTGTTATTATGCATTTGGTTTAACTAGACTGCTGAATATGATAACTCAAAATTAAAGCTAAAATAATAAAAAATGAGATGAGCACTGGCACTCCTTATTTAGTTAGTATTCGATTAATAAAAATATCCCTTGCTGTTGCCACTAAAATATCAATTATTGGGGTGACATTGTCGCCTGTCGTAATAAATAGTTATTTAGTCTGGCCGGAACAACAGCGGGGTCATAAGGAAGGGTGGGGAGGGAGAAATGGCGATTTATAATAATTATTGTCCGTTTATCTATTGTACGGTGACAGGGTAATCCTTTTGTGTTAGGTGTTGGTGTTAGGTATTGTTTATATATCCTCGGCCAGGACGTCTCACTTGTTATAATATCCTTTGGTAAGCCGGCGTCTTAACGTTTTCTCTGACGTCATAACTCACGCTTAACGTCACCTTACTTCCGGTAGAAATGCTCACCGTCACCTCTGATAAACATCTCTGTCCCTTTCCCGGCCTCACTTTCCCGCGATATTGTTTGTCGCAACTGTGTTCTAATTCCAATTTTATTTGACCATCCGCGGACTCGTCGCACCTGTTCGCGATTCAATTAAAATTCCTCAATGACCGTGCCGGAAATAAATCTTCCCGTGGCCCATCAAATATAATATAAAATTCCGATCGTGTAGTAGAGGAGCAAGTTTTCGCAAACGAGATTTTGATTTCGCGTTGCCTGGGGGGGATTTAAAAAAATAAACGCTCTATACTCAGAGGGGAAATCCATCTGTAGAAAGTAATTACAACGAACCTTGTTCCCGTGAAAATTCCCCGAGATGTAATAAAAAAGCAAGAGGATTTTTCCTCCTTCACCTATCAACAATGTGTAGTCAATTTTCCTTTTGCCGGAGTTATGGCTCTCGCGGGTAGAGGGCAGCTCGTAAAACAAAATAGGCTCCTCGCGGATCATCTTGCTTTTTTATGGCCTTTTCCATATTTTCCTCTCGTGCTTTTTTTAGCTGTTTTGTTTACATTTGAATCGGTTCCGTCAAAAGAAATCACAGTTTGAAATAAATGGCTTAACATTTTTTCACACATACACGCATTTGAATCTCAATGGGGGAATGTTTACAAGATTTTTTATAAAATGTTTTTATTCGAGACCATTGTTGTGATTATATGTATATAAAAAAATAATCCGTATCCATGGTTAAAACGTTTCCAGATTCCAGTGTTCAGAGGGAAAGTTACACAGTCTAAAACAGAAAAAAAGACGAAGATTATTAATATGTATGACACCTTTCAATGTTTTTATATCACAATTTTCTTTATGTATAATAATATCATACTTTTTTATAAATAGCGAATTGATTACCCAAATTATTCATAATGATAATAATAATCTTTATTAGTGTCAGTAACATAGGTTTTACACACGTCATGATTAATTTGTTTCACTTATTTCACAGCAAATAGTTTTAGTTCAAATAAAAAGAGTATAATTAATTAACAATTGCATATGAAATATAATTTAACATAATAGTACTAAAATGAACGCATTACATATTAAAAAATTTAAAATATACTACCAAATTTTATAAATACAGTAGTCTTGTTAAAAGTATTAAAATGTGTTAAGAGTAACAGATATAAAATATAAAATATAAAACTTGAAAACTAATTGACAATATATAAGGATTTAGTACATATCAAAATTAAACAATGGTACGGTTTAAGTATTCAATTATGGAGTAGAATGCATGTTCTATTAGATAGTTCATTCACCAGTCTTTGAATTGTATTTTTGGTAATTTCTGCACACTATTAGGCAATACTGATAGTATTTGTATTTTGACATCCGTACTATCATATTTTACAGAGATTACTATATCGTCGCATATGAAATTGTTGACATATTTGGACTTTGTATTGGCAGATCATTGATGTAGATAAGAAAGAGTAAGGGACCTAAAATGTATCCTTGAGGTATCCCATGTATAATTTTTATTTTTTTATATTTATTTTCCTCAGACGTACTATTTTTTATCACGGCTTTTTGACTCCTGTTTGCCATGTAAGACATTAATAATTTACAACTTTCTGGGCTAAAATTGTAAAAATACAACTTTCCCAATAGAATTGAGTGAGTAATGCAATCAAATGCCTTACTGAAGTCCAACAGAAGAACAGTCACAATTTCGCCATTTTCAAAAGCGTAAATTACGAAATTGATAAATTTACTGATTGCTGTGGTTGTCGATTTGTCTGTCCTGAATCCGAATTGTGAGTTTGTTAATATTTGATTTGATTCCAAGAAGAATGTCATTTGTTCCGCTAGGATATATTCAAATACTTTTGAAAGTTAAGGGTTATTTATAGAAAGTCACTTGGTTGGTTTCACAATTTTTACGATTTATTCCGACTAGTTTCGATTTTTACATCATTATCTAGGAATATGTATGTATATAATGATGTAAAAATCGAAACTAGTCGGAATAAATCGTAAATATTGTGAAACCAACCAAATGCTTTTCTATAAATAACCCTTAATATTAAAAATGTTTCACCACGTGATAAACAAGAAACAAATTCAACAAATACTTTTGAAAGTATGAGGAATATGTATTGGAACAACACTTCGCTAGTTTCAGGCAATCTGGCTGGGAAAATGCCTCTTCTTAGTGATCTGTTTATAAGATAGGTGAGAGGACTTATTATTACATCAATGACCACTTTAATTAAGTCGATGTTACGGTTGTATATGTCTTTACTGTTCTTGTTTTTATGTTTAAAAATGGTGCCACGTATTTTGACACGATATTTCCCTAAAACGAAAATATTCTGACGTGTTTTTCCCAGAGGTCAACATATTTTGTATCGGGTCTTGCTTACATTCTGGTATTGAAACTATTACCGCTTTTGCTATTGTTGGTAAGTACGTATTGAATTATTTTGTACTTAAATCAATGCCCTCATTTACATTAGAATTTTTGTGTGTTTTTGTTTTTATAACGTTCCAGATCGTTTTTAAGTGATTGGAAGTTCATTAGCATTTCGTTGTTTTTAATGCGTTGTTTATATTCGATCGATGGCATATGCTTCCAATTTTTCTATTCTTCTAATTTATTTCTTAGACATTGTATATTAATGTAAAAGAGTAACGTTTTTTCTTCCCTAGAATTAACTGTGGCTCTATTACTATACTTCTTACCCGTGGACGTAGTGCCTGCTTGGGAAACCTTTTGAATAAAAAACGTCTCAATCCTACTTCATTTGGCCATATAGCTTATCATATGGAACTCCCACTTGAAAAGATGCATATTCCTCTGGCCGTCTTGATTTTAGTTTTTCACATGAAAGTACCGTTATGTTGTTATTTTTCAAATGATCCATTATGTCATCTGTTGTAGTATATGGATGGAGGCGATATATATGAAAGTGGGCTCGCTTTTGTATACCTTTGAGAGGAAAACTGGTAGTTGATGTCTGTTCTTCTTCCATAGGACCGGCATCTTGCACATTCAGAGATTCTACACCAGAAACAATGTTTTCATTTGGTTTAATGTTATGTTGACCATTGTTGCCTTCATTATAATTTTTGGATATTAGGTTGCCTAGAGTTGACCCACAGTTGGTGTGAAAGTAACCATCTTCTAGGATATTATCGATGCTAACGACCGGCTTATCACTTAATTTGGATATTGGGTTGCCTACAAAGGACACACAGTTGGCGTTTGAGTAAGAATATTCTTGGTTGGTATCGATATTGACGTCTGATTTATCACTTAATTTGACGAATAAATTCAACAATTGAATTTTCCGGTATAATAACTTTTTTGGACCGCCTCCAAACGACGATTCATTAGACGTGACATCATTTCTCAATTTTACACTCTGGTAAAAACTCCTCACCAGGTCATGATAAAATTTCCAGATCAATCTTTAAAAAATTCCCTCATGAAATCCACACGTTTATTTTTAAAATTTTCAACTTTTTTTCAGCTTCCGACTAATTACACTCCTTCCTGTAATTGGTAAACTCTTTGAATCCCTTATCAAACAAAAACTCCTTCAAATCTTAAATAACCCTATCCCTAACTATCAGTTTGGCTTTCTTCCCAAAAAATCTACCATACTTCCTCTCTCCATCCTTACGTCCAATATGCAAACTAAACACCTTGAAGGTAAAAAGTCAGCTATACTTTTCTTAGACATTTAAAAAGCATTCGACTCAGTTTGGCATATTGGACTCTTATATAAATGTTTCCTACTTAAAATACCTCATCATTTAATAATCCTTATAAAGGGTCCGCCAATAGGGACGCGCGAAGTTTGCCGGAAGGGTGCGGCCATGTTGTTCGAGGTAGAGCTGTCAAAGTTGCTGTCATTTGTTCAGTATATAACCCCAAATCACCATAGCAAGTTTTAGTGTCGAGCAGCACGTGCCAATTATTAAATTGTTTTACGAAAATGGGTCATCAGTTCGAGCAACGTTCCGCGCACTTCGCCCATTTTACGGTCGCGATGATCGGCCTGTAGAGTCGACTATCCGTCGATTGGTGGGCAAATTCGAGTCGACTGGTTCAGTAAACAACCAGCCAACACTGACACGTCGACGAAACGGCCGATCGAACGAAAACATCGCTGCTGTCCGTGAGAGTGTGCGCAAGAACCCGAGGCAATCCATTTTTTGTCGTGCACAGGAACTTGGCCTTTCGGAGACATTAACTCGCAGAATTTTGCATCTGGATTTGGGTCTGCACCCGTACAAAATCCAATTGACCCAGGAGCTCAAGATAAACGACCACAGACAGCGTCAGGCGTTCGCTGACTGGGCTCTCGAGCAGTTGGAAGCAGACCCCCATTTTGGCCGAAAAATCATCTTCAGCGACGAGGCTCATTTCTGGATGAACGGGTATGTGAACAAGAAAAATTGCCGCATTTGGAGTGAGAACAACCCACACGAGGTCCACCAAGTGGCAATGGATCCCCAGAAAGTCACTGTTTGGTGTGGATTTTGGGCCGGCGGCATCATCGGTCCGTACTTTTTCGAGAACGAAGCTGGGGCGGCCATAACCGTCAATGGGGAGCGCTACAGGTCGATGATAACCAACTTCTTTTGGCCTAAACTGGATGATATAGACACGGACGACATGTGGTTCCAGCAGGACGGCGCCACGTGCCACACAGCCCATGCCACAATGGACATTCTGCACGAGCGATTTCCGGACATGGTCATCTCGCGCGGAGGCGATATCAACTGGCCACCGAGATCGTGTGATTTAACGCCTTTAGACTTTTTTCTCTGGGGCTATCTCAAGTCGCTGGTCTACGCCAACAAGCCTCTAAACACCGATGACCTCAAAGTCAACATACGCAACGCCATCGCTCAAATTGAGGCCGATATGTGCTCCAGAGTCATCGAAAATTGGACCTCCCGGATCCGGGCTACCAAACGGAGCCGCGGTGGTCATTTGAACGATGTTATCTTCCATACTTAATGGGGTCGAATACCCTTCACCCCTCACACACAACTTGTTTTATTCAATTTTAAAGTTCACGCGCCCTTATTGGCGGACCCTATACAATAGATCCTGTCAAGTTAGAGTTAAACAATCGCTTTCCCAGCCCTTTCCAATTTTACAAGGTGTCTCTCAAGATTCTCCCTTGTCCCCTCTCCTATACAATATATTCTGCCACGACATTGGTAATCCTGATCCTACATATTTTATCCCCTCACAATATTCCTTGCTCTTCACTGATGACACCGTTCTTGTTGTTCACCCGAATCCGACCATCTATCCTTCATCACTTCCAAATCACCGAAAGATCCACCCTAAGAACCCTAACTAAACTTCCAACCCACTCCATAACCCCTCGAATGAGATTTTATACGAAACCACCAAAATCCCACCCATTTCCCAACGTATATTAGCCTTAAGTATTAAATTTACTTTCTTTTTCTCACATTAAATTCAAGACGGGGCAGAAAGACCTCAGGTCTAAGGCCCAGACGGATTAACGCCATCTATTTGTATTGTATCCATATTTATTGTTTCTATGTATTATGTTTTGTCCAAATAAAGATTATTGTATATATAACGTTTTTGGTTAGATCTTGATTTGTTGATGTTTCACTAGTTGCTTCAAATACATGTAAGCCTCCATTTTAAAATCCATACCTCATCTAGCGAATCTTCACGTACTGGTGTGTTTTCCCTGGGCCGATCATACTTTTTTGAGGTTATCTCGATACAGCAATTTATTTATTTATCCTTCTTTAGTAACGTACATTCCACATATTTTTACCACAGAATTGGGGTATATCGCATACACCACACGATACATACTTCTTAACAGATACGGAACACTTTGCACAAGTAATATTTCCTTCGGTTGATATTGATTTAGCTATTGACCTGCACGGCGCAATTAAACAAGATATAAATTAATCGCAATTTAAATTTACAATTTTCCTTAGAATAAATAAAACCACTCTAAAAATGAATTTACTTGAGTAAATACTTTTAGAGAACAGAAAATACCATATTAATTAGTGACACCATATGTGCTGATCTTAGAGGTACATATGTTGTCTTTAGAGATGCTAAAAATGTTGTACTATATTGATAATATTTTCGCGGTTTGAGAGATTAACAAGTTGTCTTAATCCATAGCTTCGCAATGGTTGTGTTCTTTTATTTAGACATTTAATCGTTAGATATTTGTTATTCTTATTGAATAAAATGGTGATGTGGCCATCATAGTACTTTCCCTATATTTTTCTCGAAAACTATGTGGTTTACGCAAAAAGACTATTCTTAGTAATTTGTTCAGATTTGAATTCTCTACAATTATTTGTTATATAAATTTCATCTAACTCCAATAGATTATTAGTAATTGGCAAAAAATATCAAAATTTTCAATTTTTATTTTTTTTTTCTTGAAAGTTAAGAACTTTATGAAAAAAATATTTTAATAAAACTTGTTCAATTTCTCATTCCCTGTAACTTTTGTTTGAAAAACTTTGTAATATTTTTCATATTAAAAAAATTATCGGAAAAAAACAAAAAAACGCCTCGAGTAAACACCTACTTCCGGTTTATGAATGTTTACCAAAAGCTTTTCAGTTCCAGTTTTTAATAATAAAATCTTAAGTTTCAAGTTTCATCTCAATTGGTTCATTCGTTTTTGAGATACAGCGCCCACAGACATTTTTACGCACGAAAACAATACTTCCCCTATATATACTATATAGGGAAAGTAAAAATACTTACTGTATTTTTACCATAAATCCATAACAATAAAAAATGGTGATGTGGCCATCATAGTACTTTCCCTATATTTTTCTCGAAAACTATGAGGTTTACGCAAAAATGTTGTTCTTAATAATTTGTGCACTTTTGAATTCGTTACAATTATTTGTTATATGAATTTTATCTATCTCCAATAGTTTATTAGCAATTGGCAAAAAATGTCAAAAATTTCAATTTTTATTTTTTTTCTCGAAAGTTAAAAATTTTATGAAAAACATGTTCGAATAAAACTTGTTCAGTTTTTCATTCCCTTTAACTTTTGTTTGAACCGTTTTTTAAAAATTTTCATATTTAGAAAAATATCACGAAAAAACAAAAAACGCCTCGAGTAAACAACCACTTCCGGTTTATGAATGTTTCCCAAAAGCTTTTCAGATCGAGTTTTTAACAATAAAACCTTAAGTTTAAAGTTTCATGCCATTCGGATCATTCGTTTTTGAGATACAGCACCCACCGACAGACAGACAGACAGACAGACAGACAGACAGACAGACACACACACACACACACACACACACACACACACAGACACACAATTTTTTTTTCCAGAAATTAGTGTTTTGGGTTCAGGGGACCCCAAAACGGATATTTCCGCAAAAAAAAATTTTGAAAAAAAAATCATGAAAACAATACTCCCCCTATATACTTCGTGTATAGGGAAAGTAATTATTTTTAGTATAATAAATGCGAATCAAAAAAATATAAAAATTAAAAAATATCGAAAAACATTCGTGAACGAACTGCCTAGCTGTACACACGTGCTCCGGAGATATCTAAGCGTTTTATACTTGTTATACAGTGAAAAATAGTAGAAATATGAGTAATACCAGCTCTCAGGATCGTGATGGTAAAACGTTTGGCTCTACCACTATCGAAAAGGACGTCAAAAACAAAAAGAGGAAACGAGCCGGCCCAAAAAGAACGAAACCGGCGAGGTTAGCAAATCGACGCGAACACCTAAAACAACACTAGCCATTCAATCACAACCTTCTACTTCACCAACGACACCCACACAACACAAACAATAACAATACAACACATTCAACATCACCACCACTACCGAACTCACCAAGTCCAAATGGTCCAATAAGTCAACTTGCGAAAATAACCTAAAATTTCTAAAAGGTAACAATTTTATCCGCTGTCGACCTCCACTCCCCTTGAGCGCAAGTCAGAAACATCATGATAGTCATGCGTGTTACGTTCGCTAGAAACTAAAATCGAAGACGCGTTTATCAGCGCTCACTTCAATACGTATCCTAGATACTGTCGCCGAATTATTTCAACGAGAATGGTTCGTATTATTATAGCCTGACACAGCTCAAATACGAAACTTGTAACAACAATGTAAGTTTCTCTGCAAAGTTTACCTCCTAGAAGGGAGTATGGCATTTGGATTCTGCAATTGATAGAGCTACTGTCTTCTTCTGTTTTCTTGATTCCCAGTTGACAGCACCACCATTCTTTATGAAGCAATGACCAGTAAAAGACCTCTTATCGAGAGAAGAAAATGCCCAGTCTGCATCAATATAACCCTTCAATTCAGTATATTCACTTCTTAAGAATGCTAATTGCAGGTCTCTTGTCCTTTTTGGGTACCTAAGAACTCTTTTAGCAATTTTCCACTGTTCTACGCCATAGTAAGTAATATCGGGACGTGTTACCACAGAAAAAAATATTAGGGCTCACATCAAGTTTCTGTTCTTTCTTCTCGTTTTAGTGTTAACCCTATCTCTAGGGGTGCCGAAATAAGCTTTGAATATTGCATTTTGAATTGCCTTAGCATCTCATCAATATATCTGTTCTGGCCCATTGTTATGTACTCTTTTTTACTTTTCAAGCAGTATTTCCGTTCAACCAAGCCTTTCATATCAAGTTTTGTTTTGAGACTTTTTTTACTTCATTTAATTTCTTTTCATTTTAGTAGGATATTATTAGGTCATCAACATATATTGTGATTATAATTTTATCACCTTCTTTCCTCAATATGTAAACACAAGGGTCTGCCTGGGATGTTTCAAAAAACATGTTTCTTAGTTCAGAATATAGTCTTTTATACCATTGTAGTTCTGATTTTTTTAAGCCAAATGGGGCTATTTTAGGCAGACAGACCTCATTTCCTTTATATTTTCTCAAATCCTCTAACAGCTCTCACTGTATTGAACATGGTTAGGTCATCTTCTTCTACCATAATCTCGTTACATATTTTTACACATCTATTTGTACCAGCTTCAATCATTTCTCTACTGACTTTGCTACTTTAAATCTGATAGAACTTAATTTTGCTACTGGTACAAATGTTTTATTATAATCAACTCCAGCTTTTTGCTTAAAACCTCGTGCCACTAGTCTTGCCTTTTCTGTTTCAATGTTGTCTGATCCTACATTTCTTTTTAGTACCATTTTGTAGTCTATGATATTCATATCTTTGTCATTTTTTATTATTTTCCAAGTTTCATTTTTGATGTGTGCTTTTATTGCAGTATGCGAAATTTCATTTTCATTATCTTCGCCAGGATTATTTGTATCTATCATTCTTTCTCTAAGTCATCTTCTAAATAGTAACCTTCTCTTCATATTGACTTTTCCTTTTCTCTTTCAGGTCTCTTTTCTTTTTGAATGTATGTCCAGATTTGTACTTTCTGCTTATTTTCAGGTCGTGTCTTCGTCATCAAATTGGTCGCATTATTCATAATGATCACTTTCTCGTTCTCTCATATTCTCTTTCAGATGATTCTTCATTTTCATCAAAGTTTTGTTCATGAGAAGGTTCGAGAGTCAGTGGAATGAATAGATGAGTGTTTTTATTTTCTTCTTTTTCTTTTAGGCCAAAGAACATTATTTTCAAAAATTTTACATCTCTACTAATGACTATTTTATTTTAACTTTCTCTCCAAATCCTGTAACCTTTGGTATTTTCTGAATACCCAACAAAAATTCCTTCTGTTGCTCTTGGTGAGCAAGTACAAGAACTTTTGTTTTTCCGTTCGTTACTTTTGATAACACTCTATTGGTAATATAATTTGCAGTATGAATAGCCTCTGTCCAAAAGAATTCTGGCATATTTGCTTCTAGCATCATACAACGGGCTTTTTCTAAAGTTCTATTTTTTTGTTTCGGCTACCCTGTTAAGATGTGGTGTACCATATACGGAGCGGACAGATGTCCTGTTATGCCATTTTCTTTTAGATAATCGTCAAATTCTCTCCTACAATATTATTTTACGTTGTTTGTTTGCAATATTTATATTTTGGGGTTAGTAAATTATTTTATCTCCTTTCTGTATTCTTAGAATTTCTGTAAAACTACATTTTTATATTCAATGAAATACACCCTGTCATAACGGATGTACTCATCTATGAAAGTAACAAAGCAATTGTAACGCGCATTACTTTCCTCTGGCATGAGGCCAGAGTGTACCATGTGAAGTCTTTCTCTGGCTTTTGTTTCTACTCGTCTTTCTTTCGGAAAAGGTGAGTATGTCATTTTTCTTTTTAAAAATGTTTCGCAATCAGAAAGTGTTTCTTCAGGTTTAAAATGTAATCCTTTCATAGTTTTATTCTGGAGAGCTTGCTTTAAATTTTTCTCATTCAGATGTCTCATTTTTCTATGCCAAATGTCTATTTCAGTATATATAGGTAAAACGTTGCATACTTGTTCCTTTACTTTTGTGTCCACATCGACTTATTTTTGGTTTGTTTTTGTGTGCCTCACTCTCTTCTATAATATTTATTTTTAAGTAATTCAGGGCCGGCAGCTTATCTCGTGATTTGATTGCTACACGAAAATTTTCGTAGCTCTCTGGTAGGCTGTATAATAGCATATTGTTTAGTAAGTCCTCGTTGATATCTATCTCAATATCTTTTAGTTTTTCGACAAGGTCAATGAACTCGTTGATGTGTTCTCTAGCCGATGCGCTATTTCGTAATTTGTTGTGAAGTAATTTCTTTAAAATAGTTGCTTTTCTTGAGGGATTTGCTTTCATATGCATTTTTCAACATCCAAAACCTTGTACACTCTGTTAATCTTATCCCCGACCTATGCTCTGATCACCTAGCCATCAACTTTTAAATAAAAATCCCATCTAATATCCCACAACAAACTCCTAACCTAATTTACAATTTTAACAAATGTAACACAAAGACAATTGCTACAGACTTACACAATTTATCGCTTCCAATTCTTATATAAATCCTAACACCATTACCTAATTCAACGATATCCTATATAAATCAATTAAACAAAACTCCTCAAATTAAGAAATAATTCTCTAAATATCCTCTTCCAAATTTTATCCTTCGCCGTATCAAATATAGGAGACAAATCTACAGACAATCAACTAACGAACACTTCTGAACTTTGATAAAAATTAATAAATTAAACAAAGATATTAAAAAATGTGGGATAAATTGGGGGAAGAGAGATTGGTGAAGGATATATGGTTGACAAGCGTGGGTGGGGGTGAGGGTAGATGGAGGGGTGAGAGGAGGAAAATGTATGAGAGGGTAGGTTTGTCAGAGGCGAAAGTAATGGAATGGCTAGGGAACGGGGTGAAGGTGGATGAGTGGGTGAGGGAGAAAGGGAAGGAGGTGGAAGGGCAGGAAAGGGAAGGGTGTATAGAGAGAAGCGAGTACAATGATATGTATGGGAGGTGGCAGGTTTATGGAAGAGTACCAGAATATTTGATAGAGAGGGGATGGAGTAGAGAAGATAGGGTGATTGTGGTAAGGGCGAGGTGTGTATCGGAGGAGAGAGGAAGGAAGGTATGGATGGGGGAAGAGTATGGATGGTGTGTATTGTGTGAGCATGGGAAGGATACGAGGAGCCACTTGGCGGAGGAATGCGTGGGGGTGAAGGAGGAATGGATGGAGGCGAAAGGGAGTAGAAGGGTAATGGAGTGGATGAGAGAGGATGGGGCGGGGGTAAGGACTTTGGAGAAGTTGGGGAGGGAGAGAGAACGGAGAAGAGAAGGTAGAAGGGGGAGGCTTTGTTGGGGTAGATTTGTAAATAGCTTGTAAGAAAAATGTTTTGTTTAATGGATTATGATATGCCAATAAAGGTCTTTTTTTATATTAAAAAATGTGATGTACACTAAAAATTAATTTTGAAAATACTGTACTTCATCATCTTTCCGCACCTCATCAATATTCCACCGCCACAACCCTGACGTCGCGGAGAGAGAAGACAACAGAAACTCACCCCTATCCAAAAAGGAAAAAGCACGAGCCAAACACCCCCATAAATACCGGACACAAGACCAGGAAACGGCAGATTCATTCTGAGCCCTCTGTGAGCTGGACATCTACTCAAAGATTTCGAACATCCGAATCGACTACGACGGAGTATCCGCAACAACACTCAACGAGGAGTATCCTCACACGTCACCTGGACCAGCGCCAGCCGACGCCATGGATATCCACCACGTCGATCGTAATCTACGCCTCGCTACTCCTGATCAAAATTTGTTGCATTTCTACCACTCCACGACCCGTAACCGAGCAATCAAGTAACCTAAGCAACCTATAAATTTATGTGAATACATTCTAATTTAGAAAAACTACCAACCTTGTTCTCAACAACCTTCACAAAAACTAATTACGGAATATAAGTCTAAGACTTAGATAAATAGTTGTAGGATAATTAACGAATCAAGAGGTTAAAAACACACAAGTAAATTTGCAGATCAATTTAATTTATTCAAAGACACACGACCCTAATTTTGACCAATCAACCCTTCAACTTGATAAAGACTGGTACAATGATTTCTTTAAATTCAATGATAGTTCAAAACCGAAGTACTTTTTTGCATAAGAAGAACACATTAAAGAAGCGCAAAAATACAGTGACTGGACACGACCTAGTACATAGATATATAGTCCATCCGTTGGATCTTCCGTCCTACGTCACAAAATATCGCTTCGAGAAACGACACAAAAATATTTAGTCTGATAAAGTAAACCAAATGCGTTAGAAAAAGAACGCACTATAAAACTTTCGCCGTTTTTTGAAGCGATAGTTTGTGACGTACGACGGAAGATCCAATGGACAGACTTTATATTAGAATCCTTGCCAACCAATATACATGTCCATATTCTTAATATCCTCAATTTCATTTACCAAAATCAATATCTTCCTTCGGAATGGAAACTAAGAATAATCATTTGTATCCCAAAACGTGAACATCATCTATTCCTAATATCTTGCTAACGTCCCATTACGTCATTCCCCGTCCTTGGAAAACTCTACGAATCACTCCTCGAAAACAAAATACTATCTTATATCTGTGACCGTATCCCGAACTAACAATTTGACTTTCTCCCAAAACGATCCACTACCCTCCCACTTACCATCCTCAACTCAAACATCCAAACAACACACCTTGAAGGAAAGTCATCAGCCATCTTATTGCTGGATATTCAAAAAGCCTTAGACTCTGTCTGGCATCATGGTCTGCCGTACAAATGGTACCTCCTTAAAATTCCTACTCATATTATTTACATTATCTAGCAATTCCTTTCGAACAGATCCCTCAAAGTAAAAATCAACAACTTCTTCTCCCCTCCTTTTACTTCTATACTATACTATATAGTATCTCCGCTACTATATAACATTTCTGCTTCGACATTTACAATCCTGATCATCTATAATTTAATCCCTTTAAATATCTTCTCCATTTTTCATATGACACAGACCTAATTTCCCATCCACCCACCATACCTAAAGCTCTTCAATATTTTCAGCAGCTTATTGACTCCCTGCAAAATTGGTTTGCAAAATGGCGAATTAAAAGGAATCCAAACAAATCCTGGCTTCTAATTTCCTATCACCGTACCAATAATTCTACTTATAATACTCACATATGTTTCCTTCTCTATGTCTATAAAATACCTAGCCATTACCATAGATCAAAAAGTATACTAAAAATCATACAGCTTTAAACAAAGCAAAAATCGCCACTTAGGCCAAAATATTCAGAAATCTAACAGACAAAGGAAACGAAATATCCATCAAAATAGCTGTTAAAATTTACAAAATTATTTGTCACCCTCTACTTGACTATATTCTTTTCTCCAACTTCTGAAATCCTACTATCCACAATTTTCAAGTCGTCGAGCGATCTTTCCGATCTTAACCAAAATCCGCCACCTCAGAAATTCTGTGCATAATTCTTCTAACCAACTCCTACGTGACTCTACTCTAAAACACTATAATATATTATCGTGTATTTAAAGTATAATAAATGATACTTGTATCTTTTCATTTGCAATTGTTCAATCTGTCAAAAATTTGCGTGAATGTTTGGTTACGATGTGATTTTATTGAATTTATTAATACTGGAAGTTATAATTGCTAATAAAACAATTAAAATAGATAGTTTGGCAAATCCCATTACTTAAAATTCTCAAATCACCTTTTACATTAATAGGCTACTATTTACATGAAAATATATTTTTTTAGACTAAGCACTAGAGGCTAGTCTTATTTTCGAGAAGAGAAGATTTTAGAAACCTTCTAGGGAAAGAAACAGATTATACGATACGATACGATTTTTAAACAAAGAACAGCAGAAATTTAAAGAAACGTGCTGAAATGAAATGTCAACCATCTCATTTTGTAGGTCAACCTTTCTGAATCAAATTTCTCAAGAAATGCGACATAAAAAGATTGTATGATTGGCAAACTGGAAATACTTGATAATAACCGAACAATTTACGAAAGAAATGCCCAATTTATAAAAATAAGAATTGTAATAATAAATGATCTCTAAATAAGAGAAATAACATCTGAAAGAAATGCATTACTAAGAGGAGGCGAAGTTCATTTGAATCTTAGATCTTAAATTTTGTTACGTAATCATATATAAGGACTTTGAGTATAATATGAACTTCACAAATAAATATATTGCTGGATATAACTGTAACCACAACGCAAAAGTGTTTAATTTTTTTTTTTTTTTAGCATACAGAAGACTGTTACTTGCCTAATGAACATATATTCTAAAATATTGACACAAACCTTAAATGTCAACAATCTTTACTAAAGTTCCATAACTGAAGTCAAACTATACAACAATAAAACAGGGCTCAGCTAAATAAAATAACACTAATAAAATTTTGCATATACTTATGCATATATTTCTTAAAATAATGAAAATTAATTTCTCAAATGATAATAATTTTTTCTAAGCTTTGTATTAATAAAGTTTTGTATTAATATAATATATAATAAATTATTCACTCACCACAACTTTCTTCCCACTATATCTGTTCTGTCTTGGCACCTTTATTATGCTTGTTTTTTTCACAACACCATCTTGAGAAAGAACACCAATTACAAGTACTAAGAAGAAAAGTATACGCAAGAACTTCATTTTGTATTTCTGCTTGGAATGTTCAATCCTGCTTTACGTAGCTTTAATCATACAAACACGTTATAATTAACGTTATCAATATTACAGATAAGACGTTTTATCATATGGGAAATACAAAGATTGTTAATATGGTCTCAATACTGGCATACGAAAACAAGATAGACGTATTGACGTTAATAAATAAAAAATAATTTATATGTTTATTTATTACTGCGAATGATAAATTGTGTGTTGTATTTATTTATCTACGATCGTACAGAAAGTAGACGCTTTTTGCATCATTTTTCATTGAAAAAGTGGCTTTTTAAAGCACTAGTGCTTTTTTTCGTTTTTATTGCACGGTAATGTCAAACTGTTTTAATTGCACAGAATTGTCAAATTTGACAGATGAATATATTTCAACGAAAAACTTATTTTTTTATTAATTGATACAAATAACTAATAAACTATAAATAAAATATATAATACAAACCAAATGGCAGATTTAAGAACTCTGAAGATTTCATTTAATGCAAGTCAAAGCGATTACAATAAAGCGAACATTTTTCCCATAAATAATAATGGCGGCCGACATTTGTGCAACTTGTTTACTGGTTGCTAAGTAACGCTTTCATTAGTGCACTGGGGGTAAAATATGCTTTCATTAATTTAATTATTGAAATGACATTAAAATATTATCCATAAGAATATATTCTTTGAAATCCTTTACGATCGAAGATAAAATTTTGTAAGACACACGTGTAAAAAGTTTCTTTATTGCACTCCTGGCTTTAAAAAAACTCGCTCGTTCCTCGCTCGTGTTTTTAAACGCCAGTTCGTGCAATAAAGTATCACTTTTTACACTTGTACCTTAAATAACTATTATCATATGTATTTTCAGCTATTTTTATGAATTAATTAATTAATTGCAATTAGAAAAAAAATCATACCCTTACTTGACTTGACCTGACCAGGGTCGTTTGTTAATGTGTTACACGCAGTAATTATCCGATTTCCCAAGTCATCCACATTTTTACTGTAATATATCAATTAAAAAACGGAATATTTTATTTTATTATATATTTAGTAAACATCTTATACACGTGTATACATTCTCAATTTCATCATTTAAATTCCTATAGTTTCAGTTTAATCTACCATATCTTATAAAGACAGTAATAATTAACGTATTATTTTTTTCAATATAATTCAAACATTATAAAAGTATGAAATACAACAAAAACAAGGTACTCACCACAATTTTTCTTCCTGCAAACTTATTGAATTTTGGTGCTTTAATTATGTGCGCCGTCTGTTTTATTTGAACATTAGATTGCTCAGATAGGACACCAAATATAAATAATAAAAACAGGAGTGCGCCGAAGACTCTCATTTTGAATATTGGTCTGTAATGTCCAGTTCTGATTGTGTTCTAAGTTTATAAATATAGATAAGCTATTTTTAATTATTGCTTTGAGAAAGATAATATGTTTGTGTAATTGCTGGGAATTCACAAATGTTAAAGATTAGAGATATGACTTTTTTAAATGAAAAATATAACGTGATTTAAATTCTATATATACAACAAACTACATACGTTTCTTGTTAAAATTTATAGGTAGTTTTACAGTAAATTGTTTGATAGTATTATTAGTTATGTGAATTTATTTTATAAAAAAAATCAACTCCGTATTATTACTATTTGGTTTACTACCTTATTTTATTAGCACGCACCAATTTTTTCTCATCCAAATCTTCTCTTCTGGTGCTAGTGATCAAATTCCAAACGTATTTTCTTCCGAATGCTCTTTTGGTAATCCATTTTATATACTCTCTTCTTTACTCTTCTAACCTTACGTACATTTCAATCACTGAATTGTCATCGTTGGGCGAGAATTTCGTGATCAATGACTATACTCCTTAGGTAGCCTCTTTTATTTCCTTCCGCTCTTCCTTTTTTACGTTTTCACTAATCTACGTCATTATCGTTTTCTTACTTCTCAACTATTTCTGCTTTACGCCTTATTTGTGGTTAAGCTTTAATCTAGTTATATATATTTAAAAAAAAAACATTATGAACCCTTTATTACCCAAATCATTCTTAATGTAAAAGCTTAATGTATTTGGAAATTTTTTGTTGTTGATTATTATTATTTTACAAACAGATAAATTTAGTTTTCATAATTCTCAAAATATTTCTGCCCTGCGCCCTCTTTGTGGTTAAGCTTTAAGCTACTTATATATGTATTAAAAAAACCATTATTAACCCTGTATTACCCAAATCATTATTCATATAATAGTTCAATGTATTTGGAAGGTTTTTATTGCTGAAAATCTGTATTATTTAACAAACAAATAAATGAAGTTTCTAACAATAACAACTTGTACTTTGCCTTCTTTATTTTTCCAAGCAAGAACCTCTTTTTCATTTAATGTAAATATTCAGTCTTTGAAACACCCTCGTTGGATCGGATTTGTTAAATATTTTTTAGATGCATTTCCTTGTTAATAATCAGTAGGACTAATATTGTTCTAAATTTTCATTAAAGATATTTAAAGAGTTTTAATCAAATGTTCTTATAGGCCATTAAATAGGTCTGCCTCTTTCTATACATAAAAAATGTGATCTAAATGCTCTCTAATATTACTAAAAATAATATGAAGCATCGTCATTCTAGAAGTATGTATATTATAGGTAGTTTAGAGAAATATTGTCCAAATGACAATTCATTGTGTTCTGTCGGAAGTTTAAATAAGGAGAGTCTGTTAATCTGTAAAACCTAGAAACCTGCCGTCTACAATACAATGTTCAGATTCCATTACAGCATCATCCGTAATAATAATTTTACAAGTGGCAAACCTAATGTAGGAAAATTTGTTTTATGATCAAGTATATTTAAAGAGTTATTTGTATAACAATTATGGAAATTTTACGCAACTTTTATAGGAATTTTCTTAGAGTCTTCTAGAATTTTCTTCAGTTTTTTTTTGTAGGTTTGCAAAACTTTTCTTCATTCCATTTTCAAGAATTTTCTTTTTGGCCTCTGGAATTTATTTGAATATTTTTTTGCAGACCTCAAAAAGTTCTCAGCAACTTTCATCACATTTTTGAAGAATTTTTCTAAAGGGTTCTTGAATTTTGTAGATATCTAGAATTTTTTTAGAAAGTGTCAATCAGTTTTTCAGGAATTTTCAGGAGTTCTAGAATTTTCTTCAGTTTTTTTATAGATTTCTAGAAGTTTCCAGTAACTTTCATTCTAATTTTTAAGAATTTTCTTATTTACCTCTAGAATTTTATTTTATTTTTTTGTAGATTTTTCGATTGTTTTTGGTAACTTTTATTACATTTTATGCGTTTAGGAATTTTCCTAATTTTTTTGTAGATTTCTAGAATTTTTTACAAAGTTTAATTCAGTTTTTCAAGAATTTTCTTAGAAACTTCTAAAATTTTCTTCAGTTTTTTTAATTTCATTTTTCAAGAATTTTCTTATGAGCCTCTAGAATTCTAATCAATATTTTTGTAAATTTCTAGAACTTTCCATCAAGTTTCATTGCATTTTCTAAAGCGTTCTTGAATTTTGTAAATTTCTAGAATTTTTAGAAAGTTTAATTATATTTCAGATATTTTTTAGAGTTTTAAAATTTTTCAAAACATTCGATTATCTTTCATTCCATTTAAAAAAATTGTGATTAGATACCATTAGTAACTTTTATTTAATTTTATCAGTTCAAGATTTTTCCTGTTTCTTTTCTGTGGATTTCTAGAATTTTTCAGAAAGTTGCTTCAAATTATTAAGAATATTCCTAGAGTGTTCTAGAATTTTCTTCAGTTGGCTTTTTATATATTTCTAGAATTTTTTGTAGATTTTTAGAACATCTTAGAAACAATCACACTTTTAAAAAAATTTCTAGGATGTCCTTGAATTCTCAATATTTTTTGTAGATTTCTAGAACTTTTCAGTGTCTTGCATTTCATCCTTCAAGAATTTTCTTAGAGTTATAAGTTAGATTTTTTTGTAGTTTTCGGCCACTTTTATCACCATTTTGAAGAATTATTCTAGAGAGTTCTAGAATTTTTCTTAATAATCTTTGTAGATTTCTAGAACTTTTCAGTTACTTTCATTCGATCTTTCAAGAATTTTCCTCAACTTCCTTTGTATATATTTAGAAATTTTCAGTCACTTTTATTAAATTTTTGTTAGTTTATGAATTTTCTTGATTTTTCAGGAATTTTCTTAGAGTTCTAAAATTATCTTCATTTTTTTGTAGTTTCCAGTATCTTTCATTCCATCTTTCAATAATTTTTTAGAGAATAATTTTCTCAACTTGTTTAGTAGATTTTTAGAACTTTTCAGTATATTTATAACGTTCCGCCAAGTTTCAATAATTTAATATAATTTTTCGAGAATTTTTTAGAGAATTCAAGAATTTTCCTGATGTTTTTTTGTAGATTTTTTTAACATTAATTCTGAAATGTTAAATAAATATTCAAATTTTTAAGAATTCCAGAAATTTCCTTAATTTATTTTGTAGGATTTCCGAATCTTTAATTAAATTTTATGAGAATTTTCAAAGAGGGTTGTAGAATATTTCTTTTTTCTTTGTAGAATTTTAAAACTTTTCACTAATTTTTATTCCAATTTTCGTATATTTTCTTATTTTTTCAATGCGAAATTTCTTAACAGTTGTAGTTTTTTCATTATATTTTTTTAGATTTTTAGAACTTTCCACTAACTTTCAGTCTCCGTGCTGTCACTTATATTTCTAAGTTACCTTATAATCAAAAATAGTTACTGTTAAAATTGTTTGTTCATTGCGTGTTAACACAATTTAGTGCTCCTGTCGTCGTCTATCAAGTTGGCAAGTTTTATCACTGAATTATTAAATTTTGGCTGTGTTGTGTTTGGTTAGGCTGTTAGAGCGCGTGCGCAGATCCTAATATTGTCGCCGATAGTATTTTTACAACGTTGCCAGTTTTCTGTAAAACGGCCTTTTAACAAGTAAAATGTCCCGCGCGTGTGGAAGCTGTAAACAAAATCTCTCACCACGCTCGAAGACATTAAGATGTGCTGAATGTAAGATTCGTTTCCATGTCGAGTGTTTGGATCAACTATCGATTAATGATGGTGCATATATATCGCTGAATATGCGAAGAATGACGGGGACCATTGGATATGCGATTCCTGCGCACCAACCGTGACGGCCTTGTCCGATCCTGGAGTTCCCGAGCCCGCGCTCGCATCAGTGTCGCGTCCATCCATCGGATCAACTTCTTCGGCAACGGGTACTGTACCGGTCACAGCGACTCATTCGCTCTCATTTACTCAATCTCAGTTAAATTGTTCATCTCAAGCACTAGTAGATACAATCCGTTTGCTATTCAAAAATGAATATATGCCACTTGTTAGACTTGAATTATTAAATGCGCTTGGAGATATAAAAAAACATATTAAATTGCTAAACGACAGGGTAACTAAACTTGAAAATGCAATGCCTGTTAACGATAATAAGAATAATAATGGAGCTCTATCCAATCAAGTTCCAGATATAATTAATCAGGCAGATGCAGTACATGAAATCGAAGAAAGACAACTAAGATCACGTAATGTTATGGTCTTTAATCTGCCTGAATCCGCAGGGACTACCGACGATAAAATTGAAATGGATACCATAGCTATAAAAGCATTAATTGATCAGGATGTAAAATTCGCTTCAACAAGGATTACGCGTTTAGGTAAACCTGGTGTTAAACCGCGACCAGTTAAAATATGCTTTTCTGAGAGTAAAGATGCGCTCAATATTTTAAGAGTTACCTGGGCCACAGATACAGGAAATGTGCGATTTAACAATAACATGACAGCTTTACAGAGAGAGCATCTTAAAAACTGAGAGCAGAATTAGATAGAAGGAAAAATAATGGCGAACACGGTCTAACTATTAAATACATCAATGGACACCCATCTATTGTAAATACTCCTAATAAGAAAAAAAACTAGATATTTACTTCCAGAATGTCGGTGGCCTCAAGAGCAAAATTCTTTCATTTATGTTAAAAGTTAATGCCTGTATTTATGATATCATTATATTAGTGGAAACGTGGTTTGATGATAATATAAGCAGTGGTGTTTTCATAACTGTAAGAAATAATTTTAAAAATATTTGCCTTAAAAGTAGCAGCAATGTAGAACATTTATTTGTTAAAGTATTGGATAGATATATAATTGGTTCCACATACATTCCACCCGCGTCAAATTTGACGTATTATGAGTCACGTACTGAAGAACTCGATAGAATATGTGGCCACAACCCAACATGTGATTTTATCTTCTGCGGTGATTATAACCTACCTAGTGCTACGTGGGATCATACTGGTGAATCGATATTAAGTGTGAACAATAATAGTTATCCAGCCAGTGTTTTGGGCAATACTCTTAGTTACTATCACCTTCAGCAAGTAAATAAGAATCCTAATAGAAGAGGTACTTTTCTTGATTTAGTGTTTTCTAATATTAGTAGTTTAGTAGTCAGAGGTGCTAGTGATATTCTGTGCTACGAAAACTTCCATCACATTCCTTACAGTCTGGACCTACAAGTATCATCGGTTGAATTTGTAAATGATAATTTAGAGTATATATATGACTTTAAAGCAGCTGATTGTGATGCAATTAATAACATCTTAGCGAATATTGGCTGGAATATAATGTTGTCCGGCAATTGCGTCAATAATTATGTCTCCACATTTAATGATATTATATACTATGTTTTTAAAATGTTTGTACCCGTCAAATGTGTAAAAACATTTAATTATCCCAAATGGTTTAATAAGGAATTGATTCGATTAATAAAAGCAAAAAAGCGTGCTCATTATGAGTACAAAAGCACAGGTCTCACATCACATTATGAGGTGTTCAAAAATTTGAGAAAACAATGCAGTGATCTTAACGATTTATTATATAAACAATATATTGATCGTGTTGAACATGATATTAATAATAATTCAAAGCGATTTTGGGACCATTTTAATAGTTGTAATAAAACTGCTGGATATCCTAGAGAAATGTATCTAAATAATGATATAAGCCGTTCCACAGCTACTAGTGTGGATTTATTTGCAAGACATTTTTCTAGAGCCTACCAGCAGAAAAATGCTATATTACCCAATTACGATGGCCTCTCACCAATAGATCTAAATAATCTTAATGTTACTCTCGTAGATGTCTTCAATTCTTTGTCAATTTTACCGGAGTCTTGCAGTGCCGGTCCTGATGGCATTCCCGCTTATTTTTTAAAAAGATGTGTGTATACTCTAAGTAAACCTATCCATGCTATATTTGAACGGTCATTATTGTCTGGGATATTTCCAACATTGTGGAAAGATAGTTTTGCCGTACCTATATTTAAAAATGGCTGTAGGGCAAACATAGAAAATTATCGTGGGGTGTCAATTCAATCCGTGCTTCCCAGAATGATGGACATTAAGGTGGTCATGTGCTCATGCAATTATTGATGAACAGCATGGATTTCTGAGAGGTAAATCGACAATAACAAATTTAATAGTCTACCAAACATATCTGTCAGAGTCTTTGGAGAGCGGGTCACAAGTTGATTCAATTTATACCGACTTCTCCAAGGCCTTCGACCGCGTACATCATGGGATACTACTTTATAAATTAGAATCGATGGGTTTTGGTACCAATGTATTAAAGTGGTTCGGTAGCTATTTGCTTAATAGAACTCAGCGTATTCGAATAGGCAAATACTTATCAGATAGAATTCAGGTAACATCGGGTGTGCCTCAGGGCTCTCACTGTGGACCCTTATTATTTTTACTATTTATAAATGATATTGGTAAAAATATTATAAACAGCAAATTTCTTCTCTACGCCGATGACTTGTAGATATATAAAAGCATAAAGACACCGAATGGCCAAATGCAACTTCAGGCTGATGTAGATAGTGTGACTTTATGGTGCAAGACAAATTATCTAGATTTAAATCTAAAAAAATGTGTATGTATATCGTTCTATCGGGGGGTTATTAGGAATAATAATTATACACTGTATAATAATATTGTAGAAAGAGTTTGTGTAATTAACACTTAGGTGTTATATTCACATCAAAGTTAAATTTTGTAAGTCACATACGATTTATTTGCACCAAAGCATTAAAGCTTTTGGGAATCATTTCTAGATTTAGCACTAATTTTAAAGTCAGCACTATTCGTTTCTTATACCTCGCACTAGTTCGGCCTCATCTTGAATAAGCTTCAACCGTTTGGTAGCCATATACCAATAGCCTAAGTCATCAGCTGGAGATGGTTCAAAGCAAGTTTTTAAAACAAATGTTTTTTAGAATGAACAAGCATTTTACTAGCACTTATAGTCATAGTGAAATGCTCGTCTTACTGAACATCAAGTCACTGTCGGAGAGAAGAACATATTTAGATATGTCTCTTTTATACAAGATTGTAAACGGTCATATTCATTGTATGGATTTTGTGGAAAAATTAACCTTCAACATACCACGCGGCCCACAGTGGAGATATAAGCCGTTGTTTCGTTTAGCCTTCCATCCTACTAAATATGGTATATACAACCCCATTAACCGCTTGATGAAGCAGGCAAACGATCTTAATAACAATGACAATTTTACTTTATTTGCACCTTCTTTTGCAGGCTTTAAAAACCGATTGAGACGTATCAGTTTTTCCAAATAATTTTACCATTATTTATATTATTTAAACTCACATTTTACTTTGTATTATTTAAATGTTTTATTTTATCTTGATTGTGTTTTTTTAACCATTTTATTATGTTTATGTCTGTTTGTTATATTTTTTGTACAATGTTTGTTATATACAATTTATTATGTGATTTATATTTCTGTGATATCTTACTTTTACAAAAAAATTTAGTCATTTTCATCTGTGATATAAGTCTTGTACATATTATATTATTTATTTATTTATTTATTTAATTAATTATTTATTTATTTATTTACTTACTTATTTTGTATATTACTATTTTTAAATTAAATTTTCAGGATAACCGAGAGTAACATTAAGAACCTATAGTGAATTAAATAGTATTAATAATATTCTCTATTCGTGCTGGAATTTATAATTCTATTCTGGGGATTGATACTGACTATAGCCTGTCGAAAATATAGTATTGTTAGTATTATATTTTTTTTCTAAAAATGAGATGCAATTAAATCTAAAGGTTATTATGAAGACCATATTAGCCGCTGTTAAAAAAAAAGAAAGGGTTTATTAGTAATTGTAGGAAAGATTCCTTATAATTGATAGATTTAATAGAAAATAGTTCGTTAAACATGGGCTGAAAGACCTCAGGTCTATAGCCCAGACGGACTAACACCACATTATTTGTTTTTGCTTTTGTATATATAAATGTAACTATGTAATTGTCTGAATAAAGATTATTGTTAATTATTTTAGTTCGTTAATAAGTTATCAAAATAATTATATCAAAAAAATTATTGCACAAATACTTAAAGTGGAATACGTTTCAATTTCGACTGCTGTATAATGTAGTATATTATAATAATAAATATAATACTAAAAATGTATAATTTGTAAATTTTTTAAAGAAAGTTTATAAATCAATCTTTCAAAGCACACATAAATTGTTGATTAGACTGTCTTAAAAATAACACTTTTAGGAATTATTGTATATTATTTTAAATTCATCATTTAATCAGTAAACTATTTTTTTAATTAACAACGTCAAATAATAGTTATTTAAGGTACAAGTGTAAAAAGTGATGCTTTATTGCACGAACTGGCGTTTAAAAACACGAGCGAGGAACGAGCGAGTTTTTTTAAAGCCAGGAGTGCAATAAAGAAACTTTTTACACGTGTGCCTTACAAAATTTTATCTTCGATCGTAAAGGATTTCATCAAAGAATATATTCTTATGAGTAATATTGTAATGTCATTTCAATAATTCAATTAATGAAAACATATTTTACCCGCAGTGCACTAATGAAAGCGTTACTTAGCAACCAGTAAACAAGTTGCACAAATGTCGGCCGCCATTATTATTTATGGAAAAAATGTTCGCTTTATTGTAATCACTTCGACTTGCATTAAATGAAATCTTCAGAGTTCTTAAATGTGCCATTTCGTTTGTATTATGTATTTTATTTATAGTTTATTAGTTATTTGTGTCAATTAATAAAAAATTAAGTTTTTCGTCGAAATATATTCATCTGTCAAATTTGACATTTCTGTGCAATAAAAACAGTTTGACATTACCGTGCAATAAAAACGCAAAAAAGCACTAGTGCTTTAAAAAGCCACTTTTACAATGAAAAATGATGCAAAAAGCGACTACTTTCTGTACGATCGTAGATAAATTAATGATTAATCTATACATTTTCATATAGTTAGAAAAATTGAAATTTCTACATATTTTCATCAATTATAACTATGGAATATAACGAATAACTGCCGTTGCATTAATTCCCTATCAGCACTTTTTTCTACCGATAACGTTTCTTCCTCACATCATCAATTTTATTTATAGTATATCAATTAAAACACGTGCTTCACTTTATCATACCTCGTCAGTGCAAAATTTGTACTTCTTGTAGTACCTATAGAAAGAAAATGAATGGTATGTTTATTTGATTATAAGGCTGGTTGTGGCTGTTATTAAATGATAATTTATAATACAATTATTAAATTAATATTACTGCCTATGATATTTGTATAATTATTACTAGATAAGTTATTTCTTTATTCTTTATGTAAACTTAATTGGACCTGATTAATTAAAATACAAACAGTATTCATCTGCCAGATGAATGCATTAAGACACATAAAAATTGAAATTAAAATATACATATAATTTTTAAATTATACCAATGAGATCATAAGAATTGTGGTGACCGTTACTACGTGGTAATTCATGATAAACACTTAACTAACGCACTTACTATGTTTTAACCACTAAAAATTATGTAATATATGTATATATATTACATAATTTTACAAAAACGCACGACTTAAGTTTCGACGGTTTAATGTCATTATCAAGTGAAGCAAATTAATGAAGGAGTTCTATTTATACTAATGTGTAGAGGTTTGGGGGTAATTATTGTCGGGTGGGTAAAAGAAGGGGATTGCGCATCGTTAACGGATTATGGGTTTTTGAAAAGTGGCGTGTACATTAAATATGTTCGTTAAGCAGAATAACGTGAGGATTATTACTTTCTTTGAAAATTTCGGCAGATTCGAGGAGATTAAGCTTTGTACCTTTGGTACAGTGATGTAAAATTTTTAGATTTTGGATTTTGGGAAATTCATGTTTACATTCTAAAGAATGGCTTAAAAAAGTGCTACTGTTTTGATTTAACCTATACGCTCTAAAATGTTCGGAAAATCTAGTTTCGAAGCTGCGACCTGTTTGACCTATATAAGTAGAGTTGCATTCGGGACACGAAATTTTATAAACACCTGATTTTTTTAGGGGACTGATTTTATCTTTTGCGTTAAATAATATATTGGACAATTTACCGCTGGCTCTAAATGCAATTCGATGATTATGTTTTTGAAAGATGTGAGCAATTTTCTCGGTAGTTTTACCGTGATAGGTGAGTGTAATAAATGATTGTGTATTGGAGTTTGGGATTCTTGGAGAGATATGGGTTCTTGTGTTTTGGTATCGCTTTTTATTGATTAGATTTTGAATTAGGCTAATCGGATATCCATTGTTTTGTGCAATCTTTAAAATTTTCTTCAGTTCTAGGTCTTGATTTTTGGGGGATAGCGGAATCGAAAATGCTCGATGAATCATTGAGTGGTATGCGGCCAGTTTATGTGACAGAGGGTGGTTAGAATTATACGGGATAGTTGAATTTATATTGGTAGGTTTTCGGTTAATATTAAATTCAATTTTGTTATCACTGTGGATCAATTTAAAGTCAAAAAAGTTAATCTTGTTGTTCTGTTCGCTTTCAAGTGTGAATTTAATTTTTGGATGCATATTGTTAATTGAATTTAAAAATTGATCTAATTGGCGGGAAGTACCATTGAAACATGCAATTATATCATCCACATATCTATACCAAAATGAGATGTGTTGTTTTGTGAATGATAGGTTAAAATTTTTATCTTCTATATGTGACATGAATAAATCTGCCAGAAGAGGACTTAATGGGGAACCCATTGCCAGACCTGCTGTTTGTTGAAAGAACTGGTTATCAAATTGTAAATATTTTTGATTTAAACATACTTCGAATGCCTCATAAAATTCTGATTTTCTTATAATGTCTATATCATGTTTGTCCAACATGTTTCTAATAATTTTAAGGCATTCGTTTGTTGGTATATTTGAGAACATATTTGTTACATCAAACGATACCAGTTTTGACCCTTGCGGGGTGACTATTCATTTTAAATTTTGAGTTAGTTCCAGAGAGTTTTTAATTGAAAATTTAGAGGCAAATTTTGTATACTTTTTAAAGATGTTATTTAATTTTATTGCTAGACTTTGAGCTGGACAATTAACATATGTAACTACGGGTCTGATAGGGAGGTCTGGTTTATGGGTTTTTATTAAGCCATACAATCTCGGAGCAAGTGGATTTTGATTAATTATCTGAAATTTTTCAAAACTAGAAAAAAATACTGATGTGTGTTTAAGTAGATTTCTAATTTGAGTTTGAAATGAGGCGGTTGGATCTTTTTTAAGACGAACTATATTTTCTTGATTTATAAATGTATTGATTTTTTCCTTATATTGATCAGTATCCAGAATAACAATTGAATTTGATTTATCGGCTTTTGTGATGGTTAGGGAATTAAGTAAAGCTTTGGACTACGTCTGGTTTTATTCAGGTATTTCAGTTCTAAATATTCTCTCCGAAATCGTAACGGTTGCTCGTTGCATTCTGCTAGTATAGCATCTATTGGTGTTGTCTTCAACGCTCTTATAGCTATTCTAAGCGCTTTATTTTGAACTCGTTCTATGCATTCCAGTGATGTCTTACAAGACGTTCCATAATCCAAGATAGACCTAATGTAAGATTTATAAAAGATAATCATAATTTTGGGGTGTGCGCCTCACCAGGTTTTACGAATCGATCTTAAGAGATTAAATCCCTTCTCTACTCTATCTACTGTGTATTTGATGTAGCTTTCCAGTTTAGTTTCGTATCTAAAATAAGGCCGAGATATTTAAAGGTTTTAACTATCTGAATTTCTAATCCATCTACCGTTATGCTTGTTTCAGAGACTGGTCTGTGCTGGATGTTGCAAAACCATGTTGTGTTGTCCAATTTTTATATTTATGTACTAACTGCTTTGCGAGACTTAGTACTTCCTTTGCAGATTTGCATTGAAAATTTATACAAATACCATCTGCATACTGAATAACGCTTCTTGGGATAGCATTATGGAGGGATAAGGTGTAAACATTGAATAATGAAGGGGATAAGACAGATCCCGGGGGTAATCCCATAGATGATATTCGAGACCCTAGGGTGGTGTTTTCATTGTTCCTAATAAATATTTTTCTCCTTCTGTAACAATCCGTTATGTTTTTCGCGAATCCAGCCAGTATTCCTATTTGGCATAGTGTAGCCTCTAATATATCTAGCACCACAGAATCGTACACGCCCTCTCAATCTAAAAATATACACCCATGATAATCATTCTCACCGAATGTGTGTTGTATCGATACCGTCAGAGCTGTTAATGCGTCTAATGTTCCTTTCTCTCTTCGGAAACCAAATTGGGTGTTTGGCAAAATGCTGTTCTTCTCCAGCCACCATTCTAAGCGTGCTTTTATAATCCGCTCAAATATTTTAAACAAACATGGTAATAGTGAAATTAGTCTACAACCCGATGGGGAGTTACTGTCTTTACCTGGTTTTTCACTAGGGTAAATGAGGTTATTATTATCACAACCGCTTTTCAGATATAGATTGAATTTCCGGAGAAGTAGATTTTTATATGCTATACTACTATTCTTAATCATACCATAAGTGATTCCGTCAATCCCTGGAGCTGTGTTGTCACTTTTATTCATAGCCCATTCGAGTTCTTCTTTGCTGATGGGCTTATTTAATAGATGTGGCGTATTCTCCGGGTGTTCCTCTCTGGTATGTGTAATCCTTTTTGTTCTTTTCCAAATCTCTGTCATGGGTGTAGAATTATTTATATTATTACAAAAGTTGACCCAACTCGTTCTAGCTTTCTGTTTGAAGGTTTTCTTTATTTTCGCAAATAGTCTTCTACACTCAATATAATCTTCTGGTAGATTGCTTCTTTTATATTTTTATAGTTACGCTTTTCTCTGGTTTAGTAAATAGGCCCATTCGGCATCCCACCAACAAGGTAGTGATAGTTTGGTGCTCGCATTGGGTTGAAATTTGGGAATGTTGTTGTTAGCGTTTATTACGAGAATCTCTGTATCTATGTTACCCTGATGTTCACTTAGCTCCTGTGTTTGTTTTTGATAACCACTCCAATTTGCCTGTTTTGTATTCCATATTCATTCATTGTAGGATTTAATCCTCGCCCCCAGTGACCATATCCACCTTCCTAGTTGTCGTTTTAGATCCGACGATCTTGATTTTTTTCGATAACACGTCCTCACGCTCTAGGCTCGAGCGGGAAACTGGGAATGGGAGTTAAAATTAAATTTCTGGCCCAGCATGTTGATAATATATTTACATAAAATGTATTAAAATCCTTTAGTTCGTTGTTAAAAATCAAGTAATAAATTTAAAAATACGAAAACATTTCGTGAATCTTAGTCTTAGTAAGACTCAGTTATAGATTCACGAAATGTTTTCGTTTTTTTTAAATTTATATATTTAAATGTTGAAGAAGGGTGAACATTATTTCCATTAAAGTCATAACAACGATAGACAGCTGACATAAACACAATGAAACAAAATAAGCACTTGAGTTATTGTTACATTCAGAGAAATTCTTAATTTTTAATCATTTTTCGGTCTAAGAATTATTGTACAACTATTATTTGTTTTCTTAAGTAAAAAGGAGTGAACTACTAAAGCAACTTAATTTGCAAACCGCTGGATATATTTATTTATTTATTTATTTTTGGACTCCTTTCTTAAAAATTATGTATACAACAAATCAATCAAAAAAACATACTTCAAATTTTGGGCGAAAGAAGCACGGGCGGAGTTCACAATCACGGGTTCTTCCACTCAAACCCATCCTTTTCCATTATGTTGAGGGAGCAACTATCCTCTTGGGCATCTGGATATATTTATAAATGCTTTCATTTCCTTTTTTGTCCCCTTTCAAGAGATACTTTTTTTAGCTGTTAAAGTCAGCATGACTGGAATTATATAAATCATTACAGTAAATATTGTAAAGTAAAGGTAGATAAGGAAGACCCTTCAGAAAAAAGTTGTTTAGGGCAAAGTAAACGAAAAGCAGGTTTCCAATTAAACTGAATCCATGGTATTCTTAAAATCTAAAAAATAGAATTAGAGAGTATTTTCTTTCAATTGTTACGAAGAGTAAAATTTTAATATCTACAATGAAAGTATTGTTAGGAGTTGGGATTTATAGCCAAATTGATATTGAATTTCTGTTAGTATTAGTGTTAGTATGTTCGAGTTACGTGAAGAGAAACTTAAACTAACTTGAGTTACTAAAAATTGATCTATTTTTGGATAGATTCTAAGATTTTCTTTAAAAGTGGAAAATGTGGGATAGTACAACAGCTGTTACAATCAGAACCACTTAAATGATAGATAAAAAAATACAAATAATCCTAATTATAAATACATTTAAATGTAAAATAACAAAAATTAAATATATGAAAAAAAAATAATAATTAGTACAAAATATAATGTTATTTGTTAATTTCTACCATTGTACGTGGTTACATTATATATAAACCTGCAAACAGCTTATTTTAAAATGTTAACATGTCTAGCATCATCAATATAATAATACATTTTCTTTGAATAGAAAGAACTTTTTAATAATAATAATAATAATAATAATAATACGTCTTTATTGATAATAGAAAAATATGTTTACAATTTGTATAATAGAAGAGCAGGCGAAGTTCAGTTTGCCTATGACTATTAACTGTTCTTCCACTTAACCTGAGTAATGTTAATAGATAATTGGATAAACGGTTCATTCAAATAACATTTAATTTAAAAAAAAAGTACAATTTAGAAAATAAGTGAGAAGATTCAATAGGTTTAATAAATTAAGGGTGGTTAAAACTCATCCGCAAGCAAACGACGACGAAATTCACGCTTAAAATTTATCAATGTGAGATTTTTGAGATGTGGTGGAATTTTATTATACATTTTATAAATATTGTATCTAAAGGATCTCTGAAACAGAGCCGTTTTATGGAATGGTGGTGAAATTGTTCCTCTAAATCTCACATTGATATTATGTACATCACACCGAAATACGATTCTATTGTAAAGGTAGGGAGGCGTACGATAGAGGATTATTTTATGGTAGAGAGAAGCACAATGTAGAATTCTGCGTTTCTCCATATCTAGCCATTGTAGTTCAGCAAGTTTATAGGAAATACGTTCGTGTTTGCGAATTCCAAAAATTAAACGCATGCACGAGTTTTGGATTTTCTGAATACGGTTCTTCGTCACTTGGTCTAAACAGGCGTTATAAACGACGTCAGCAAAGTTGAAGTGACTTAAAACGAGTGTATCACAGAGCAAACGTTTGGTTTTTAAACTTAAATGATGTCTATTCGCATAAAGCATTTTCAAACTCTGAAATGACTTCCTGATACAATTACTTATATGTAACTTGAAGCGTAAACTAGTATCGATATTTAAACCAAGATTTTTTGCTACATTCTACAGATTTTGCAATATTGACATATTTTTGTGGGCCAAAAATAATAATCGATGATTTTTTAGCATTCATTATTAAAGAATGTTTACGAGAGATATCAACTAATTGTGATAAATCCGAAGAGATGTAATTGCTAGCCAGTATTAAGTCAGTCGGCCTGAAAGAGTACAGTAGTTGCGTGTCATCCGCGTATAAATTTGCAGTACAGTGTTTTAATACGTTGGTAAGCGATGAAGTATAAATTGAAAATAACATTGGACCAAGAATCGATCCTTGAGGTACACCGGCTGTAATCTTAACAAAGTCAGAACTGCTATTATTTACTACTACTTTTTGAAGGCGATTTGTTAGAAAACTAGTTATAAGTTCAATTGCTGTATTTTCCAAACCTATATAGTGAAGTATACTTATTAGTAAATTATGGTTAATGGTATCAAACGCTTTGCTATAATCAAGTAGCACGAGACATGTAAGATGGCCTTTGTCGGAAGCTGCCAAAATGTCATCAGTTATATTGAGCAGTGCAGTAGCACAACTATAGTTTGGTCTGAACCCTGACTGTGTGGGGGGTAATAGCTTGTGCATATTAACATATTCCTCAATTTGAGTTTGAAGTACTTTTTCTAATAATTTAGAGAGAACAGGCAGTATGCTAATAGGCCTTAGATCTTGAGGGCTGCTGGGATTATCAACTTTTGGTATAGGTATGATAGTGGCTAGTTTCCAACATTGCGGAAATACCGACTGCTCAATACAACTGTTAATAACATGTGTTAAGTATGGAATTATGCACGGACTGCAGAATTTGAGCATTTTTATATTAATACCATCAATTCCAGCAGAGTTAGATTTTAAACTAAACAAAGTTTTTGAAATTTGCTCCTCAGTAGCTAGTTAAAATATTTATTTTGAACGTTTTCGTGAACAGTATTCTTATAAAAATATATTAGATTATCATCTGTAGTGCTATTTATACCACTGGTAAAAAATCTATTAATTTTATTGACGTCATCTACAAAGTTTGGTAGTTTTCTGCATTTGCTGGGGATTATAAAATTTGTCCTTAAACACTTCCAGATATTATTGTTATTATTTGAAATAGAGAATTCTAAGTAAGCGTTTTTCTCTCTATTTACTGCAGAATTGACAATGTTACGCAATTCTTTATACATTTTAAAATCATTAGGGTTTTTAGAATATTTAAATTTACTGAAAGCTTTGTTACGTGTTTTCATCATTGCTTTTATAGAATTTGTAAGCCATGGAGCTGGGTTTTTCGTAACTCTGCATGTAACTTCTGGTGCATGTTTATTAAAAATATACAAAATCAGATTATTCAAGTATGATATTTTGTCATCAATGTTTGATATATATATATATTATATCTTCAATATTTGTCTCAAGGTCACGTTGAAAGGCAATGTTGTCAATTTCGTCAAGTTTCCTGATGGTAATATAATTCATTTGCTTTAAGGTGTTAAATTTAAGGTTGCAGAAAACTAAATCATGGTCAGCAATATCATGAATTTTTAATACATTTGATTCAATACAAGTGTTTTTATTGGCAATTATAATTACATCAATTAACGTTTCAGAGTATTGCGTAACACAAGTAGGCCTCGATATAAGTTGAGTAAGTCCAAATGCATTCAGAAAATCAAAAAAATGACGTACACCGGTTGAATCGATATCAAGCATGTTAATATTCAAATCGCCAAGAAAGACTAAATTTCACTAACCTTATTTTTTGGATCACCAATTTCAATTTTTAGCAGGCTGATATCACTCTTATATGAAATACATATAATTCCTTTCTATATCAAAAGTTAATATTATTTTAGTATGTGTCTGAAAAAACGCAAAAAATAATACTAATTTAAACTATAATAAATTTTATGTTAACTTTATTAGCATATATAATAGAAAATAACTAAAAAAGATAACGGATGATTGTAAAAAATGAAATAGATTATAAGCAGGTGTACGCTTGTGTACCTTTATTGGTGATGAAGGAGAAATGTTTAGGATTTGTAATAAAAGTAAACGACGTTAATGCGGGTTTTAAACAATTTCGTTAGGTGGAGAGGCGAGACGCGAAGATGAGCGGATGAGAAGAGGGCATTATGAAATGATGTTGTGAAAACGTTATTGGCAATTTGAAACGTTGTTCGTATGCGGCATAAGCACTTTTGAATAATCCATTGCAATATACCACAAATGCCCTCTTACGCGCGCCACTAAGAGACACAATATTCTTTGTCTTTTAAGGGCCAAGTGCACTCCACTCCACCGTCGAACTTATAACCGAGGCGAAATAGAACGAAAAATAACAAGAGGATGCGATATTACAAATTTATATTTAAACTAGCGACTTGTAGAATTACGTTTATGAATATGGGAAATGTATGTATGTGCATGTGTTGGTGGAGAGCTAGGATTCTGAATAGAATACTAACGCGACGGATAAAGCGTTTCTGATCTACAGATTTCGTTAGATATATCACGTTTTCCTCGTTTAAAAATGACAATCTCGGGGACCTCTTCATACGTACACTGCTTTTACATAAGATTACTGTCGCTCCATATCGCGATCTTATGTTTGACTGATGTTCCCATTTTTATCTTTCTCTTTACAAATGAGATCCTTATTTTAGATATGTAAATTTTACACTAACATTAATATGAAAAATAATACGTGTATTAAGGAACATAGATTGTCTTAAATGATTTAACCCCAAGAAATGGAGACGGGGTAATTTTAGCCGGAGGATCAATATTAGTCGAGAGGAGACACCGAAATTCCCATGCGGCCGAAGATAAAACTGCGAGGACGTGACCATAATTCTCATCGACCACTCTTTCACCAACTTATTTTACTGTCACTTTTATTGACTCGTACCTCTACAATTAGGAAATTCAAAACAACTCCGATAAAAATCGGTAGGTTGTGCTAGATGTGAACCGAATAGAAATCAACCATTTCCACTTTCAATCCCAACCCTTGATCTCAAAAGCCTTATTTATTAAACATGACCGTGCATTTAATAAACATCATAAAATTATATTAAAATGTACAATAAATATGTGTATTATAACTTCAAGCAAATTTTATATAAAATAATATATGTGATATGTGAAATAGTTTCAAAAACGTAGTACGGAGGTTAGTGTGTTGTAATTTAGTACTCTATACGTAAGTTTTTGGTTGTAATTCTTATAGTTTTTCTCATTTTCCGGGGTTTCCTCCACTCTCCGTCGGGATTACTTCTCATTGAGAAATGCCTCCCTTTCACGGGTTAGAAAGGCACTAACTTTCAATGTACTGTGAAATAAAAGTTTTACCTTGAAACGCCTTTATTTATATTATGTACAGAATGCGAAAGTCCAACTACACTAATATTCTGCGGTCACCGCATATACGTCCGTTTTCGGTATATAACGTATTTAATGGTTACAACAATAATGATAACTCAGAGTTCAATATGTCATCGCCGAAATAAAAAGAGAAAAAAATGCCCCGTAATCACTTTCCAGAAATAAAAATATCGTCTAATAAAGTAAAATATCGCGATAATATTAGTATGGCTGAGAAATAACAACTGCTCGTGGAAATTTTATTTACAGCATCGGTTACAATAAAGTGTAAATATTATTACAATTAATTTAAATAAGATCAATTGCTAATAATAATTTTAAACTTTAACATCTAAAACTAAATGTTTAATATTTTTAACAGTCTATGGTAGACTAATTAATTGTGTAATCTTTGAGATTAGAAAAATAAAACATATTGAAGGTAAAAATATGTATTAGATACTCGTGTTTTAGTTTATTTTTAAAATTAAATCAGCCAAAGAAAAAGAACTCTATGCGCATTCGCCACAGTTAAAAACATCACTACTAATAAATTATTTACTACTATTTTGAATTAAATTTGTTATTTGTTAATAGATTATCACAAAGCTGACGGAAAAATATTTATATAGTTCAATTTGAACATGCGTCATAGATACGTGCCAGTGTATAAATAATTGGATATTAAATTAATTATCTATAAAATATTAATTGTCGACATTTAATTTACTTATTTAACGACTTGAATATGACCGTCTATCAATAAATGCAGATATTTAACACGTTGAACGCCGTGTCACCCATAAACGGGTGACATTTTTGTTCGTGTAATTAAAACAAAACTTTGGTACTAGTTTCTAATACTATTATTTATAATACAATTTGATGAATATTTGAGATAAAGTAATAATTTATTTAATATAATTTTATAAACAAACGAGAAAAACACTTTAACACGTAGAACGTTACTACAAAAGAATGGGTGACGGCTATGTTTCCGCTGGCAACAAATCATTCACAGGCGGGTTACACTTTTCTTCATGCAATTAAAACAATGTTTTACTGGTAGTTTATAGTAATATTATTTGTAATAACACGTATCGCATTCCTACTTCGCCCTTTATAAGGCGCGTTGTATACTTCTTCTAACCAATTTCAACTAAAAGAAAAAACTTACAAGGTTTCTATGAACAAAATCAACTTTTAGTCAAGAAACTCAATTTACCCAATAATTTCTGGGTTCCCAAAACATCTCTTATTGTATGGCATAATTTATATAATTCATCTATTAGTTGATAAGTTTTACATTTTTAACCTCTGTTTTAAATTTGTAACCTCACCGTAGCCGACTTTGTTCGTTCATGTGAGTCATCCCTGAAACGCTCCTGAGGTGTGAACTGTGTCCCTGTCAATCTCCTTAATCCTCTTCTATTTTATGTTTAGTTAACTTATTTTTTGTAAGATAAATTTTCTTTTGGTTCTGGGCTGATCACTTTATTAATTATTCACTAACTTGATTTTATAAATGGACGATAATCCTAACTGTAAAAAATGCAAAAAGACTGTGGATAGGGCTTGCATTGATTGCGTTCGTTGCAATGTAACGTATCACACTAGTTGTGGCGTCAATTTAAATGGTATTTTTATAAATGATGAGGAATTCCTTTGTTGCTCATGTAAATTAGAAAAAAAGTGATTTTATTAAATATGATAGCCAGAAATTATTAGCTGAATTATCGTCCACGATTAAGGATATGCAATATTCAGTTAAAACTTTAGCTACTAGTATGGACAGTCAACGACAGGAACTAATTGAGATGCGGAAAGTCCTATCCAGTATTGAGATCTTACAAACTGAGAATAAGGAAGTGAGACAAATGGTAAATAATCTATTTGATAAGATTAACTTGTTACAAACTAAACCCGTCTCACTTGCCTCACCTGATATGTCACTTATCAGTGAGTTGGAAGTTCATAAGAATAGGGAAAATAATATCATTATATTTAATATTCCTGAAACCGAGCAACTTTCCGCGATCAAAAAACTACTAATGAAGCCACTTTAAAATCGCTTATTACTTCGGTAGTTCCATCCACCAAAATCAGTATTTTTTTCCGGTTTGGCAAGAAAGGTGACCGTGCCCGTCCAGTTAAGGTTATTTTTTCGCAACGTTAGGATGCGATAAAAGTTTTAAAGTACAAGAAATCGCTTCCTCAGACATTTAGGGTTCAGCCTGATAAAAGTCCAACGCAAAGGATCGAATTTAAGAAATTATTGGATGATCTAAAATCCCGTAATGACCCATCTCTATATATACAATATGTCAATAATTAACCTTGTATTGCATCCCGTCCGTCAACACAAAAAAAACTAATGATTTCCCAACAAACTGTTAAGACTGTTCCATTTTTGGCCATTTATCAGAATGTTAGTGGTCTTAACTTTAAACCAAGGAATTTTTTAAAAATATTTCAATATCAAATCACGACATTATCTTTATTACGGAGAGTTGGCTTACTGCTGGTGTCAATAATTCAGAACTTTTCCCCAGTGTTCATTCAATGTTTATCGCCAAGACAGATTAAACAAAATAGGTGGCGGGGTTGTTCTCGCCATAAAAAACTCTCTCTCATCTGAAAACGTACCTTTACCCACTTTTCATGAATCCATAGATGCGGTTGCCGTAAAGTTAACTACTACTGCCAAAACAATATTACTAATTTTCACTTATATTCCAAAAGCTCGCAACGATATTTTAAACTCGTTTTTTCTGAGGCATTGGATCCAATTGTTACGCAATATGATTATGTATTGCTTATGGGAGATTTTAACATACCTGAGTATAACCTTAGTCTTAGTGGCGATTTAAATACAACTTCTAAAACTGCGTTAAATAATTTTTGGGAGTTTCATGGCCTGAGAGCAATGTAATACAGTCTCGAACAATCTGAATAGAACTTTGGATCTATCTATAGTATCCAATCAATTAAACTGTGTACTACATAGATACTTTGAACCTCTTGTAACTGAGGATCTGTACCACCAGTCACTACATGTAAGCTTCACTTTAGGTTGTACTGAGATTCCGAAATCGAAGTACAACAACAGTATCGATACAACTTCAGGAAGGCTAATTTTACAAAATTATATAACGACATAGCTAATACAAAATGGGATAATTTATACAACTTAGATGATGTAGATGAGGCTTGCAATTTTTTCTATAATAAACTCTATTCGTCTCTTGATATGAATGTCCCCATATTCAAAGTGCGTAATATCAAAAAGGACACTCCACCGTGGTTCGACTCGGAATTGCTTCGGGATATCAAGCATAAAGAGAATCTTCGCTCTAAATATTTGCGGACTAAAAACACAAACCATCTAATAGAATACCAAGACTCACGTAGACGTGTCAAACGCAAGTTGAAGATGAAACGTGACCACTATATACGCTCTGTCGAGGATAATTAAATTTTGGAATTATGTCCACGCCATGAAGAATACTACCCGTATCCCTGGTGTTATAAAAACGGAGAATGAAACTTACTCTTGTGCCCCTGATATTGTAAATGCATTTGCAAATCATTTTGAATCATCATATCATCCTTCTACTGATATTCAGAGTGTTACCAGTCCCGTTGTTCCAGAATGCATGGGCTTGTTCTTGGTTTCTGAGGATGACGTCCTTAAACAACTTAAAAATATTAAAGCTAAGATGACTACTGGCTTGGATAACATACCCTCTTTTCTGCTTAGAGACTGCAGTCACGTTCTGTATAAACCTCTGACTTTATAACATATTTAATCTTATCCTAAAAACTGGTACGTTTCCTCGGATCTGGAAGAAAGTGAAGATTGTTCCTGTACATAAATCTTGTAAGCGCAATCAGATCAAAAACTATCGGCCTATTGCTCTTTTGAGTAATTTTTCTAAAATATTTAAGTGCATTCTGAGCAAACACATACTATTCATGGTTCGTCATTCTATCACAATTAAACAACATGGTTTCATGTCCAGCCGCTCTACAGGAACTAATTTAATGAACTTCACTCAGTTCGTCTCCGAGAATTTGGATAAGCAGTGCCAAACTGACGTAATTTATACAAACTTGAGTAAGGCTTTCGATAATATGCCTCATACAATACTCGTCTCTAGGCTTAAAGATCTTAATATAACTGGTAACATTATCAACGTCATTGACTCATACCTGAGGGATCGCTTGCAGATTGTGGAGCATGAGGGTGTCCAATCCTTTCCATATGAAGCTATCACGGGTGTACCCCAAGGATCCAACCTTGGACCACTGTTGTTCCTTCTATTTATTAACAATGTGTGCAGTGCTATTTCATCTGATGTCTTAATGTATGCTGGTGACATCAAACTCTACAGGATAATCAACAATAACTCAGATAGTCAATTACTTCAAGAGGACTTGAATATGGTGTACCGATAATGGTCTTAGAATAAACATAAACAAGTGCAGTGTACTTTCTTTTACAAGGAAAACCAACCCTATCTTTAGTGACTATTATATTGGTCAGTCAAAGGTACAGAGAGTTTCTGAGGTCAAGGATCTGGGTGTGACTTTTGACTCTAAGCTCAATTTTAAGAGCCATATATTCAAATTGGTTAATGAGTGTTATCGTCTGTTGGGCTTCATTATTATAAACTGTAAGCAATTCACCAATATTGAAACGCTTATTACACTATACGATGCATTCATTAACAGTAAGCTAATTAATTGCTCTGTATTGTGGTCGCCTTACCAACTGTACTTAATAGACCTATTTGAGGGTGTGCATAGTGTGTACCCGGATAGAACTGTTGTTACTATTAGAATTCGGCAGGTGGTCAACTGCAAACACGCATAAACTCCTTTCGATCTGTAACTTATATAAGCTTGTCAATGGCAGAATTGATGATCAGAGTTTTACAGAAAGACTGAAATTTCACGTTCCCGGGCTATGCACTCGTAACCCAGTCACATTTCCATTCACAGTACAGAATACGTTACATCATTTTCATTCGCTACTTTATAATATGTACAAATCCTACCATGAGGGAGAGAATCAGGCCGATATTTTTCACCATAGCTTTAGGAATTTTAAACATCTTGTACCGTTAGTTATTCAATAATTTCATCCGTCACTGCCCACTTTTGATTTAATTGTTTTATATACTTATATTTTTATTTTGTTTGTGTTATATATTGTATTTTATTTCTGCATTATAGCCCTTATATTACCCTGTAATGGACTGTAGTCTGTTGGGAGATAAATATTATTATTTTAATTATTATTATTAGTATTACTTTTCAAATTGGATGCATATATTGAAGTCAGTGTGATAGCAGATGTAATTTCGTTGTCTCCAAGTTATTTATTCCAGTTTTTATTATCGGTCTTCTTGACATAGTATTGCTAGACTAGATAGTAGTGGTATTCAAAATTAGTTTTTTAATATTTCATTTTCATGCGAACGTATTCGTTTAGTATTTAATTAAGATAAATTAATAATTGCCGACTGATCTGCCACTAGTGAGTTTGAGATATAGTTATTATATCATTCTTTATTTTCGTTGATTAATATTACATCACTAGAATATTGATTGTCACTTGGTTTTACCTTTATTTTACCGAGTGTGTGTTTCAGGTTAGGTTCTTTTTCTTCTAATAATAATTCTTTTTTGGCTAGCTGCAGTGGCCAAAAAAGCAGCTAGGCCACTTTAACCAATCCCACTGATAAGAGTAATTAGTTGCTGTGGGCTATCGGTTTATTTGACCCAGAATAAATAAACGAGACTTCGCATAAAGAGAGTTGGTATTCAAAATGGATGTTAATCGTAATTACACACAAAACATCTCCAATGGTTAACCAGGAGGGGAGACTCATCTGGATAAGGTTCCTATATAAGTTCCTATACTTCATCCGGAAGTTCAAGCACTCAAAAGAGATATGGTTAAGATCCCCTCTAGCTGCACGTAACCAGGGAAGAAACAATTCTTCTGAATGTGAAACCTTGTTCTTAAAACCAAGCCATCTTAGTAACTTGAGGATTGTTTTTGTAAAATTTGAACCGAGAGCATCCATTTCAATTATTCTGCCATGCTTCCTGAGCTCCTTTCCTGCAAGATATATATTGAAATAAGTCAAACATGTTTTTTATTAACTACCTTAATTGACCTCTTATTTATTTACTTTATTTTTACCCAACAGCCAAAAAGGCCAATTACAGAGTAAAATTAGCATTAAAACTTAAATTAATAACTAAAATACAATAACAGAAATTCAAATGATACAAATTAATACATGAACATAAATTATAATTACTTATCAAAAATTTTCTAGACAAGTAATAACAGATGATTTAAAGGCATTAAAATCTGGGTCCGTTAGTGCCTGAAGGGCCGACATGATATCTGAGAAAATTATAGCTTTCTTTATTTTATTGCATTCAATAAGTGTAAGGCATTTATCGATGACATAAAGTTCTGCTGTAAAAATCGAACTATCATTGGGCAGACGACCCGCCATGTTGCCCTTATACTAAATGACCACCGAGTATGAGCATGAGTTATTCTGTTGATTACGAGATCCATCTGTGAAACAATGCACAAAGTCTGGCCACTTCTGGTGCGCAATGTAGTCCCTGAAAAGGTCTATAATTATGCATAAAAAGTGTTCTTGGAATGAATGTGTGAAACTGCTTAGGCCCTGATCAGACTGGACGTTTTGAGAAGCCGCGTGTAAATAACAAGTTACAAGCAGGGGCAGGAAGTTTATGTTGATTAGAGCGAAAGTAGCTATAATTTTGTCCATAAAATGATGTACGTTGAGATTACTGTTGGTCATGATTCTCAAAGCGTACTTATGGCACAAAAGCCTCCTTCGATGGGATAATAGGCACATTCCAGCCTCCACTTCTACCCCTTTAGATGGCGATGAGTTCATAGCTCCCATTGCGATTTTGTAGGCCTTTATTTGAATCATGTCTAAACAATTCGATAAAGCAAAGTGTAACCTGGGCAAAAAGAACGAAGCATAAACAATGATTACTCTAACGTAGCTTTTGAGTTTCCCTATAAATAGGGGGACTATTGTTTTCGTGATTTTTTTTTCAAAATTTTTTTTGCGGAAATATCCGTTTTGGGCCCCCCTGAGTCCATTGCACTAATTTCTGAAAAAAAAAATTGTGTGTCTGTGTGTCTGTCGGTGGGCGCTGTATCTCAAAAACGAAACATCCTATTGAGATGAAACTGTAAACTTAAGGTTTTATCGTTAAAAACTGGAACTGAAAAGCTTTTGGTAAACATTCATAAACCGGAAGTGGGTGTTTACTCGAGGCGTTTTTTGGTTTTTTGGTCATATTTTTCTAAATATGAAATATTTTTAAAAACGGTTCAAACAAAAGTTGAAGGGAATAATAAACTGAACAAATTTTAATAATCTTTATTTGGACAATACAAAATACATAATAACAATAAATATGAACACAATACAAATAGTTGGTGTTAGTCCGTCTAAGCTATAGACCTGAGGTCTTTCAGCCCTGTCTTTGAATTTAAGGTGAGAGAAAAAAGAATTTCTTTGCTAGCTAGCTTAACTGTCCTGATGATTCGCACAAATGAATTCATGAATTGTGAGGGGAGGATGTTGATATTTCGAAGGGATATTTGGATTTCGGGGGATACAGAATTTGGTTAACAAAGGATGGTTTTGGGGATTATTGGCAAATTTAACGCTAAGGCTTAATATACGTTCGGAAATGGGTGGGATTTGGGTGGTTTCGTAAAGAAGATCATTTGAGGGATTGTGGAGTGGGTTGGCAGGGTGTCGGAGTTTCGTTAGGGTTCTTAGGGCGGATCTTTCGGCAACTTGGAAGTGGTGAAGGATTGATGGACGGATTTGGGTAAAAAGGATTGCACCATAATCTAACAAGGGCCGGCATATTGATTTATATATATATGTGTTGCAGTTTTTACAGATATTCCTTGCTGTTTATATGTCAGTGATCTAAAATGCCTAGCCCTGGTTTTGATTTTGTTTTTTATTGTTTGTGCATGGAGTTTGACGGAGAGTTTTGAATCAAATAGGATGCCAAGGTATTTGCAGGTGTAGGTGGGATAAATAATAGTATTATTGATTAGGATTGTAGGAGATTGTGGTGTTATTTTGTGGTGAACAAATTTTATTTAAACATATTTTTCATAAAATTCTTAACTTTCGAGAAAAAAAATAAAAATTGAATATTTTGACATTTTTTGAAAATTACTAATAAACTATTGGAGTTACGTAAGAGTTACATAAAAAGTAATTGTAGAGAATTTAAAATTGAATAAATTATTAAGAATAACTTTTTTGCGTAAACCTCATAGTTTTCGAGAAAAATATAGGGAAACTACTATGATGGCCACATCACCATCATTAGCATTAGGATAGCAGGATCAGCACGGCACCATGTGCAGGAAAGAGACCGCATAATATTCATACCCTTATTGGCTGTTTCATTACTACGTGCTCCTTCCAGGAAAGCCTATAGTCAAGGATAAGACACTTACCTTGGGATTGGTTCATCACTAAAGTACACTTGGTAATTTGTGCTGACTATATTCCTTGGAAAGATCACTGTACTGCACTTATGAATACATGCCGTTAGCACATTCAGATGTAGCCACTCCGAAAGTTCAAACATAGCCTGATTGAGTCTGTTGTAATTTGACTGTAAATCTTTACCCGAGAAAAATATGATGATAACGTCAGCATATTTGATGATGTTACAATATATAGACATACATATATATAAGATTGGGCTAAGAACCTTGTGGTAAACCCAAGAAGGAAGTTTTACCATGTTTCAAGAAGAACAATACTTTATAGGGAAGGAATAACTGAATCATATGCCCGAGCAATAAGAATAATAATAATAATTTTATTTGGTCTTAGCACATAATATTTATACAAGTCATAAGTAGAAAGAAAAATATTACGTTACATAAAATAAGTTGCAAATTTACATGTGAATTATGATATAAGATTTGAATATCCAATAAGACTGCAACTGTGTATTCTCCTTTTACAAATGAGCTCCAAATTCCAGTGATGATAATTGCCAAGGCATCATAACATCCTCTGCCCATCCTAAACTCATATTGAGATGGAGATAATATCACTTCTTTTCCAACCAACCAATAAATTCTGTTCTTGGTCAGATGTTCAAATGATTTGCGTAAGCAAGATATCAGCACCACAGGTCTTAGGGATTTGGAATTGGTCTTGGGAATTGAACATAGAATTTGATTTCTCCAATATGGTGTAATCATTCCAGATTGGAGGAAACAAATAAAAATTGCAATATCAACATTAGCAGACAGGAGCCAAGGTTATTAGTCATAGATATTGTCAAACCTGGTGCTGCCATGAATTATAAGAAATGAACTCAAACTGAGGTGCAAAGAAGCAAGGAGTGAAAGAGAGAAATAGTTCATCTGAGGAACTCTGATTCACTGAAATCGTTTTTGTTATAAGATATTTTTTGTATAGTCTAATGCCCAAATCTCTGTTATCGGCGTATCCCTAGATATTTGTCACAAAATTGCTTGAAAGAATTATGTTTCTTTCTTTTAAACGTTCTTTTAGTCCTATGCTATGGCAGCTTTTGCCAAAATATAATAGTATTCTGAGCCCTACAAAAAAAAAAAAAATTAACACCTTAACTGTTAGACAGTTCCCCTTCAAAAGACTAATAAAATAAGATTTAAACGTTTTGAAAATTGGGTAACTAACTGTATAGAGGAGTTAGTTACCCATTCCCCTCTTGCTAAATTTTCACCAAAGTACCTAGTTAGCCCCTTTTTCGTGCATGAGAATGTCTTTAAAACATTAAACTTAAGTTTTTATCGTTAAAAACTGAAACTGAAAAGCTGTTGGTGAACATTCACAAACCGGAAGTGGATGTTTACTCGATTTTTTTTGTTTGTCCTGATAGTTTTGTAAATTTGATAAAAATTACATAACTTTTTAAACAAAGGATACAGGAAATGGGAAACTGAATAAGTTTTAGCAAAACATGTTTTTGGTAAAGTTCTTAATTTGCGACAAAAAAAAATGCAAAACTTTTTAGCCTATTGCTAATAAACTATAGAAGTTACATGAAATTTATATAACATGTATTTGTAAAAAATTCAAAATCAAGTAAATTATTAAGAATAGTAAATTTAAAAATACGGAAACATTTCGTGAATCTACAACAATGAGTCTTACTAAGACTACAAAACAAATTAATTTGAAACAACTACTTCTCTAGCTAATACTTCGACAGACATTGAATAATACAAATTAATTTGCGTGTTACAAATAGTACAATAGCTAGAGAAGTAGTTGTTTCAAATTAATTTGTTTTGTAGTCTTAGTAAGACTCATTGTTGTAGATTCACGAAATGTTTTCGTATTTTTAAATTTATTATTTAATTTTCTACAACGAACTAAAGGATTTTAATACATTTTATTATTAAGAATAGCCTTTTTGCGTAAACCTCATAGTTTTCGAGATAAATATAGCGAAAGTACTTTAATGGTCATCACCATTTTTTTACTTATACCAACAATAACGAGCACATATTAATGAATAATCGAAATTCGTTTTAACATTGTTTATATTCACGTAGTTAGCTCTTTTAAGTAATCATTTTTTAATTAATATAATTAAAGAGACTTCAATATAAAATTTATGTGTACTTGATTGATTGAGTTCAGATATTTTCTCATTCTACGGCACAATCTACATAAATTGTTTACATAAATATGGTCGTAAATGTTATCACAGAAAGCCATTAAATGGGCCACTGTTAATAAATCGATTCACTTCAATTTAGTGCTCCAGAAAGAACAATCTTAAATCAAGAAGGTTAGTGCTAATTACATTATAATATAATTAGGAATAGTTTAATAAATATATCTGATTGTAAAATATCATAACGTATCGAAACTTAATTTATTCTTTGAGATTTTGTTAGGTTTGCTTGGGTTATATAATACTTTTTACTTGAAACATTTAACGATTCTGTAAATATAACTCAATTATAATTAATATACTACAAATATTTGCATGATGGCATATAATTTAAATTTTTATACATTATCATTTTTCAAACTATAATTTTTAATTATTTGTGTACTTTTTTAAAATTATGAGCCTACTGGAGATATTACAATTATAAATATAGAGATGATCGCCAATTCAGTTTTAAATTACAAAGCGCAGTATGAAGTTAAATGAAACGTTGATTAAGTTATTCATTATTCAAAATTCTAGTTCTGTTTGAAATGTGACCTTGACCTATTAAGTACATTTTAAGGTTTGGAATACAGGAAAGTAATTATATTTTCTACATTAAAAATTTTAGTATTGTAATGTATTAAATTTTAGATCTGTTTTTTTTAAAATTTATTATTACTTTTTTAGATGAGGCTGCTTCTATTCCTTTTATTTACTGTGTTAGTAAATTCAGGGGTATCAGCAGACCCGCAGAAGTGCGATTACAATCATAATATGCGAACCTACATTTGCAAAAATATCGTCGAGGTCTTCCCTAGTATTTATTATGGAAACTACCACCTGAAATGTGAGAACTGCGACATCCCTATATTTAGAAAAGAAACGTTCCCTTACGACAATAATTTGATTTCGCTCAATTTAACAAACAGCGGATTGAAGATGATTGAAACAGACGCTTTTGCGTCCTTATCCACGCTGCAATATTTATATTTGAACGTAAGTATACAGTATTATAAAATTATTACTTTACTATTAAGATAAAAAATATAAAAATAGCTTTAATCACTTTTTTTATAATCTGACCAACACGATTCGGAGAATATTCAATTTAATAAAATAAATTAAAATAAAAGAACAGAAATAATTTTAACCAGCAAAACCAGTTTTATTATTGCCAATTGCGAAACATTAAGACCCTAAAAAAATATTTTAAATTTAATAAACAATAGTATTATCTTAGTTAAGAATGCTTTTATATTATCAAATCTACTACTAATTATTAGTAATATAGAGTAATATATTTAAAATTATACACAATTTGCTCAATTCCCTTAAAACTTAATATTGTCTTCACAGAAAGCATTCGACAAAGTCGATCACAACGTTATTTTATTTATTTTACTTGATTTTTTGTGAATTAAATAAAAAATGTGAATCAAGGATGTTTATACTCTTCACACATATCTTCTGAAAATATTCCTAACAGCGATACTTTACTTGTTGTTGTCTACTAATGCATCCATGGCAAAGAATGAAGTATATTTACACACATCATTTTTTATGTACATAAATATTACCATTGCAAAATATATGATTTTTGGGAAGATAATAATCATACCCATATCTTTACTTCTTCTTTTAGAAGTGATATAATGCTGTAATCCCGTGTTTAATGGTGAATGAGTTGAGCGAGTAAAAATAAAGTAATATAAACTCTTCTTCTTCAAAGTGACATTACTTAAATGAGTTATAAACCACAATGGATTTAATTTTTTGAGTGTGAACCTATAAGATCACATAACAATAGAAGACGAGGAGCTCTGCTACAAACGAATAAAATTCAACTAATTTGCCAGTCAATTCTTTCAACTTCTAACCATTGATCAGTTAGGATAGTAAACTTGGTGCCTTCCAGACATGGTCTTAATTTTAATTGCTCTATGAAAGTCACTTTTGAAGTAGGAATGTAAATGGTCATCTATTTCTGACCATTTACATTCTTATTTCAAAAGTGACTTTCATACATAACACGGAATCAGAAAATACGACCACATTTCGTTAATCTATAACAATAAATATTAATCGATACTTGTTCTGCTACTCTCTTGATGGAACCAAATTTTCAAATTAGGAGAAGTAAAACTCTTGCTATGTTCCATTTCTTTATTTTCAGATAACTAACACGTGTTTCGGTCCTTGCAGATCATTATCAAAGTTAAAACTAAATTAATGATCTGCAAGGACCGAAACACGTGTCAGTTATCTGAAAATAAAGAAATGGAACATAACAAGAGTTTTACTCCTCCTAATAAATATTACTAGGACTACAAAATAACTATTGAATTATATAAAAATAATTTGCGTGTTAAAAATAACACAACCAACACTAGATTGATTGTATACATTTTTGTCTGTTCTTCTATTAACTTCCTAAGGAGAACTTTGAATAAATTTGTCGTTTTTTTCTTAGTTTCGGGACTTTCGGTTATTGATTTAATATCAGACTGTTAAAAGGTTTTTGTAATCACAAAAATATTATCCAAGTACACAAATATAAATGAGTCTTAATCTGTTCCAAATATACATTCAATGAGCCCATGCAAAGTAACAGGTTATGATGCCTAAATGGATGATTGTTAAATTTACGCGTCCAAAATAGTGAAAGAAAGGTATTAGTTTTCGACTGTCTCTTGCTAGATAATAGATAAAATAATATATATAACCCACAAATAAACAACGAAAATAATTTAGTGAAGAATAAACAAAATTCAAAATCTCTTAACAGTACGGGTTTCTATTTTATTTATTTATTTATAAATAAAAAATACAGTAACACCATGTATTCACAATATTCCAAAAATTCTAATATTATTAAAAACTAAACGAATGTATACACCAATCACAAGAAAAATATATACATATACACATATATACACAAATATTAAAGATAATAACCTACATTATATATTTGTAAGGAAAATAAATTATTGAATATAATACAAATAAATAAATTTTTAACTAAAACAAAATATAACTATGTATAGAACATAATGTACGTTTTTAAGTTATATTAATCTATCTATATTGAGAGTGTTTAATTTGGATTTGAATTTTGAAAAATGATTACCAAAAATATCTAAGTCAACCCTGATAATTTAGCAAACTATCATAGCTCATCATTCTTTGAATACGATTATTAAGACTGTAATTATTTAATCTAAATATTGGTTTGTTCCTTAAAGATCGATTTGATAAAGGGGAGTAAAAATCAATATTTTCCAAAATATTACTAGAAATCATGCCAGTGACCATTTTAAATAGGAAGCAGAAATCTTATTTTATCCTTCGTAATTCAAGGTATTTAATATTTAACATACAACAAACTGATTTATAATCATTCATAGATAAATTTAATTTAAAAGACAAATAAAATAAATTTTCTCTGAACTCGTTCAATTTGTTCTTTGGACCTTTATAATAGGAAGTCCATATAATAGATTACATTAGTTTGAGAGTTTTCTACAGATATAATCTATATGTTCCCTAAACAAGTGCTTGTGATTAAAATAAACCCCAAGGTCCTGAATGTAACCAATATTTTCTAAATCTTCATTAATTATATTATAATTAAATTCAATTAAACGAGACCGTCTACTAAAGATAATAACCTAACATTTCCCAATGTTTAAAGAAAGTTCATTGTAATCACACCAGTCACGCAAATTATCTAAATCAGATTGCAGTTCATAACAATTTGTAATATCGTCAATTGGGTGATACAAATATAAATCGTTTACAAATTATAAGCAATCACATAAATCGTTGACAAAAAGGAGAAACAAAATTGTTCCAATATGTGAGCCTTGAGGAACACCCGACACTACTTTAATACTAGATGATAAATGGTTATTAATCTTCACTATTTGTTGGGGATTAGTTAGGAAACTATTAATTCAGTGAATTATTTTGTTAGTAAACCCATAATAAATGAGTTTATTAATTAGAATAAGGTCGAATGCCTTTGAAAAATCAGTATACACTGTATCTACCTGTACCTGATCCCCAAAGGAATTAAACAAAAACACTTCAAATTCTATTAAATTTCCGTAAATTCATATTATTGTTTACATAGTACTCGTTTAAACAACCAAACAAGATGTTTACTAACCAATTTATCTAAAAATTTTGGTATCTTTGATTGAAGAGCAACACCTCGATAGTTCTTCCAAACATCCGGAAATTTCTCTTCCTGAAGGGATGTTTTAAATAAGGTGTGTATTGGAATCGACAACGAACGTACACAGTTAGCTAAAAAGGGTACTGGTATTCCATCAGGACCACAGCTGAATTTATTTTGCAGTAACATTAATTAATTAAATACTTCCTCAGAGTCATATGTAAATGATCGCTATTAAGAATTATGGGAGCTTCGCATTTATTTACATAGTTTTCTTTAGATGTAGTTTTGGAAACACATTATACAGCAGAAAAGCAGTCAGCAAAGGCGTTTGCATTTTCAGATTTCATTCGTAATGATCTTGTCCTCGAACGTCATCGATGATGGTAAAACAGACGTATTCCTCACATCATCTATAAATCTCCACACTTCCTATGGGTTCCTACCGATAATATGTTGAATGAGCATTGTTCTCAAATGCGGCTAAATATTTCATAGTGCACGGCTTCACCCGTACTTTTATATTTGGCATGCGCTGTTTTTTCTCAGTAGTAAGTGTGATTAAAGTTTTATTAAACCATTTCGGGTGATTTCCTTACTTTTAATGGAACGAACATTGCAATTGCTTTGTCAACAATATCATTAAAAATAACTAACTTTTTTATGAACATCTCAATTCTAAAACAAGTTCTCCCAATCAATATTGCATAAAAAGTTATTAATGTCTAAGTAGTTACAGTTTTTAAAATCATGCCATGTACTTCTAAAATAATTTAAATGATAAGAGATTTCATACGCGTTATGATGAAAACTGTTTCCGCATATATTATCAACAGCCATACACATAGAAACATCATAAATTGTAGAAAAACAAAGGTCTAAATAGCAGCTTTTACTGTTTGGAAATTTATTGATCTGAAACATATTTAAAAAGCTAAATGTTTCTAAAATTATATTAGCTGATAAATTAGCTCCAAAATTAGGTTGCGCATTAAAATAATCATTTGTCCAATTTATGTCAGGTAAATTATAATCACCGCAAATTAAAAACTCCGAATCACTGTAATTATATGATAATGACTCAACCGTTTCAGTATGTTTCAAATATTTTTCAAAATTTGTATTAGGAGGAATGTATACTCTACCAATAATTATATAATTCACACCTATTCTCAGAGAAATAAAGAGTTCTTCCACAGATTTTTCTTCCAGAGGTATGTTATGAGACATTATTGAATTGCGAACAGCAATTAATATTCCCATACTTTGTTCAACTCTAGATGAAACGATAATAGAATAGTATATGATTTTGAAATAAGACACTTGTTGGTTTCATATTGATATATTCAGTTTCCTGATCGAAACACGTGTCCGGAAACTGAATATACCAATCTGAAACTAAACAAGTGTCTTATTTCAAAATCAAATAATTAATATTCCGCCTCCGCGACTCTTCATACTTGTTAGTAATGAACGATCTGAGTCAAATTAGTTAATTGAAACGCAGTATCAGCAAAATCGGCAGTAAGCCATGTTTCGACAAGAATGATAATGTCATAATCGCATAAATTAACCACGTACATTATTTCTTTTAATTTAGCCTGCATTATGGAAGTATATTATAGTTTGTAAATTATATTAGCGAGGTTTCGATAGATTCTGGGTTTTCAGGTATTCAGAAAGTTTTATCAATCATCTCTCGGTTCATTGAACTTGAATATTATTAACTTCTTTTGCTTCTCGGATGATTCGTATGCTCAAATTGTTTGCTTTGGTAAGAGTTTTCGTGTTTGTTAAACCTATTTTATGATGACGTGATGTGTTTTTGTTCTACATAGTTTTTATGTCCCTCTATTCTTGCTGAAATTCCCCTGTTTGTTTGTTCAATGTATGTTTGGCCACTGTCTTTACATATTTATTGGTCCTATAAATGTTTGGTTACGGCATTTATAATGTCTCTCGTTAACTCCTTGATGTTCATGTTTTTGATCTTTATGTTTGTCTGTCAGATTTTCAATTTTCGTTGTAGTTGTAGAGGCTATTGTTATGTTTTGTTTTTTAAAATTGCGAGAAATTTTATCTGTTGTGCCTCTTATATATGGAAGTAAGGAACTTGTATATTTTTCTTCTAATGACTTTATTAATATATTGTAAAGTTAAACCATTTTTAATTAGGGACTCTTTGACTGTATCTTTTCAAATCTTTAGATTATTTGCTGAATCGGAAAGATTGTGCATGGATGTTTCGATTTGTATGTGTTATCATATGGCTTAATTTGCATCTTGTTTCCTGATTATAAGAGTATCAAATAATGGAGATTTATTATTTTCATCTACCTCCATAATAAATTTTATTGTGGGATGTATGCTCTTAGGGTGTTATAGGAACTCATTGAGATATTCCTTTCCGTCTCGCCAAATGGCGAAAATGTCATCTACACATCGTATACATAGTGACAGTACATGTGGTGGAGTTCTTATTGCTGCAGCAGCTGCTGTAGTTTCGAAATCCTCAATTCGTCTGTGTGGACGCCTTCGTATATTAAATATGTATCTGAAATACAATATTTTAATGTATAGACCATGACCAGGTATTAAATATTTATTTTCTAAAATATTGATTGTTTCTTCTATTTAAACTTGGGCAAACAAAGAGACCACATCAAAGCTTAGTAAGATATCCCTCCATTCATTTTATGTGGTTTTATTAGTTCCAAGAAGTGAGTTGAATGTCTTTACATAAGATTCTAATGCCTAAGTTTACAATCAGCCTAAGTGGCTTTCCATTTTTATGTCTTTCTAGATCTATCTAGGGCTTTTGATACAATTGATTATAGCATCTTGCTAACCAAATGAAACCATTATGGCATACGAAGAAAAGCTAATAACTGGATAAAATCACAACAGATGATATATATGGAAATCATATAGTATCCGATGCCCTAGATATCAGTATGGGTTTACCTCATTGAAGTATCTTAGGACCTTTTCTTTTCATCATTTTATTAATCATATCACAATTTCTCAAAATTGCGCACTAACGTGTTATGTTGATGACACTAATCTTCTTTTAACATAATCGTCACTGAAAGATATTACAGAAAGTATTTTTTTGTTTTGTTTTTGCGTCCAACAGTGAGCCATTAATCTTTGCTTTTGATGTGTTGTTTTACGTGGTTTGATTATTTGCGATTGGTATGCAATCTAAGTCATCTAGTAATAATCGCAATTTTGAATGATATTCCGATTTGCTTAGGATTATTGTTGCGTTACCATTGGGTTTCTTGGTGGTTGGTATTGAGCTTCAATGGTTTGGCGTTCCTTAAAATTTTGGCCATACATTGTCTTACTATGTCTGTTTTTATCTCGATTTAATTTACCGATTGTCGTTTCAATGTTATGTATTCGTCGAAATTGATGGTGATGTTAGTGCAACATTTGATCATCTCTCTAGTATTCTAGAAGCTGCTTTGTTCAGGTTGCAACCTGATTGATTGTAGACTGTTTTAGGTCTTGTTGCGATAGGAAGTTGGTTAGTTTCATTTTTGAGTGTTGAATTATTTCTTTTGCAAGTTGGTTTTCTGAACCGGTTTCGATTTTGGATTATATTCAGCGAGGGTATCAGTTATGTGGCAAGAGAATATTCATAATATTCTGATATGTACGTGAATTTTAAGTATGTATTAGTTCTTTAAGCAAAATTAAACTAGCTTGTTTAGAATTTAGCACATTTTTGATGTAGTACTGTAAAAACGTAATTTGCAACAAGTCGGGTTGCCGTTAACATCTCTACATCATCGTAGAAAGATGCCAAAGTCTGGTGTCTCAAACTGTTCTATATGAAAAATAATAAAGTCATGCATGAACGAGCACCATTATCGACGTAGAATAACGTATACTTTAAATGAGAAGAGTCTGTCGATTTATCAAAGGTTAGTGATGTTTAACTAGGCGATGGCATCACCTAATTAACTATCATCTCAAACGTTCGTTTCTCGTATTCAGATACTTAGAAATTTCCGAGCTGCTGCAGTCCCTGCATTTAATAGTTCGGTGTTTATTCTTGAGTTACACGTTAAAATTGCTAATATACTTTTTTATCGCGATAACGTTCTTGCAGATAGTAAATTTAGTTCTGATATTAAAACATCAGAAATTTTAACCCTGTAATAAAATAAGTTAAGAAATAAATAGATACATTTTAAGAAGACTCCGTGAAAATTTAATTTATTGACTTTTAATAACTAAATAGGAGAATGTTAAGTTAAAAATAAATTTTAATTAATTTAATATTAACGTAATTATATTAAAATACATTAAATTTATTGTTATTAATGATTGAATTCTAAAACCTAAAATTTATAACTTTTCAGGGAAATAGGATACGAAACATATCAAAAGATGCATTCAACACACTTAGACAAGTGTACGAGCTGCATTTGGAACATAACGAATTATCAGAATTAAACCCGGGCTTCCTTAACGGTTTTGAGGCAAATGCCATTTTATTGTCTCACAACGCCCTATCGGAAATACCGGACGACGTATTCGAGGGCATTTTCGGTGCGATGACTCTGGATTTATCGCACAATTACATCAACTCCCTCAAACGGGATTCCTTCAAACACCTCAAGGGCTTAGAGTACCTGGACCTACACCACAACAAACTCTGCACGTTGCCGCTGGCCCTTTTTAAGCACTTGCGCATACTGAAGGAATTAAACTTGGCGGAAAACAACTTTAAAAAGTTCCAGCACGGCGCCTTCTCCGGCCTTCCGAATTTAATAGCATTGAATTTATCTTATAACTCCCTCATCGAGTTCGACGCATCAATACTGATACCGATGACGGCCATCGCCAAGTTGGATATCTCCGCAAACGGTTTGCATTATTTTGACGCGATTCCGATGCACAACAATGCACCGCGACTGAAAACGTTGGGTATTAGCGATAATTTGTGGGGTTGTACCGTTTTAGTCAATCTGATTCAGTATCTGAAGAGTATCGAGGTGGAAGTTGTGGAGCACGATAAATACGACGTCACCAATATAAAGGGCATCGCCTGTCTGGATGGACCGTTTCCTGATAATGTTTCCTTTGATGTGTTTTATAAATTGATAACGCAGGTTACTAAAAATGCTTATTCGTATTGTTAGATATTGTAAAAGTATAGTTTTTATCAATAGAATCATATATTTTTGTATTTGTTTATTAAAAAAATATATTATTGAATATTAATATACATTTTTAATTGTACCAGTTGAAATAATATCATGCAATAATACTTGATGGTTATTAAAAGAATTACACTTCAGGCCAAACATATAATAAGTTGAAAGGTATATGCCCATAGGAACAAAGGGTTTTTTGTGTTTACATGCGAATTTTTTGTTTGTTAATAACAGATAATCATAATATTTATAACTATGGCTATTGAAGACGACAGGTACTTTAAAATTCCTTTTTGAGTTATTAGTTGTTTATTAATGTGTTTGGTGAAAAAGAGAATAATATTCAATAAAATAGGTTTAAGCGAGACCCTAAAGTTAATTTCTCCATATGTCTCGTCCAAATATTGCATTATATTTAAATTTTTTATTTGTCTAAACTGTATAATTCTTTATTTCATACTGTGTCAAATTCCAATACTTTACGTCAACAGTTTCAATCCGGGAAAACACAAAAAACGGCCGGTCCGGTAAAGTGTTGCTATTGGAAACACAAAATTAACCACTTTAGAAAAACGAGATATGTCAAGATTTTCATTCGCAATTAATGTTGATTTTATCATGGAATATTTCGGCCACAAAGAAGACGCACCTATTTTCTTAGACTAAAAACATTAGTTCACAAATAAAATATATATATACAACATCTTTATTAACAGACAAACTTACAATAACAATAAATATAATACATATATGATAGATGATGTTAGTGGGTTAGTCCGTTAAATGGCTATCGACCAGCGGTCTTTCAGCCCGGTTTTGTCAGTCTTTATATGTCTCGTCAGTCTGTCTCTGATGGTGGTGATGATGATGGTTGGTGTGATTCGATGAATTCGTATGTTGTGAATGAAGGGGTTTTATATTTAGGGATTAGGTCAGGATTTCTGCGCAAGCAGTAGAGAGAAAGGATGTGTTGGTTAAAGGAGTTTTTGGAAAAATTTTTGCTAAGGTATAGAAGGCGTTCGTTGATGGGAATAACAGAGGTAGTGTCATATAGGAGTTGGTTAGAAGGATTATGTAAAGGATTGCTAGGATGGCGGATTTTGGTTAAAGCTCTTAGGGAGGATCGCTTGCTAACTTGGATATTATGGATAGTGGGATTGCAGGAGTTTAGGAAAAGAACATTACCATAGTCAAGTAAAGGACGGCAAATCATTTTGTAAATTTTAACGGCTGTTTTTGTGGATATTCCGTTGTTTTTGTATGTTAAATTCCTAAATAATTTGGCCCTTGTAATGATTTTAGCCTTATTTGAAGCTGTGTGGCTTTTGAAGTTTACTTTTTGATCTATGGTAATGCCTAGGTATTTTATGGACGTAGAAGGGGAAACAATTGTGTGGGAGATATGGATATTATATGTAGGATTATTGTTGCGGTGATAGGAAATTAGAAGCTGGGATTTGTGGGGATTGATTTTAATTCGCCATTTGCAAAACCAGTGCTGCTGAAGGGATTGCAGAGCTTTAGGTACGGAGGGTGCATGGGAAATGAGGGCTGTGTCATCTGCAAATTGGAGGAGATATTTTGAGGGATTAAAGTGAAGGGGGTCAGGGTTGTAGATGTCGAAGCAGAAGATGTTGTAAAGTAGTGGAGATAGCGGGGATCCTTGAGGTAGACCTTGAACAGGTGTAAAAGGAGGGGAGTAGGAGTTGTTGATTTTGACTTTGAGGGATCTGTTTGAAAGGAATAAAAATGTGGAACGCTTCACGATTTTGCGTGTCATCCTTGCGCAGGGGCCATGCTAATCTTCTCTGTATCGTTCCAATTTTAGTATATGTACCGCCGAAGCGAGTACCAAATAAAATAATAAATGTAACCATTTAAATTCTTACCAAATCTAAAAAATAGGCCAACATAACTTCTTCCGTAATTTTCATCACATTATTTTCTGCTTTCCATTCACCAGACTTAATAGGTATTAATTTCGCACACGCTTCTTCAGATTTTCTTACAATTACTGGAGGATCTACAATTTCTGGGCAATTTGCATAAGAATTCATTTTGACACAACAAATTATTTAAACAAATTAAACATTTGCCAAACAACCGTTGCTACTCATGTTACGAAAATGTAACTAGATTTGGAGCATCTGTTAAATTATTTTTAAATTAATTTCAATGTTTCTTTAAAACGCAATTTGACACAGAATGAAATAAAATACATAACGACATTCGTCCGTGAACACTTTTTACAGTACTCGTTTCGAATTTCAAGACTCGGCTCCTTTGTCGCCTCGTCTTTAAATGTCTCACTCATACTGTAAAGTATGTGTTCCCGGACTTATAACGTTAATTACTATACTGTCACTATCTCATCCTCCAATAGGTACACCATATACAGAGATTTCTTAGATAGAAATTTTGCAAAGGTGAATATTTCAATAGCAAATAAAAATGAAAACTTCATCTGCAATACTCGCTTAATGTTTTAGTCATTGAACCATAGGTTAGAGGCCACTCACCCACCCTATATATAAACAATAACTTCAAATACTGTTTTAGCTTTAGTCTGAAAACATGAGCAATATTTGTTTCGGTGTTTATGAACAATTAGGAATCAGTGTTGTAGCTTATATTTAAATTTCTATGTAGAGTGAGAATTCTTGTAAATTGCGAAAATCATCTTCTTGATCCAACAATTCTAAGTTATGCTCTTGTTATTCGTTAATTTCCCACAATGTTCCTCTTCTTGTGCACCAAAAATATTAGTATCCAAATACAATTTGTTTATTTTCATACGATTTTTGAAGTATTCTTCTCTATTTTTTCATAACTTTAAGCCATCTTTCAGGTAGCTGTTTAATTCCATCTCGTAAAAAGGACGTCGTCAATCTTATCGGATCTCATCCACTGATTGGAAAATGGTAATAGGGTGGAGCTATGCCTGGTGAATATGTAAGATCTTCCAACGAAGATACATTATGGCATCTTTTGTATAGCAAGCAATATGTAGTGAGGCAACAATTTCACTGGACATTCTTCTTCACGGCTGTTTTGTTACAATTCTTGACTCAAGCGTTAATTGACGTTGCTAGCAATACGCAGTAACTGTTTCATTCACTCTCAACAATTCATAATATTCCTTCATATTCCGCCAAAGGCAGAGAAGATCCTTCTTTCCGAAAAGATTGGGTTTTGCGACCGATTGTGATGATTCGCGTGGATTTACCCATGACTGTCTGCCTGTTACGATTTTCTACAAGAAAGACTTACGACGCTGATTATTGAGGAGAGATAGATACGCTGCTATTCGTTGACCTATGTTGCTTTCAGTTAATGCGGAACCCATTTTTCTTCTTTCTGGTCCTTTCCCATCTCATGGAAAAGTCAATTTTTGGATTACTCCCAAATGTTCTGCAAGCTTCTTCTGTGTTTGTGTCGAATTTTCAGCGAGCATCTTCTCTCACTCATGATTATCGCATTCTCCAAGGCCTCCTGGGCGTTGTTTGTCGCTCAAACAGAAATAATCTAAACTAAAACGGGCACACATCCTACGATACAACACCTTCTCCGAGGAAAATCTAAATCAATTTGGACACTTGCAATATTTTTTCCTTGTTGGAATTGGTGAAGGATGCAGTGTTTTATATCCACATTATCTACTGCTAGTTTCGACTGCACTAAACTGAATAACTTTTAAAGGTTATGTTATGTTTTCTGGCATGCTAACGGTCATTTTTTTATTACTATACGTGATCTCTGGATAACCCCAAAAGAGCAGAAATATCAATTGATTGTGCCAAAACTTTCACCTAGTTATTACTTTTTCTTCGAGTACACTTTTACACAAAAGAGAACGACTCTGTTATCTACTAATTTCTTCAATATTGTCGCACATTTGCTTGCTAATCTGGCTAAAATATTTGGAATTTATTGGTACTGTGTTTGATGTTAATCCTTAATTAGGTTTTAAATAAGTCCAGAGATATAATCTAAAGAAGTTATATGTGAACGTGTTGACAACCATTCGATCTCATTTTGATTTTGCATGTTATTTCCATGAAATCTGCTTTAATTCGAACATTATGGAGCAAAAAAGATTATATTATCCAAATAGTTATTTAATTTAATAAATAACACATTTTCCAAAAGGTTTCAAAATGAATAAGATAATATTAAAAATAGCCATTAAACAATTGCAAAAATTTTTGAATAAAAATCTTAATTAAATTTGTATGTATATAAAAATATATTTCTTAAATTACATGAAGAGTATTATTATAGTAAATTGTATTCCAAATATTAGCACTTTCTTCACAAATTTGTTTTTATTAATAAAATGTACATTTCAAACACAATGTGCTCCTTAATAATAATAATAGTTAACTAAAAACAAATTTGCGAAAAAAGAGTAAACGTTTTCAATACAATTTACTATGTATGAATATTATAAGCAGTTAAAGAATAATAAGGAGAATCATAAGACAAAATATTCTCTATAGATGCAGATTGCTGGAATTAAGTAAATTTAAGTCATTAAAAATTAGAATTTAGATAATAAATTTAAAAATACGAATTTCGTATTTTTAAATTTATTATTTAATTTTCTACAACGAACTAAAGGATTTTAATACATTTTATTATTTAGAATTTAGATCTTTCAAGTATTAAAAGATTATAAAGAACGTCGAAATTATTATAAGAAAAACTTGGTAATATTACTGAATGAAAAAATCGCAGTCGTTAATATCAAGTAGGACAAGTTTTAAAAAATATACATACATCAATATTCCATTGATATGCTTTTACAATGTTTTCAGTTCGGTTCGGTCCATTGTCGAGAGCAGATCGTTTTTCTAAGCATTCTTCAAGCAAATCGAGCGCGTATATTTATAGAAGTTTATTGAAATAAAAATAAATAAAACGATTAATATTTAAGTATTCGGTGTAGTGTAGTTACATAGTTTGGTGAAGAGAAGAAAAACAAACCGTGTAGGGAGCAGTCGGCTCCCATGGATACTCCGGTTGGGTTTCCTCCGGGAGACCCAGTAGCCGAGACACAAACAGATAAGCAAAATAATTTTTCATTTTCACCGGGCATAATATCCCAGTCCATTAATATACTTAATGATATGTGTATGGATACGTTAGAATCAACTATAGATTTAGATTTAAGCAAAAATAAAACATGTGAAACATCACCTAGCGGAATCACGCCGCACGCAGGTGTTTCTGCAGAGGTCACTTCTTTATCCGCAAATTCAGATATAAATAGATCGATTTATACGGTTAAAAATAGTGATATTTCAAATGTAAAAATTAACACTAAACCTAACTATCGTTACGAGGCAAGGGACGTAGGTCCTTTCCAAGTTTATTTGGAAGTAAATAACGCAAATTCGGCAATGTCAATTGGGAAGTTAATTTTAATAAATCGCAGAGATATAGATAATCAAATTATAGAGATTAATGCAATGGGTAGAAATAGGGTAAAAATTGTTTTAAGAACTTTTTCCTCGGCTAACAAATTAATTGAATCAGCATATCTAAAAGAGAAAAATATAACAGCTTACATTCCTCAATTTATGGTACGCCGATTAGGTGTTATAAAGGGCATTGACACTTCAATTTCGGAAAAGGAATTAATTGAATATATACAACCACTCTCAGGAGAACAATTTGAAATTTTGCAAACTAAACGCTTAAACAGACGCAAAACTGTCAATGGAGAAAATATTTACATTCCGACTCAATCAGTGTTAGTTACTTTCAAAGGGCAAAAGCTTCTATCAATGGTAGCTATTTTCCGAGTTGCATGTCCGGTTGAACCATACATTCAAAAGGTTATACAGTGTTTAAAATGTTTGCGATATGGACACATTAGTACACACTGCAAATCTAATAGTAAGCGCTGTATAAAATGTCTAGGCGATCACGACGCCGAGGTTTGTCAAAATTTGGCTAAAATAAAGTGTGTGCACTGTGAGGGCGATCATAGCTCTACCGATCATTCAATATGCCCCAAATTTCAAAAACAAAAATCTATAAAAAATATTATGAGCAGAGAAAATCTATCATATAGAGATGCGCTCAATAAACATAAAACATCCTTTTCTAATGCGGTGACCAACCAATCTGCTATGAATATATATAGCTTCCCTTCATTAAATGCTAACCAGTTGGGAAGTAAACGAAAACGTCCCGAGATTGAAGTTTCTAAAAAAATTGCGGAAACCCAAAAAGAACACAGAAATATTATATCAAGTCCTAAAGTTTCTATTCCTAATGGAATAGCATTTAAGAATAATCTCTCCACAGATAAATCAGAAGTATTTTCTATTCCTACTCTGATAAACGAAATCTGTAATGTTGTTATAAATTTAATAAAACATAATCCCGAGACCCCTGACTTTGAATTGGTTATAAAGAATAAAATCGAATCACTTTTAACAAAACAATTAACGCAACACACGACCTAAATATACTTCAATGGAATGCAAGATCTTTAAAAAATAAAAAAGGTTTTTTAGAACATCTGATGTTTGAAAATAAAATAAATATAAGCCTAATAAGTGAAGCGTGGTTTTATCCACATATGAAATTCAATTTTTCCGGTTTTAACGTATTCAGAAACGATAACTTAAATGGAAAAACTGGGGCATGTATTATTTTAAAGAATAACATTCCTGATGAACCGTATGATACATATTTTAAAATACCCGGTATAAATTCTATTGGAATATCGATTAATTTTAAAAATAATCAAACAGTAAAATTTATAAGTATCTATTGCAGCCCTAATATTACAATAAACAAACAATCTTGGGAAATGTTCTTCAACAGTATTCAAGGATCATTTCTGGTCGGTGGGGACTTTAACTGTCACCATTTGGCGTGGGGTGATTCTAAGACGGATAATAAGGGCACTAATCTGTTAGAAGTTATTGAAGATAACAATTTTTGTATTTTAAATGATGGATCTCCAACGTTATTGAATCGAATAGACCATGACATTTCTGTAATCGATTTAACAATTGCTTCACCAGATATTGCATTATTGACTTATAACTGGAAAACTCTAGACACCACCCTTGGGTCAGATCATTATGTCATTATTATGTCTATAAACATTAATCCACATGAAAAAACTTTTAAAATGAAAAAAATGTATAATTTTAATAGAGCAGATTGGGATAAATACAGCTCTCATACGTACAATTTAACTCAATTATCTACATCAAACCACGATTTAACTTATACACAATTCGTTGAAAACATACATAAAGCTAGTCAGTTATCTATCCCTACATACACGAACACTCCTAAAAATTGAAAATTTTCCAAGGCTTGGTGGAACGATGACTGTAGGATTGCCATTGAACAACAGACAGAAGCCCTTCGAATATTTAAAGCAAATCCGATACTAGATAATTTAACCGAATATAAAAAACGAGTAGCCATTGCAAAGAAAGTGATTATCAACAGTAAGAGGCAATCTTTTGCTCAATTCTGCTCTAAACTCAACCGAAATACTCCTATTAACATGATTTGGAAAGAAATTAAAAAAATTCAAATCATTTCTTACGAAAATAAACAGCCAATAGTTGCTGGGAGTTGGTGTGATGAACTTTTAAATAAATTAGCCCCTCCTTTAGTAAGTAATGTTAGATTAAAAAATAATTCCAATACGATCAATCATTTTTTAGTTAATAAAATTGAATTGCATGAACTAAATATGAATTTAAAAAGTAAGAAAAGTACAGCACCAGGCTTAGATGGTATTGCATATTGCATGATCGATAAATTACCAATGAACGCGAAAATACATCTACTCCAAATATTTAATGACATTCTATTAAACGGTAGTATTCCACAAGCATGGATGCAATATAAAGTAATTACATTCTTAAAACCTAATAAAGATCCTAAACTAATATCTTCATATAGACCTATCTCGCTATCTTCGTGCTTACTAAAAATTTTTGAGAAAATAATAAAAAATAATAATAATAATCTGGTGGGTCGAATCAAAAGGACTATTCCCTAAAAATCAATATGGTTTTCGTAAGTTTCATTCAACGCAGGATGCAATTGGCACATTAATAACCGATATACAGTAGCATTTTCTAACAATGAATCTATCACCGCTATTTTTGTAGATATTGAAAGTTCATAAGGAGTTTGATCAGTATATTCAAAATAGAAATGGTCAAAATTTCTACAGAAGTATTGCTCCCATTGCACCGATGTCACCGTGGTTTATTAAATCTGAAAATACATCTAAAACATTCATAAAAACCATTTGTAGACTTCGTTCCAATCATGGATTGTGCCCTTTGTATTTGTATAAAATTCGACGCAGAGATGATCCATTTTGTGAGTGTGGTGAGAGAGGAACACTCGAACATATTATTATGAGCTGTATAAAATACAACGAGAAAAGAGAAACTCTTTTCAATTCGATAAGTGCAAAATTAATATTACCTTATAACTATATGACAATTTTAGAGTCAAGAAACATTTTTGAATATCTTCGTTCCATTGGAGTTACGATATAATATAAGTTATGTGCTTAATTTGCATATGAGTTTTTATCCCTTTGTGGGTTACCTATTAACCGAGGCTTTGTGTTGTTGTCTAATAAAAATGCCTTGACGAGCCCCTAGGCGAGAAGAGTGTGTTTCCTTAGTTTAACTCCTTGTATAAATGTGGTATGAATGTGATTAATATAAGAAACAAATAAAAGTTAACAAAAAGGGTTATTAAAATATTTATGTTGGCCAATGGTAATTACACCAAGGCCAGGCAAAAGCCAAAAACGAAAAAAAAAACAATGTTTTCAATAAAAAGAAATGTGCAATCTTTGCATATATACCATAAAATCCAGTCGATCTATTCTAATCAATAAATTGAAGATTGTGATAAAATACTGTAAGACCAATAATATAAGCCTCAACGTAAGATGCCATACTGATGCCACCAATCAGCAAAATTAAACCTGATAACATGAAGCTGTCTAAGGATATTCCTATATTTCTTTAGAGCTGAAGTCTACAAATAGTATAGACTAAACTTTAAGCTGGCATTCCTTTTCATATAACTTTACTAGGCTAAAAAACTATAATGTACCAGTTAGTGCATATTTGACGACTAGATCATTCAAGTATTAAAATATGATCATAAAGAACTGGGTACTTATTTTAAGGTAAACTTGGTGATAGTAAGCAAAAAATCATAGTCATTAATACAAAGTAGAGCCATTAAAAAATACCATATTATCTATATGGACTGCTCTTAAGTTTTTAATTTAAAAAAGTGTAATATCCGCATAAGGTATGGTAGGTTCAGATATATCCCAATTAATAATTTGAAGTTTGTGATAAAATACTGTGAGAAAAATAACATAAGCTTCATCATAAGATCTTGCTGACAGCATGCATCTCTCTAGGGATATTCCTATATTTATTTAACGCCGAAGTGTACAAATGAGATAAATTTAGGCTCAAAACTTCAATATACCAAATACCATACATTTAACGTCTAAGATACATGTAAATAACTGAACTACTCTAACAACAACCAAAAATTTGCTACTACCATTTCAGTTTGTACTTTCAGGCAATCATTAAATATAATCTAAAATAATAAACACCACAGATTCAGATCAAATTAAACTAAGGTTGAGGCAATCATTTAAAGGATGACTCTGAAAAACCTGAAGGAGAATCAAAACTTTACTATTACCCTACTTCATAAAACATACTACATGATATACTTGATGACATAACCTTTACTCTTCTTCTTCGATTATACTACAGACCATCTCGGGCCCAGGTCTCCGGGATGCTTTGCCTCCAATGTCATTAGCTGACCTTTTTCCGTTCCTTATTTTTAGCAATTATTGGGCGTATTTGGATACGTTATCCACTCATCTTACTCTTGGTCTACCAGCTGGTGGTTGTCCTCCTGTTTGTCTTAGGAGTACCTTTTTGTGCAGCTCGTGCATGCATTGTAAATGCCAAGCCCACCTAATCCGAATTACTCCTATGTGTGTTGTTTAGTTGGTACAATTCTTGATTTTATCTTATTCTCAACTTTTCATTATCGTAAATAACCGAACGTTCATCGCTTAATATTCTTCTCAATACCTTCATCTCAAAGCGGTCTAATAGTTTTTTGGATTCTCAGTGATTGCCCATGCTTCACTTCCGCAGCATGCTACTGTTCGGATGAGAGTTTTATATATGGGAATTTATATATCTCTGCAGACTTTATAATTGGTAGCAGGAAAAATAGGGCTCGGTTGCCGCATGCTATTTATTCTTTTATCTCAATGGTTTCATCCTTTTGAGTATTTACGTTGGAGCCTAGATAGCTGAAATGATTAACTCTCTCGAAGCTGTAGTTTCCAAATACTATATTTTCTTCGATAATTTCCGTTTATCCTTTATTTTGGCACATGAATTTTGTTTTTTTGTTGGTTTTCAATCCAATATCTGCTACCCAGGATAGTAAAATATAGGCCTCTATTTGAATAGGATTATTCATAATAATTTTGTTTAGATTAATTCCTGGGGTTCTCATTACGTGTTCGAGTGCTAGGTTGAAGATCATCGGATCTTATCCATCAAATTTGTCTGTTAGTTCTCTTTCTACTCGTACTCTGCATTTGGTTTGTAGCATCGTGGTTTTCACTAGTCTTACTAGCTTAGGGGGTATATTAAATTCAAGTAGGATAGAGTAGACCTTGTTTCTAACTATACTGTCATACGCCTGTTGAACATATATGAAGAGCGAGTGTATTTCGATGTCAAACTCCCAGATTTTTTTTCTGTGTTCCAGTTTTTAGTTATTAGTGTATGCACTATGTCTAGTAGTTGTTCTCCGCCATATTTCAGAAATTCCCCTAGGACATGGTTAACAGTCGGTACTTTATTGTATTTTACTTTTTCGAGTGCTTTCGACATTTCTTCGTAGGTGGATGACTTGTCAGCTTCCTTTCCCTACTGAGGGTGTCCTAGTGGGATTGAGGAGATCTTGAAAGTGTTGTTTCCACCTGTCTCTAATGTGTTGTTTTCCTTAGGAGGATCCCGTTTGCAGATTTGTAAAGTGATGTACTTGGCTGTCCTTGATGGCCTTTTATGCTTGGTGGTTGTAGTTAATATTGTTCCTAAAGTTTTCTTCTGCATTTTCAATGATGACATTAAGATACTCCCTCTTCTGCTTTTTTCTACTTTCTTGGCTGCACTTCTGGATTCCTCGTATGTCAACTTCTTCGTTCTGTCGGCCTTTCTAGGAATGTCAGTCTGTCTCTATTTAGGACTTCAATAGCTTGCCTGCATTATATATCATACCATTCGATACTGGCCATGTATAGTTTGCATCCAATTGATGATTCTGCCGCTTTAAATATTGCTTATTTGATGGTTTGCCAGTCGTCCCCGATGTCCTGGGTCTTTCCACCAGTTTTTTAACATGGCGTCTTATGGTATTGCATTTTTTTAATTTGAATCGAACTAAGTGATTCTAGGTATAATTTTTGAGGAGTTTTGCTATTAGTGTTTTTGTTATTCTATATGCGGCTTCTGTGGTGTACTCCCACTAAGTAGTGGTCGGACTCTCTTATGTCCTGACGTTCATTATATGTGATGCTACTCTTTTTTCTATGAACACTTGATCAATTTGATTGTGCATTTTTTTATCCGGCAATATTCACGTCCGTTTGTGTATGCCTCTACTCAGAAATTGAGTGGATTCGATGACTATACCCCTTGACGTAGTCGTCTGGCCTTGCGCAGTTATTGTTGCAATATGAGTTTAGACTGTTCCTACCAGCTACTTGTTTATAAATTACACCATTAAACAAATTTCGATTTTTTGTGACTAGGTTCTCTTTACTATAAACCGGTTCAGAATAATCTAAAATGAAGAAAATTCAATCTCAAAGTGATACTTATTTGCTTTTACGAGTAGAAGATCGATTTTATGGAATTTTAGGCTTTATTTTTATTTTGGTGAAAAAACACTTGTTATGTTCCATATTGTTACTTAACAATATGTTTTAACAAGTGTTTTTCTTCACTAAAATTACATATCTGGTTCCATCAAGAGGGTAGCTCAACAAGTATCAACTTTATTTTTATGTTTTACGCTATAACTACTTTGGATGACCAATAATAGGGGTTAAACTTCATCACAAATCCCTTGAACGTTTAGAAAAGACACAATAAACCCGACGCTGAAAGAAAATGGCTTTTATATATTTATATATGTATTTTTTTTTCTTGTGATTTTACTTGAAATTTTTGCAAAAAAAGTTGCCATGAAATACGTCTGGCATACAAGGCGTACTTTAAAATACCTGTGGAGAATCTGGACAAAAAATAGGTTCCAAATTACTGTTGCAGCTCCTGCAAAACATCTTTCGCGTTTTTTTACAGTTTTCTTTTTATTTTGTTTGTTTAAGTGTTGTTTTCACCTGTCCATAATTGTCGTTTTCCTTAGTAGGATCTCGTTTGCAGATTTGTAAAGTGATGTACTTGGCTGTAATTTTAAAGGAGTTGATGTTCTTTTATGCTTGGTGGTTGTAATTAATATTGTTCCTAAAGTTTTCTTCTACATGTTCTATGATGGCATTGAGATACGCTCTCTTCTGCTTTTTTCTACTTCCATGGCTGTCCTTCTAGATTCCTCATATGCCATCTTCTTCATTCTTCTCGGCCCTTCTGGGCATGTTAGTCTGTCTCTATTTAGGACTTCAATAGCTTGCCTGCATTATATATCATACCATTCGATACTGGACATCTAGGTACCGTTTTCTTTTTATTGTTCACAGTGTTGAAGAAAACTAGGAAGAGGTCAATGAAAGTCGCAATTCCAAGAATTTGGAGAGAACCAAGAATCTATAAATCAGACTGCTATTTCTGTCAGATACAAGTAAAACCTAGCATGAAGTCTACGTCTGAAGCCGAAATGATGTATCATGATTTATAATCTTCGTCGGCTTCTGTGTGTGTCCCACTCAGATGATTTGTACGACAATACGACAATTTTCCGATTTATTAAAAAGCGTGTTATCAAGTAGCCAAACAGCCTTCAGCTCACCAGATATTTATTTATATAGCGAGTGATGCAAAAGACAAGGCGTACTTTCCAAAGCAACAGGTCATAAACGATTTGGTTCGAGATCTAAATCTATCGTAGATGAATGCTAAAATTTTGGTATCAAGACTTCAGCAGTGGGAATTAGTTAGACGTGCGTGTTACTGAGCAGCGAAAGCGACTCTTCGTTACCGAAGAAGTAGTATGTTTTTGTAATGAAATCAACGGGTAATTTGATGAGTTGAAAATAGAGTTCAACTCAAACCAATTACGTTTATTTATATATGGCTCTTCTCAAAGCTTGAAAGCGGTTCTCTTTCACAATGAAAACTGATATCCCTCGATCCCCATAGCATATATCGATATTCTGATCTCAAGAGAAACTATGCTTGAAAAACTTCGATATCAAGAAAACAATTGGGAAGTTATTGGGTATTTTAAGATGATATCATTTTTCATGGGCTATACGAAGAACCCTTGCTAGCTTTGTCTGTGGGACAGCCGAGCCGAACAATCAGCATAACAAGGTTAAGGTTTGATCTTCAAGATTAGAGTTCATAATCTATGCACAAAATCTTAAATAGGAGTCATTGTTCGACTGGAGCAAAATTTTGTTGCCTCCGCTACATTTAAAACTGAGGCTTATGGAGCAATTTGTTAAAGGGCCTGACCAGCAATCGCAGGCAAGAAGTTTTCTAAGTTTCTGTCAGAAGCTAAAGCAAAAGCAGGCGTTTTTATGGGACCACAGATTAAGTAGATGATGAACTCGTAAGAGATTATACAGAAATTGAATGAAACCGAAAGGGAAGCTTGGAAGAGTTCACAAGACAAAAAACTATAAAACACTACTCGACGATTTAGTGAGCAATTTTGAGGAAATGGGATGTCGCATAAAGAACAAGGAGAACGGTTTCATCAAGAAAACCATCGGGAAAACAGACAAATATAAAGGGGATTGTGTTTGGGGACTTGTTAGGGAAAGTTCTTTAACTTATAAACAGTCGAATGACTCAGAAAATGGCATATTTTCAAACCAAAACAGCAAGGAATAAATATAATTGTATCATATGCATAGATATATAAATATGGAGTTACTATTGTTAATAAAGAATATTGTATTATATTGAAATGTATTATTATTATGTTGTTTTAAATCAATAACGGTATCTAAAACACACTTAATTCTTCCAAAATAGACCTATAATGATTTCTTTCTTTGTAAGAAAAAGGGAATCGAATTAAACCAATTTTTAATCCAAAAATTCAGGAAAAATCGCAAAAAAACTATTTTTACAATACTTTAGCCCAAAGCAATTTTCTTCCAAAGTTAAATCTATTGTATCTTTTATAGACGTACAAGTAGGTTTTGATGAAGTTTAATCGTTATTATTGGTCATCCAAAGCAACCATAGCGTAAAACATAAAAATAAAGTCTAAAATTCCATAAACTCAATATCCTACCCGTAAAAACAAATAAGTGTCACTTTAACGTTGAGATTCCTTCATTATGGGTTATTCTGAATCGGTTTATATTCTAGCAAAGAGAACCGAGTCACAAAAACATGTTGTACAGTGTTATTTCTTCCTATCTTTGAGTTTAAATTGCCTATGACTAGTTTGTTGTCATTCGCTTATCATTTGCCCTCTCGTCTGTCTCTTCTGTCTCCACCTGGGCACTTATAATTGTTACGTTGAGAAACAAGAAACTTCATTTTGAGTCTTTATACGTATATTCTATCATTTACTAGTTTGAAGTTCAGTATATTTTCATTTATTGTTCTATCAATGATAAAGACTAGTCCAAATTGATTTCTATTATCATTTCCACTTCATAAAATCCTGTGGTTTTTTGTATCATAGATACTGCTCCCTTTCCCTCTGGTCTTCTGTACCGCTTGATGTTATATTTCTTATATTTTACCATCTTATTTTGAATTTGTAATTTTGTACCTGTACTGTTTAGAATTCTCAAGTTCTTGTTCCAAATCTTAGTTCCTTATTCCCTTTACTGAGGTCATCAAGATTATTTCCGTCCGATTTCCGAGGCTTGGCCTGAGATTTTTTAACCTTGTGTTTTTCCGAGGTGACATTCTTAACCGCACGCACAACCCCTTATCAGAGGGATATTTCAACCGTTTTCTTTAGCCCTGATCTTTACCGGTATCCATATGGGTTGGTTACCACATCTCGAGCGGTTTCGAGTAGATTACCAGAGTTCACCAGTCGCGGATTTGAGAATCGAATTTGGGTAGAAAAGGCTATGGGGCAATCTCTTTCTGTGCGATTGTCATGCGGTACGTATGCACTACCCCCATGACATACTCTTTACCGAACTGAATCTGGAATCTAGAAAAATATATCTTTAGAAGGCCACTTCTTAAGGTCTGCCTGTATACCTCGCTGATATACTTCTTAATACATAAAAACTATTAGGATTGAGTATTAATAATAAAAACATCTCTATCTTTGCAAATGATAAAAATTAATTTATAATATATGTGGCATACTGGCATCTGTAAATATTAGTCACCCACTTTTAAAATAAGGCCAAAAAAATGACTGATGACTTTGTAGCACATACAGCAACAAAATACCAAATTAATTTAAGAGTCCAAGAACTTTGACAATTTTTACAATTAAATAAATAACTAGTAAATTTCACCTGCAATAGTGGTAAAATGTCTTTTAAGGTATTGTACGGCTTGAAATGAAAATCCTACTGCAAATATCATGCCCAAAACTGCATACTAAACTTTATCAGATGAGTTATTAGAAAGATAACTTTCATAATATTAGAGATATACGAAGGGAGGTCGTCGATATCATTCATAATAATAAAATTGAAAAGACTATCAAACACAGAAGAAGAATACATACAAAAGTAATTCAGATAATATAGAGGCTTACATGTTTTGTAGATTTAATGAATAAAATATTTAGGAAAAACACAAAGAAAAGGATATTATTTAAAACTACAAGCTGATATTTCAATTATAATAACTTTAAATCAAGGCCACCAAAGAAATAATTATAGATTGTTTGAAATTTAAATGAAACTAAAAGAGTAACGTAAATTCAAATTACCTGCAGCGGAAATGAAATTAGGAATAATACTATAAAAGTTCAATAAGAAACAAGAGTAAAAGATACTGGAGATAAGTCCAAGAAACCTATTTATAACATAACGATGAAAATAGAATAAAAGCCATAACGTGCAAAAATATAAATTATATATAGTATCACATCATTGGCCTCGTTTAATTAACTTCGTTAACTATGAATTTTTAAATTATGGTTAACCGAAAAATTTAGTATGAATCTCAATTTTTAAGGAGACACATCTTTCAAATGTAGAAGATAGGAAGTCTAAATGTTTTTTTGAACTTCTTACTTAAAACGAATTTAATAATACATAGTAATAAATAAGTCATATATAGTTGCAAAAAAGTATTACATTTAAAAGATAACGATAATTAATTACTTCCTGCTGTGATGACGGCGGCATTAAATCTCGTCAAACGTAATATCACAAAACGTGCACAATTTACAACGTTTTTCACAAATTTACGATGTGTTCAAAAATTATCGATTGATAATGTAAATTATTTCGAAAATTCGTTCGGCGAAATTAATCCGAAAGGTTAAAGTTTCCGACTTCAAAGGGAACGCCATTTGCGCATTGTGCACGAGCTGTAATTCTGACGTACGATTATCAAATTGCCAAAAAAAAAAATCGCTGAGACAATCAAATCGAATCGGAAATGGATTGGATATATAAATACGATTATCAAATTATCGCAATCTTAACATTTGCAGATCCGTACGGTCACCATGCAAAAAGTAATTGCTTTATTGTTGGTCTTCGTTGTTGCTGGTGCGCATTGTTATGTTGCACTCGACGAAAGCTATTGGAGGAACTCTCGGCCATGGGTACAATTAAATAAACAGGTATGTAGAGTATTTTTACACTTAATTTGAGTTCGTTTATTAACAATATTAAAATTTATTTATTTATGAATACACCGTAAATAAGAAATTGGTTGATGGACAATCATTATTATTATATTAAAAATATCAGCGTAATACTTCATATATATTTAAAATCATTCTACTGTTGTTTAAAATTGCACGTGCACTAATTCGCAATATAATTATCTAATAGTACTAATTGTAAAATAGTTTTAATTTGAAATTTATTTTAACTAAAAATGACAAATTTGTAATTAAGACTAGGCCAAGAATTACTATATTATAGCTAATTTTATTAAATTTGTATGTATTATTGTTAGTTTTAGTTTTCTTTAAAATAATAGTCTGTAAAATTTTATTTAGCTAAATGTGTATTAATAATTATTAAATCGCATATCACATTTAGATATTCTTAAATTTTCTTCCTGTAAAAATTGAAGCATTGGTTACTGTTAAGCAGGAAAATTTGGTCACTAAAATAGAACAATTATTTAAAATGTAGTAGTATCTTCTAGAACTACCATAAAATAAAACTATATACACATTTAGTTCTAATGTATATTTTTTATACAGAGTGTATTTAAAACATTTGGCCAAAAATTTAAGAGATTAGTTTTCCTAGTCTATTCTAAGAATATTTTGTCCCACTTTGTTTCTAATATACAGGGCAAATATTTTCAACAATAAGAACATTTATTACCAAAAATTACATGTAAAAGTTCTTAATCTATGAGAACTATTGAAAATTAAAAATTACAACATTCCTAATCTACAAGAACTATTGGAAATGACTACCTCCAGCTAAAAGACAATAATCCAATCTTCTTCTCATTGAGTGCCGAACTTTTTCAAAAATACCAGGATCGTTTATAATTTTGTTACATCCCGGCTTTTAATATAAATAATTAATTTAATATATTTTAATTCGTATTTTACTCAACAACTTTTCTTATTTCTTATACAGGGCCAACATATTAAAGCTACATCCCAAGAATACGAGGAACAATCGAAAGAAATGACCATTATTCCAAAAACTGTGCATGTAAGTTCAAAACTAAATAATGTTGCAGAGAGTAGTCTATATTAATAAAAATTTTAGACATACAGCGAAGAAGATTCAGTTAATCGTGGAAGATCTGTAATGAATGAACAAGGGCCTAGATCAAAAAAACCAGTGGGACATTAAATGAATAATTCTTAATATGTATTTATTTATATTTTTTACTTTATAATAAATTTAAGAAACAAGACTATGCTGGTGTTGTTTAAAATATAACCTCTTATCAAATTCATGATAAGTGAACAACGGTAACCAAGTTTTGCGTTATCTTATTGTGGTTTTAATAATAGTTTAGATACTTGTTGTTTACTTTGCAATAACATAGATGTTGTTATTGTTGAATAAAAACTGGAAAAATTAAATAAAAATATATTACATGATAATGAATTATTATTTAAATTATTATTATCACAGCAAAATCATATAACACAGCGTTTTTGTAGATGACACTAATTGAGTAATTTTATTTGAAAATATTTATTTCTAAAATATTTGTTTGTGAATAAATGTTTGTTTGCTTTTAAAAGTAGTAATAGAATCCCTAAAAATTTCAATTGAATGATGGATTTGATTGTATAATCTAATCATGTTAGGCAGTGGTGAGTTTAGATTTAATGCTGTACGACTTCTCAAAGTTTGAAATATCTGAGGATTTCTACTTCCACAATGAGAGACATGCATAATTATTAGATGTAGAAAGTTTGGATCACCGACTGTCCGATTAACAATTTTGTATAAATAAGTAACTGAATTTATACATCTGCGCTTGCTTAGAGAATTAAGATTAAAAATTGAGAGCAAATTATCATATGTAACAGAATCATCTGGATAATGTCTATATTTTTTAAAATAAAGGTATTTGAGAAATCTTCGTTGCACTATTACATTTATGTATTGCTGATAAACAGGGCTCTAGATGAGTGAACCATATTCCAATTTGCTTCTTAATATGCAAAATATAATAAAAGTATTGACCGCATGTTATTAAAATGCTGAGTATTGCGTTTAATGAAACCGAGCAGTTTATAACTTTCAGCACAAGTATTATTAATATGTATGTTCAAGCTGAGTTCCCTACCAAAAGGAATCCCCAAGTCCTTTACAAAAGAGCATTTCTCTAAAGAAATATCATTTATTTTATAATTGTAGTTATTAAAAGATACTTTTCGTGTAAACAAAAAACAATAAGGGTACGGGTTTGAACCTTGCGGAACCCCACTGCTGGCATTATATATCTTAGAACGACATTCTTGATATTTTACATACTGAGTACTATTGGAGAGATAACTTCTAAATAATTTTATGACATTATAATGGCAACCCATGGTTTCAAGTTTTTGCAAAATAATGGAATGATTTATAGAGTCAAAGGCTTTACTAAAGTCTGTAAAAATGACATCAACCTGAGATCGATTATCAAGCCTACAAGAAATATATTCTGTGAAATATACTAAACTTAATGTGGTAGACCTCTTCGTCATAAAACCATGTTGTCTTGTTGTAATAGTATTATAAAGAAAGACATTTCATTGATTAGTAATAATAATTTCAAATAGTTTGGCAAAATATTTTTTTTTATAATGAGTTTGAAGATGTGTTTTAAAGGTACAATTAAACTATATATACAATCTATGACTATAAAAGCAGGCACTTTATCGGGGCCTGATGTAAACTTATTTTTCATGCTACGCGAGGCTTTGATGATCTCATCTGTTATGGGATTAAAAGTAAAAGTATTGAATACATGAGAACTTGATAATACCATGTTATTTTGAGGGTTTCTGAATACTGAACTGAAAAAAACTTGCAAAACCTATAGCAACGATATCTTCGAGTTAACACCATCATAGAATCATGTTCCTTTATTCCTAGATTGTGCTTATTTTGAATTTGTAAATGACCAAAACTTTTTAGGATCATTCTTAATTGAATTTTCAATTTTTATAATGTAGTTTTTATAATCCTCGGAGATTAAACGGCGAACTTCTTTTCGTGTATTAGTAAATTTTAATTTGTAGTAACTATATTTCGTTTTTTGCAACATTTTATGGTTAACCTGATTGTGTATTTACTAAACCAAGGGGGATATTTCTTTACGACAGCATTAAATTTCGTTTTAGGGTTACATCTATCAAATAGGGAATACATTGTGTTATAAAGAATAGAACATGCTTCATTAGAATCGCTACAATTTAAGGCGACCAATCATAATCAAGAAACAAATTATAAAGTTTAACAAAATTTGCTTTTTTTTAAATTATAACTTTCAACGTTATTATTGGTTATGAAACTGTCGGTATTACAAGATTCTAAGTGTAAATTAAAACAGAGGGCTGAATTCTGGTTGTCTATTTTGACAATGCCGAGTTTATTATTTCTGTGCTTTCTATATTTTTAGAGGTAAATATTAGATCTAATAAGCACGAGTTACTATTTAAAATATAATTGTGTTGAATTAGATTATTTACTTGCACTAAATTGACTAATTCTTGGACATATTTATTTACGATAATACCATTACAAAAGAATTTTGAGCATTCGGAATGTTAAAATCGCCCCAGAGTACAACTTTATCATGCGAGCTAATGATACTATCAAAAATATCAAAAAAGCGAGAATAAACCTCAATGGGTTATGCTGGTGGAATATATATACATATAAAGCAAATTTTTAAATTGTTTATATTGACTTTAACACAAATTAATTCAACGCTGGGCACGATTGTTACATTTATAATCATCTGCTGCTGGCAGTATTTTAATCGACTACGTTTCTTTAGATATCAATAGGTTGATAGCACGATGAATTTAATGTTCGATTATTTTTCAATAGTTTCATATTTTTCAAAATTACATGGAAAATACTAAGAAGTGAGCCGAAAACTTCATTAATGGTCCGTTTAATTTTGGAAAAGTTGTTTCATTAAATGCTTTTGCGGTACTTATTCTTATACCAAGGTTACATGAAGCGATAACTCCATAGAAAAATTCCATTTCCATGTCTTCAATTGGTGATACGCTGAGGAAATCTAAAATAAAACTAAACCATTCAATGGGTGTTGTTGACAGGGAAGCAATAATCCAATGCTTCCACATGACTATTTTTGTACTTATCCCTATCAACATCCCTTAATTAACTGTGGTGTATCCATCGATTTAGGCAATATGTATCTATCAAAACGAACATTTCAAAAAAACTTGAGCTTTTCAACCAAAATAATGATTTTAATATTATGTTCATGAGTAAGACTAAACTCAGTGCACGTTTAAGTCCCAGAGCTAAGTCAATAACAACAGCATAAGTCATAGTTATACAACTATTTTGTCAGTCTGAGGCTTGATCATTTAGCGCTTCTACTTAATTATATCTTTTTATTCTTAGTGTTGTTGTTTTCAACTTCTTTATAGTCACTTATTAAAATATCCGTGTGTGTGATAAATGAAATAAACTACTATTTTATTACATTTATCACACCTCTGTTAAAAATAGTTTCTGTATTTAATGCAAGTTCTTTCAAATATTGATTAAAGTGTTAGGCTCTTTTCCAGTGCACCTGCTGATTCTTAGTTAAATGTCATATTTGAGAAGTTCATGACTTGTTAATGATTAAAGTTATGTGATGGAGCTTTATTAATAAATTGATGTAGTTTACTTATTCGTCTTAAGATATCTATTTTCCTTTTTAGATCATATAGTGATGTGTGATTTTGTTGTTGTATCTGTTCAATAATCGTTGTCTAATAGTTTCCTATAAATAACTTTTACTTAGAAAAAAATTGACAGATGACGAACTCATAATATGCAAAACCATTAAAAATAATAGTTTTACCATCTTGCAAAAAAATAAATATATTGCTGAAGTAGAAGAATTGTTAGAAGATACAAAATTAGGATTACTGAAGCCAGAAATAAACACAAAACAAATTCGCTGATTTAAACCTTTCGAGTGGATTTTTTTTTTCAAAATATGGTGAATTTTATAGTTTTTGTCTTTAATGCGTAAATATAAGTATATTTAACAAGGTTTTTGTATATCGAAAAATTTTCAATATAAGATAATCATACTTTTTAGTTTGGAATATATAGTACCAATAATACTATATGATGGGATTATGTATCCTAATAGACTTAACTTGAAAGAAAACAGTCTGTCTTGGTAAGAAAACTAAATTTATTATAATAACATACCACTAAATATATAGTAACACAGGTTATTTCGCATGGTAAAGCGTGAAACTGTTATTGCAAAGTCCAACTTAGCATGTAGAACAAATAATTGTTGTCCGTTTTTCAATTTTTAAGCTTGAGCATATAAAGCATCTAAAGCATATTAAACGATGCTTTAGATGCTTTCCTTCCCTTCCCGCGGATGACCGCCGTTTCACTTTTGCGTTTTTTTTTGCCGTTTTCAATAAGCTGTTCTGCCAAACCTACCAAAAAATGTATCAATGTTCCTTTCTTTCGTCTGGTCTCATTGAATATAGAGTGGGAATTTACTGCTGCTATCATCAAAAGTTTGTAAAAAACCTTCTTCCACCATTTTTGAGATTTCCAGTCAAATTCCTAGAGGCCTGCCACTTGATCGGTGAGGTCCACTCCACCCATATATTTATTATAAAATTCGATTATCTCTGGACATTTTGCAGCATCCTTTTCCCCATTTTTCTGCATTCTGAAAGCCTCAGTCATTTTTTATTCCCATGGCAATTGCTTAGTGCTAATACCTGTTTAGTAGCTTGCCATCTAGTGAATGTTATTCCGTCATCCATACAAAGAAACTCAGCTTGACTTTATTTTAGGAATGTTTTTTCTTGTTCCTATGCATGTTCCTACACATGCAAGTGCTAAAAATTTCATCAATAAAGTTGACTTAAAAAAACGATCAAAACATAGAACAACATTTTTTTGAGTCATAGAAGATGACAGTTTTCATATAACTCTTTCTCCTAATGTCCCTTCGAGTTTTTCTATTTCTTTTCCGCTGTATACGTTTAGATCATAAACATAGCCCGTAAGCGAATCGCTTATGACCCATAATTTTATACCAAGTTTCATAGGTTTTAGGGATATATATTGTTTTAAGCTTGACTTCCCTTTAAATTTGGCCATATTTTCATAAATTGATTGAAAACCTGCATCTGCACTAGCTTTTCGAAACATATGCATAGATTAAAATATGATTTAGACATCAGTAGTTTGAATCTGTTACGTGATGTGGCATTTTTCATAGTAGTATTGCCCATTGATGGATGTTGTGACCAATAGCAGCTTTGACTTGGTAATGAATTGTAAGCTATCACAATCATAACACCAGTTACCAACATAATCTTAGTATAGTCAGTTGATTTGAACTTTTTCTTGGTTTTCTGCTCCAAAATTTTCATTCTTTCGTTATTAAAATGGGCAATAAATATATATGCACTCTTTCGAAAAATTTTCAAAAATATGTCTAGTTCAGTCGACTGAAAATTAACGTTTTGTAGAAGCACTTCAGGATTCCTAATAGTTGTAATTTTCATTTGTGGGACATAATTTGGTTAAATTGGAGACCATAAAGCTGTTGGATGTAGAATTTGGGAAACAGGATCTTGGTTTGTTCTAATTTCAGCATCATCATCACTTGAACAAGAATTTCCAATTTCTTCACCACCATTACCTAAATTAGAATTGTCGTCATCATCCTATTCACCTTCATCTTCTTTTTCAGGTTCACTTTCAACCCAGTCAGGATCATCGTCGCTAGAACATTGATATGATTCATCATTATCAAGTAGATTTATATTTTCGGCAATTTCTTCAAGTTCTTTTTGAGATAGTATTATTTTTCTATCTATTCTAAAATTTAAAAAAAAATGACATAGAACTACTGGGACATATTAACACACCGAAAAAGTCTGTTGGGACATATTGTCCCATATGAAGAATTTTAATATATAACATTTTTGGGATGCATATCTCGCACAATGATGCGTGTTATAATATATACGACTTACCTTTTCGTAGAAAACAAATAACTTTAAAAACACACTCGAAAAGTAATATAATTTACTGAAGTTGCAATGCGACTACCCGAAGAACACACGAATAATTGAGGTTATAACGCAATACGCGGCAAATTGTATGAGATCTGTATACATACATGTTTACTGGACTGAACTAGTCAGATTACACTTATATTTGGGCGCGTTTGTTCCAACAGTGTACATAAAATTTGCTCTGGGACGTATTATCCCGTTAGTCTCGAAAGGGTTAAGCACCTATACGTGGGTGTTGCGTTATACATCAATAACACATTACTCCAGCATGTACCTTGCAGATCAAAATTTGCTATATAAAATTGAATAAAAAGGTTAGTGCCGTTTGCGATCAAAAGTTCATTATCAATCATACCTGCACCAGAACTGAATAATATTTTACAACATTTACACAAAAATAAATGCACTTCATATGAGTTTTCATATGCTTCTACTGTTTGCAGAAATTTATATGGAAGCTTACCCCAAGAAACTATATCCTCTTCTGGCGTAGATGTGTGGTGGGTTGAATCACATCGACAACTCAGACAACACAAATATCTAACTTATAATGGAAACCGAATAATGGTAAAATTATTTTCCTTGAAACTCTAGGTTCTATCGCACCTGCCGCATAGTCTAGACATAGCACCAAGCGAAAAGAATCTCTTCAGGCATTTACAAAAAACTAGCCGCAAAAATAAGCTGGTCAAGTTTTTAACCAATAGGGACGAGGATGGGGTATTGTGAAATTTTCTTGAAAGTAGTCAAAAGGTATCGAACAAAAAAATTTGATCTAAAATGGATAAGTCTATTAATGTTAATTTCATTGTCGAAATAAAGCGGAAAAAAGGAACTGTTTACTTTATTTAATATAATGCCAACAATCTGGGACAAAGATTTAAATTCGAAAACTCCTGCGTGGGATAGTAGAATCGCCATTTGAAATAGTCATCTACTTTTTCAGTTACAACACAAACCATAACATGAGTGGTTGGTAGTAGCAATCCAATATTCATCCACTCGAATTCGAATATCAAGCTCAATATTCTTTATGTAACTGATGAGTTAAGTTCCGATCACAATTCAGTCAACTTGAAATTAGCAATCAAAACTACTAGAACCGAAAGAGACAATAAATCAACCAATTATCTTAGGTTCTTCAATCTTCTCGGCGTTCACTTCATGGTACATTTTCAATTTTTAAATATATGATAATAATTACCGTGTAATCGAAACTAGTCACGAAAAGTGTAATAAAAAGTGGTATAAAAAAATTATAGGTTTTTTGTATTTTTTAAATAATTGTCTTAAGTACTATATGAAAGTGGAATCTTCAACAATTTCATTCCAATTATCAACACGATGACTAACCTTGAAGCAGAGGTTCCTAAGCTCTCATCCGTCATACTCACAGCTCCCAAATATTCCACGACAAGCAGAAAATTCTTATAAGCAGATCCTTCTTTATCCCGTCTAAGCTGAAATCAGAAATAAAGAAATTAAAAAACAAAGATAAGTACCGGATTGACAAAACACGAGAACTATTATACTGATAGGTAGCTAGTTTACGCCTACTGCACAAAAAATGGATCTGCCAAATTGAGATGAGGACGAACATTAACAATCAGTGTATAAATTTTTCAAATCACATAAGAAAGGTCGTCTTATCAAACGAATGATACAAGGCAAAATAGGGCTTGACTAAATAGACAAAATGGTGATGTGGCCATCATAGTACTTTCCCTATATTTTTCTCGAAAACTATGAGGTTTACGCAAAAAGGCTATTCTTTATAATTTATTCACATTTAAATTCTCTATAATTATTTCTAATACAAGTTTCATGTAACTCTAATAGTTTATCAGCAATTGGCAAAATATGTCAAAATTTTCAATTTTTATTTTTTTTCTCAAAAGTGAAGAATTTTATGAAAAATATGTTCGAGTAAAACTTGTTCAGTTTTTTATTCCCTTTAACTTTTGTTTGAAGCGTTTCTTAAAATTTTTCATATTTAGAGAAATATCACGAAAAAACCAAAAAACGCCTCGAGTAAACATCCACTTCCGGTTTATGAATATTTACCAAAAGCTTTTCAGTTCCAGTTTTTAATGATAAAACCTTAAGTTTAAAGTTTCATCTCAATCGGATCATTCGTTTTTGAGATACAGCGCCCACCGACAGACACACACACAGACACACACAGACACACACACAGACACAGAATTTTTTTTTCCAGAAATCAGTGCAATGAACTCAGGGGGGCCCAAAACGGATATTTCCGCAAAAAAAAAATTTGAAAAAAAAATCACGAAAACAATACTCCCCCTATATATACTATATAGGGAAAGTAATTAATGAGTCTGAGGCATTCTCTGACTTACTAAGCGACAATACACTGAAAATACTAGTGGAAAAGGTGACGTCATCTATAAAGTCAGAACTACTATCAGGCCGTACATTTCTAACAACGATTGAATGTGGAATATTTCATCAGCCACTCTTGATAAGCACTTTGATGACCTTAATAAATAGATCAAAAATCGTAAAAACTGCAGGGTTTGATGGTTAAAACCACAGTCACAAGAGTTTATCCGTTCTATTAAGTCGGGAAATGCCGCTCGAAAACTACGTGCATTTCGCATGTCCGTATATAGAAAATTGTGAAGTAATAATGAACAATCAAGAAAAAATATTTTGCAGGTCAAAAGGTTAAAACTAGGTTTGTAATTGTAATTGTAATTAGTTATATTTTTTTAAATATTGTTAAAAAAAAGCAATTTTGAAGGGTATATAATAAGGAATTTATAGAGGGTAATATACTGCAATATTAAATGAATGATTTACACTAATCAAAATTAAAATCTAGATAAACTCATAATCATCTAGGAGCTAGATCTCAAGTGAATCAAAATAATAAACTGTGCGCTCTGGTATATATTTTACGCTTGGCCCTGCTGATTTTTTTACAAGGAAATACTTGCTTTCCGCCGCACAATTTTGGTGACCTATCGCGTCAAAAAATGAGAGTGTGAGAGAAGACAGCAAAACACGAAATAAGATCATACAATTTCCACAATTTCTTGTACATCTACACATGGGCCATTTGTTCAGAGGAGCAACAATCTTTTTGAAAAACATCATTTGTATAGCCCACGACTACTGTGAGGAATGGCCCGCAAGTAACGCATGGTGATTAATATTAATAAAAGTTTTTGTTTGGATTGAGTAATTTACGTGAAGATGATAATAACTTGATTAAAACACTTAGAAACCTTACTTCACGATTTTATTTGTAACCAGATGTATATTTCGAAAATAAGGTAATAATTATTGGTCACTTTGTGTCCGAAATGTACATTTGGTTACAAATAGAAATACTAATAAAAGTGTTTCTATGTACTTCAGCAAACTTAAAGCGCGAACCATTAACTCTTCAAAATTTACTTTCGCTAGGGTCACCCATCCCTATCAAGTCAAAAATCACGGCTTAGTCTTTGGCATGAATTTAAAGATTTAAAAGCTCAAATACTATCACCCACGTATTTTGGAAATTTTATTTCGGAAGGACTTTACTCTCTTCCTCACTATGGAGCGTGTGCGGTTGTCGATCAAACACAAAAGGGGTTTTAAGTTGATTTATTGGCTATTTACATCTATACAAATTCTGTGTGTGTGTGCCGGTAGCTCTGGTATCCTTCGTGACGTCGTGGATGGGTGGCCGTCCTCCTTCTCGGTCGTCGAGGGTAGGTTATAGCGTTGGCGGTATCGTGGCGTAGCGGCCGGCACGTCGCCGGTCGTTCTTAACCTTCTTCTGTCAACGCTGGTCCTCCGCAGTCGGCGGGGCTTCCTAGATCATGGGAGGTTTATTTTTCGATGTCCACAGGACTATGAGGAGCCCTCTGACCAAGCGAACTATGGTGAGCTCGCCGAGACTGTGTGGATTTCACCTGTAGTCTCTGTCACCAGCTTAGGTATTTTTAAGTCTATCGGTTGAGATGCATGCAGGCCTTTTTAACTACTGCTTGTGACCGTTCCGTCGGCTTTGTGATGGAACGCCCTCTGTTGGCAGGCGCTCTAATCGTGCGCGCCATGCGCACCGCTATTATTTCGTCGCCCTTTGTTGGCGTGGCGTCCTACTCGCGAACCCGGGCTCCCACACTCACAAATGCAATCTTACATTGATAATGAGGTACAGTTTTACCAATGATGCTCTGATCAGATAGAAAACTGATATGGAGTCAACTGCTCTATGCACTTATGCAAACTTAGAACATGAGACATCAAATCTCCTGAATTTACTTTCGATAAAACACTCATCTATATGAAAGACGATATCAAATACTTCGACTTAATCTTCGGCATACATCTAATCTTCCACAAATCCATTACAGACTATAGTCTTTGAATACCACAAAATCCAAATCTTCTAGGCAGTTCAGAATTAATATTTCCAAAATTATGATTTTGCCGCAGCTCACGTATACATCTTATGTATATGATATCTGCAAACCATCTCATAGAGCCAAAGTTTATTTAAGAGCTTGTATAATATTTAACAATAACTTGGATGATTATCCCACTTTTGGGATCTGATTTTTAAAATACAATATCACTGCTATAACATCGAAGGTCTTTTTTTGTAGCTGGGAGGTGAAAAACCTTTTAAAGACGGAGTGTGGGACTCCCCAGAGCAGGTATACCCACTAAAAACCACCTCCCCAAGTCGCCCTGCTACCCCGCAGAACCGCCGCCTGGCATGATGTGCGTGTGTGTGTGTGTGTATGAGAGATGTGCGTGTGTGTGCAGTGAGCGGCTCGAGTACGTGGGGTCGCTACTCCCAAAGGGCTGTGCACGTCAACCACCCCTGCGGGAAACATCGAAGGTTTGGAAATATTCTAATTAGCACATTTTTCCTTACAATAGTGACGCTTTTTTCATTTAGTGAAAAGTGTTTTAAAGAACGAATAATTTATCCCGTGTTCCCGAATCTATGAGATAACGGACTAGTCACCTAAAAATAGATTCAAGAGAAAAAGAAAAACGACACTAAACTGTGGACTTTATCCACTTTCACTTAAAAAATATTAATTAGCTTAAACAAAAATAAAGGGATTTTTTAAGAAAAAGATACAATTATTTGATTTTACCTCTTAAAAATAATAAATAAATAAAGTAGCAAAACAAAGTAATCGTGTCTCCTTCTTCATTATATTCAAAATGTTCCACAAAGTAAACGCCTCCACAATTAAAAAGGATTTTTATAACCAATCAGTTCATTTTCTCTGCTATATCAAATCTTCAACCCCCAAAAATGTGTATTACAAACTCTACCTAAACAAAACATGTTAGAATACCCTCATTTACCCAAATTATTAGTAAAGGGCTTTTTAAGAAAATTAGCAGAACAGCTCTGCAAATAATTAACACTTCATCGGTTTGCTTTAAAAAATTGAAAAATAACGAATTAATGACAAAAATACTAGCCTTTACCTTTATAATCGTTTACTAATTCCTCTTGATGTGGGAATAGTATGGGTATAATAATAATGGTGATATAATATTTTTAGATTGTTAAGAATTTCTTGACGTCAATAAATATTTTATTATTTATTTATTTATTTATTTCAAACTTTACAATGCCCTTGTTACCGGCGTTCAGTTTACCTGAACGTGGTAACAAATGCGTAATTATATTTTAATCCATTTTACGAGCTACCCATTGCTCCTAATAATAATTTGCATAAATTCCGCATTATTGAAATAAGCCAAACGAGATAATTTTCCAAAATGTGCAGCTGCCAGTGTCGAACAATAGGACGGGCCCTTTTTCGGCGAAGAGGATCATTACCTGTTCCCGGAATTGCGGGGCCTACGTGACCAAAACAAAGCCGCGTCACCGAAGACCACCATATAAAACCAGGCTCCGGCCATCGCTCTTTACCAGTCGTCTGCCATCAGCAGCGGTGGTCAGCCTGGTCGGTTCCGCCGATTCAAGCCTCTTGTCCTTCTTGTATATATTGTATATTTTCTCTGTCTATTCTTTCTGTTGTAATATATTTTCTTCTTCTCCGACCCCATGTTTTAATTTACACATGTCTCTCTTCTTCTTTTACTCTGTTTCACAGCTAGCCGGTGCCCCTACGTTGACGTGTCGTGGAAGCTCAAGCAAGTATCACCGAAGGGAAACTGTTTAATCGAAGCCTGCGGCTGCTAATCGATGGTGAGCCTCGCCAGGGACCCATGTGCCGCCTCCAGTGCGTGTTGGTTCCAGAAAGTACCGTCGGTGCTACTTCCTTGCCAGTCCGTCACGAGGACGTCTTCTGCGGCCACCGTTAACACCCTGTTAAAATTATACATATTAACCATATTATAACTATTTAATTCACATAATGTATAAATATCTATTATTTCATTTTGTGTATTTCTTTTAGTTTATTAATAAATTATCTCTAAACACGTTTACATTTTTACGCTCCACTTTGATAACATATAATGCAGCTTCGGCTATTTCAAACCACATCAGCTTTATTTGACGCCGTATTTAATCTTAAACGTACTATATTATGTAGTAAGAAATTAAGAGTACCTATTGACGTCATTCTAAGCTAGTTTTAAGTCTGAAACAGAGGAGCCCAAAATATTTAATTGAATACGTATTTCTTAATCAATTTATTCTCCTGATCCTCTTTACCACTCCCTCCTACTCTGAGCAGATTTAGTTATCATAATTTATTTAGATATGTTAATTTTAACAGACCCCAACAGGCCAAAAGCCCAGATAAATTAAGCCCCATCAAATGGAAATTTACATAATTTAACTTAATTGTAAATATTTATTGTACCTGAATGAACTACTTCAACGGATGTAATTGATATTTTTAGTTACAACTATTATAATTTTTATTTTCATTAAAATTCATCTTGTCATTAAAATTTCTATAGTTTTTATTTGACAAACAACACCAAACTAAGAGAGCAAAATCAATGTTGGTCTAAAGAAATGTATAAAATAATTATAATAATAAGTAAAATTAAACATCTAGAGATTTTAGATACCAAATACAAGACACACTAATACTATAATTAATTAATTAACCTCAATTGTGTTTTTTTATATTTCAACATAAAAACCACAATTTAAAAAATAGACAACTTAAAAAAAATCTATCTCAACACACTTACTTGTAAATTCGTTAAATACATCGGAGTGAAATTTCTGTAACACTATGTATTGCACGAAAGCAAAGGGTAAAGTTGTTTTCCGGTTGAAGACCGGAAACGGTAGTTAGTGGATGCGGTACGTGCCCCCGTAGCCCCACCGGGATAGCCGACGCGGCTTGATGGATGAGGGGACTGTCTTTAAGGCTCAATTTAAATGCATTCCTTGGCTCGCAGGCTGCGGGACTTGGATAGCTGCTTATTGAACGTCGTTTACTCAAATTAAGACTTTAGATTATCAGCAAACTCGTTCTTGATAATCCACCGCCTGCTTTTCCTTTCCCCCTCGTCCTTTTTTTTATCCGGTTCATGATTCGTTAAAGAGTTCCGAGTAAAACAAAATTTCAGAAGGAAAATACCATATTATTGGACAGTTAACAGGTCGATAAATAATACAAATTAACACGCTCTCTTCTCCCAAAAGATGGCGCTGTTATCGAAAAAAGTAAGTGCATTTTGGCCTATTTCATTATAGGTTAAAATTCACGCATTGTTTTCAACTGTAAATTTTAATGTTATCGTCATAATTACATTAGTAATAACAATGTATGCTATTGTTCCCCGTTACATGTATTCGCAAAATTACAGGATACAGCAATTGAGATGGAATAGAAAATTCACAAGCATTTTGCTGGAGTTTAAACAATTTTTTAATTGTTCAATAATGCAGACGAAATTTAAATTTTCGCGTTTTCGAATTCCTGTAGAGGGAAGCGTTAGGTTTTCCTTCCCAAGAAGAAAATATGAAAGAGATTTTATTTTTTGTAATATAATGGCGCGTAAATTTAATTACTGACATTATTTAGATTTTTTACATTATTAGTGACTTCAATTGCGAGTCGACAATAAATTATATCTCATAAGATATAAGTTTTCCAAAAATAAATTAATTAAAGCATTAATTAATCCTGTAATGTAATGATTACATTCATACTCCGAATTCCACAACTTAAAAAAAATAATTTTATAGTACGAGGGTCGTTCAATTAGCACCCGTGTGTGAAGACAAGTGGTGTTTCTGAGATAAGTGGTCACTTCCATCGTGTACTCCCAGCTACCACACGACACCATACCAAAATTCATTGGCTAGTTTTAATTAGAAGCGAGTTGTATTATATGTGTTTCGTATTTCTCGATAAAATGGAAAAATATACACGCCGGTGGTGGCGCATTCGGTTGCGACCGAACTAGCGTTAGCGAGAGTCAAGCAACGTTGGTTCGGGTCAGCAGTTGGATATGATTTTTAATAATATTAGTTTCGGTGAATTGTAATAACTAATTTATGCTAATATACTCTTCGATTTCTAGTCCAACATTCCAACAAATTTGAGTCTGAACTTTTAAAGTAATCTAAAAATTGGCAATATGAATTTCTTAGAGGCCCAAAAAGGCTTCAAAGCAACACACTGAAGGGTGCTAAGAAGAACATTAAATGGCCCCACAGTAGAACTCGCCCTATCAGAAAAGGACTATAGGGGCGGATAAAACTGCCCCATCCGGGAAGGAAGCTAAAGCGGACCCTCCCGAACAGATGGAAATAGAGGAAGAGACAGACGAGACACCCCACTCACCAACCTCCTCAGCCCTTAAATCTGAGGGACTGAACTGGCAGGAAACAGTCCACCGGATAGCCCAGCCACAAGAGAGGAGATCGGAGTAACTGGCTCCGGTCGAAAAAGAACACCTGCCCCTGGTAAGCCACAGTAACCCGATCACCGACAAAAATAAGCTGTGTCCAGATAAACCTCCACCACGCAAAAGCGGTTTCTAGCGTACTTTCAAGGAAGTTCATATAGGAGCAGCTGAATATAGGGCTCATTCAAGAGCCCTGGACCAGAAAAGGCAAAATATTGGGACTACAATCTAAAAACTATAATTTAATTTATAGTGCCTTACACAATAACGTTAGGGCAGCTTTATTACTCAAAGCTGGCACTAACTACATTCCTGATCTAGAATTCATCACCAGAGATCTGGCCACAGCACAAATCCAGGTCACTAAGGGGAGGGGAAGAGGACAATAATAATTGCCTCGGCCTATTTCGAAAGTGACTTCACATCACCGCCAGAAGAAGTCAAACGCCTCATCACTTGGTGCAAGAAGGGCAAGAAACACCTTACCCTGGGCTTCGACGCCAACATGCACCACATTGTATGGGGCAGTACGGATACCAATACCAGAGATGAGTTCCTGTTAGACTATGTTTTAAGTGAAAACCTAGATATAGTCAACAAAGGTAACAAACCCACTTTTATTATATCAGTTAGAAAGGAGGTATTAGACATATACCTAGCTGATAACTACATAAGCCAGTTCATAAAAAACTGGCACAGCATTTACGGTTTGACATCGATATAAAAATACCGACTGGAAGGCCTACCAACAGCGCCTTATATCAATATTTGCGGGACCACTGAATCCTATCGAAACTGTCGAACAGCTAGAAGTAGCATCGACTCATTTGCAAGATGCAATCAACATCGCTTACGAAAGTAGTTGTCCATTAAAGCAAAAGGCTGTCATCAGGGAAATGTCCTGGTGGAATAACAAACTCACTAGCCTAAAATCCAGAATAAGGCGTACTTTCAATGGGGTCAAAGCCTACAAACACTGGGAGGAGTATAAGAAGGCCCTCACAGAGTACAATAAAGAGATTAGAAAATCTAAAAGAAGAACTTGAAAGACATTCTGCGAGGCGATACATGATCTACCTCCCACGTAGCGCCTCCAAAAATTCTTTATTAGGGGTCACATGAATAGTATTAAAAAAGTCCAAAGGCGAAAACACTGGAACTCTAGAAGAAAGTCTAAGAGTAAGAATTAACCCTACCAGAGAAACCAAACACTGGCAAAAAGAATATTCACTCCAAACATAATAACATGGGCGATCAATGGTTTTAAACAGTTTAAATCCGCGGGTGCAGATGGTATCTTCCCAGCCCTCCTACAAAAGGAAGGGAAGGATTTTCTACTGCGTTTCACCCAAATATTCAGAGCTAGATTGCGAAAAGGTTTATCGCCTTCTCTGCCGTAACATCCGGACGATTTCTCAAATTAAGCAGGGACAACCTAAGGCTCATAACCGGCCTACTAACCGGACACTGCCCTCTAAAATACCACTTTACTAAGATGAGTCAGAAACAGATGCCAACTACAGGCTCAAGAAACAGCAGAGCACCTGAGTGCGAATACTCTGCCCGTCCGTTCAAAGAGGGAACTACCTGTCATCGGCAATTTTAAAGCCTGAATGAATTGGTAAACTACCGTAGACTACGTAAAAAGTCTAGACATTGCAGGACTCAAGTGGGTCAGGGATAATTACAAAATATCTTTTAGGTCGAGGTAATTTCGGAAGACTCAGAGGCCATACGACCCACTGAACCCATAAGCATTATCTTCAGAGTGAAAATTGTTGTAGGAAAATCTGCAAAATAAATATTGAAACATGTAGAGGAAAGTACCTGTGATTGGAACGCTATGAGTCTGTCGTTCCATGAGAAATTATGTTTTTCATGTTGCTGTGGAAACGGAAATCAAAGCAGAACTTTTAAGACAATCGTTTCGAACGTTTTTTGGAAGTCTAGGAAGACGCACTAATGCACGCGATCATCATGCAACAGATGAATTTCTGGGTCTGGGCCTGAAACCGGACTTAAGGTCCTTTATATTGTAAGTGGGTTGATCCAACCGCTAGTTAATAATGGAGATATGAGTTGACATAGTCTGGTGGTTTTTCAGGTTTTTCAACCATGACTTTCTTGGCCATTCTTCATGGGGGCTCGCAGTGTATTGAACAAGTCAATAAGACATGTCTGATATTGTCCGGGCTATGAGGCCATGACTTCGTGAGTAGAGTCATTGGCAGGGGAGAGACCATGAAAGCTCACGGTTGGCTGTTTAGTCGTATCCGGCTGGCCTTGCTGCGTTTTTCCCTGTAATTATTTTCACCTTGTTTTTGTACTGAATTCTGTCGTTTCGCCGGTTCCATTTTATCTTAAACGCAGCATGGCCTGTTTATTTCCATGGCCGGAATATCTTCATCTTTTCCGTTATGAGACTATGAGGCAAATACCGGAAGTGAACTTATGGTTAACCTAGAACACAAAAAGAAATTGCAGACACTTTAGCAACGCACCACAATGTGATGGTGTAACCTAAAACAGAGATTTAGTGGTTAGCAAGGTGAATGTTTCCTGCACTGCTAGGAATTCCGCGTTGTCGGGTTTGAAAGAGTTCTAAATGAGAGTTTTTTAACTGTGCTCAACTCAAATTCGCACATCGTTGGAAGAGATCTTAAGATACATCGCCTGTGGATTTTTTCCACTACAGAAGATTCTCCGATCGTTATCGTCAGGTTAACGAACAACTGAGCGATTTTGAAGAGGACCTCAGATATTTCTATAAAACTTCGAGATAAACGTAGCAGAAAATGCACAAAATTATTTTTGATATAGTTTTTACCTGAAAAAATATTGTTTAGCCATTACACTATATTCACATACTCTCCTCTCTTCTGGTGGTTTATGTCTATCAGTTAGCAACAATTGACGTACGGCTAAAATCAAATATTCTAAATATTAACTTATAAATGTAAACTCATCAGAAGTAATAATTTTCTGATCAAATTAAGTTGATAGTTTATGATTGCAATTGAAGATGATACTTGAAAGTTAATATATGACAGCTGACAGTTGACAGATAACAGATGATAGATAGTAGATGACAAATGACGGATGACGGATGACGGATGACGGATGACGGATGACGGATGACGGATGACGGATGACGGATGACGGATGACGGATGACGGATGACGGATGACGGATGACGGATGACGGATGACGGATGACGGATGACGGATGACGGATGACGGATGACGGATGACGGATGACGGATGACGGATGACGGATGACGGATGACGGATGACGGATGACGGATGACGGATGACGGATGACGGATGACGGATGACGGATGACGGATGACGGATGACGGATGACGGATGACGGATGACGGATGACGGATGACGGATGACGGATGACGGATGACGGATGACGGATGACGGATGACGGATGACGGATGACGGATGACGGATGACGGATGACGGATGACGGATGACGGATGACGGATGACGGATGACGGATGACGGATGACGGATGACGGATGACGGATGACGGATGACGGATGACGGATGACGGATGACGGATGACAGATGACAGATGACAGATGACAGTTGAGAGATAACAAATGGCAAAAAGTTACATTATGTATTTAGTCTCTCAAAATCCATTAACTGCCCACTACACTTCGATTACTAGTAGAAAATCCGCGGATATATTATCTTAAATCCTATGCAACATTATTTTGCCTTTGTTATACAGATGATAGATAGTGGATGACAGAAGACATATGACTGATGGCAGATGTGAATTGACTAATTACAGATGACAGATGACAAATGACAGGTGACAGGTGACAGATGACAGGTGACGGAAGACAAAACACAGAAGACAGATGACAGAAGACAAATAACAAATGTCAGTTGACAGATGAAAGTTCATGATGGCAATTGGCAGATGAAAGTTGGTAATAAGATGACTTGTTGATCAAGTATTCATCGAGGAAAGGCAAAACGTTCCATTATGTATTTAGTCTCTCAAAATCTGCCACGACACTTCGATTATTAGTAGAAAATCCGCGGATATATTATCTTAAATCCTGTGCAACATTATTTTGCCTTTATTATACAGATGATAGATAGTGGATGACAGAAGACATATGACTGATGACAGATGTGAATTGACAGATCGCAGATGATAGATGACAGTTGGCAGATTACAAAACACAGAAGACAGATGACAGATGACAAATAACAAATAACAAATGTCAGTTGACAGAGAAAATTTATGATGGCAATTGGCAGATGAAAGTTGGTAGTTGACAGATGACTCGTTGATCGGGTATTCATCGAGGAAAGGCAAAAAGTTCCATTATGTAGTTAGTCTCTCAAAATTCATTAACTACCCACTACACTTCGATTATTGGTAGAAAATCCGCGGATATATTATCTTGAATACTATGGAACACAATTTTGCCTTTTGTTAAGAATCTTCGGTTCATACTTGATTAGTAAAATACTACGTAGACCAAGGACAAAAATTATTACCCTTATAATTTTTACTACCTAAAAGCTAAAATGCAAACTTTCGCTTATATTGTAATAGATGTGTAAGGGCGAACTGTATCAACAGTATTATTAATAATATAAGAATATAGAAAACTAATATTTTCAATTTAAACCATTATTATTAGTAAGGAGTTTTTATTTAGTTTACCATAATATTATTTTTCATTTTACAAGTAAAGTAATAATACCGTTCTGTTAAAAACAAAATTTTAGCCCATATTACAGCAGATAATAATATCCTATACTTTTAACTTCTTTTATAGTTCCACGCGGGAATGGATATATAACATTTAACATAAAATAACAATATTTTTAGAAGTCAAATAAAATCAATGATTTCTTCTGCACTTTGTAATAGCCAAATTACAAAAATTACATTTGTATTAGAAGACACGTTGATCAAATATGGTATGAGGATAACTAATTTTCACCAAGAATACTATTTACAAAATTTTCTAAAATTGAACTGCTTCTGTCCCTGATTGATTTGAAGGTAGTCGACTTTATGTCGACTACCAAAGTTCATACTTTCATCTCATTTCCAAAAAATAAAGTGCTTAGGATTGACAAATAATTTAGTTAACCTTCGACTTGTCTAGTAACACAGGCTTGCGAAGATTTTGCGGCATTAGATATTTTAAAGCAGATAAGTCAGGTCAAATACCCTGATAACGGAAATGTTATTAGTTTTTGCGTATCACATACAGATTTCGCACAATTCTATTTTTAACACAAAAATTAAATCGTGTGGTCAACCACGCGTATGTGTATATGTATGTTGTGTTAAATTGTGTAAAAGCCTCAAATATAATACGATTTTAAAATATAATCATTTATTTTATTCATACTAGTTTGCCACTATGTTTAAGTGTATAACAATGGCAAGTTAAAGTGGTACGCCTAGAAGAAGCTCTGTGAAAATACAAATAATTTTTGTTATATCTGTGGGTGCTATGTAATAAACAGCAGATGAGGAACATTACTCATTTGATCAAGAGTTTGTATCTGGAGTATTTTAAAATAAAATTAGATCAGGACAAAATTTCGATACACTACGTGTAAAACTTGTTCCGAAAATTTATACAGTGTTATAAGGGGGATCGCTCATCTTTGCCTTTCGGTGTTTCTATTGTTTGGAGAGAACAACAAAATCATTATAATGATTGTTATTTTTGTTTATGCAAAATTTTGGGGTTTAATAAGAAAAACAAAGTGGCCACTATATATCCAAATCTTCCATCAACAATTAGACCTATAACACATGGGCAAGATATTGCTATTCCAACACCAACTACAATATTACAAGAGAGTAAGTAGTGCCTGTTCTCCTTCCACCTTCAGCACAGAAAACGATTTTAATTTGTCCCCAGATTCACAAGATAACAATCCGCGACTTAAATCAATCTAAATTAAACGATTTGGTACGCGATTTGGGCCTTAAAAAAGAAAAAAGTGAACTTTTAGGATCGAGATTCAAAGAAGACAATCTTTTAACACCCGCTACAATTTTCTATTGGTATAGACATCGTGAGGCAGAATTAATAAAGTATTTCGTAAGGTAGGGGGGAGTAGTGTACTGTTATGATATCCCTGGCAGATTTGGCGTTTATTTATTGACTGTAGCAAAAGAAGTCTAAAATTAAATGTAATATGAACTTGAAGTTACACTACCTTCACTTTCATCTTGAATATTTCCCAGAGAATTTAGGAGTACTGAGTGAAGAACACGGCGAGAGATTCTATCAAGACAAACGAGGTATCAGGATTGAAGGGTTGATGGGGTGTCTCAATAATGTCCGACTACTGTTAGTGTTTGGTGAGAGAAAATTCTCCAGGATCACAAACGCCAATCAACTCAGCGTCCATTTCTTGCTAATAGAAGGGAAAATAGCTCTTAAGGTAGGTTAGTTATTCCTTACTGATTTAAAACTATTTTAACTGTACAGGCCTCTGTAGTTTTTTTTAGAGAAATTTAAAGTATTATTGTATTTACATATAATTTAATAAGTAATAAATATTTAATTCCAACATGATTAACAAAACTGTAAACATATTTGAATTTAGCACACCAAAATTAGGTTTAGAGACCTCGGAAACCTCGTGCCGCAAAAAAAAATTAAATTCCCGGGTTTGTGTAATTTATAAATCAGATATTGCACGAAACATATAATTTGAATTAATACATACTGTTTAATTAATTTAATTTCATTGATATCTATTTATGATTGTTTATTAAAAATTATTCCGCCGCCTGAAATATAAATTCGTTATGGGTGAATTAGCTGTAGAATAAGGTAATATAAAAAAATGCGATTCTAATTTAAAAATTTAATAACTAAATATTAAACTATTAGTGGTCATTAAAATATAATTTTAACCTTTTAAACACTCTAAAGTTTAGTTTGTATAACTAAATAAAAAAGTAAAGTTAGAAATATAGAGATAAGGTATAACGCAATTATTTGTTTCAAATATTGCATGAAGTAATTAAATAATTTATAAATATTTTCCGATATAAAAGCATTTAAATGTAAAACAAACATAAAACGCATATAAAATCGAATTTATATGCTGAAATAAATTATAAGTATTAATTTTAAATATTACCATGCGTAAGATTAATACAATCACATTAACCACAAAATATATTTTTATTGATAAATTTACATCATAAGATACAACATTCGCTTATGGAACAAATTCGCTTGTGATTGATGACCGAACCGGAACGTATTGTTTCAATCCTGGATTTAATACTCGAAGCCATCCTTCAGGACGTTATTTTCCATTCCCTGGATGTACACTCGTCGGCATTTTCCTCTGGCATATTTATGGCCAGGAGGGCACAAAATCTGAAGACCATTCCACGGAATTCCCCACCGGATCGGAACGCTCAATTCATCTCCACGAACCACGGCGAACGTAGAAATTATAACGAATAGTGCGACAAGGGCAATTTGTACTTTTAACTGCATATTTAATTAATTGCAAGACTGAGCGTTTTGTTGTTGACACTGCGCCGTTTTATACGCAAACATTGGCAAAATATTTACATCCTGGTGTGATTACGATTACCGCATCCTTCAATGGGTTAGTTAATATTCCGGTTAAAATGAATAATTTTACGACATATTCTGAAAATTGTATATTTAGATAATTTATTGAAAGAAAATGTAATCAATCACTTACTACTATTGTCCTAGTTTGATATTTTGTTGGTAGCCTCTTCTTAACTTTTATGAGTCTCCTTTGGAAACCAACCCCGCCCTCAACTGTAAATACAGCTGAGAGAAATAGAACAGATAATGTAAATAACTTTATAAGATTCATTGCGGAGTGAATTTCTGTTTAGATTCTGGCCGTGCGGTGGTTTATATAGCGAAAATATTATTCAAAATGCGTAACCTTGGGAAACTCCAGTATAACGTTCAGATCCGTCCAGGACTTTCCAGTCGAAATTTTTGATTACACATTGATACAATTTGTCATTGCCAATTGCCAAATAACGGTAATATTCTCGGAATGTTGTTAATTTCGTAAAAATCATATCACTATTCTTAAAATCTATTTATATAAAAATGTAATAATGAATCATATTTATAATTAAAGGCAGTGGAAAATAAATATAACTCATTGATGAATAAATAAAATATTGTCATACTAATTGTTATTTAGAAATAACAATAAGGTATTATATAAAATAATCCAGTTATAATTAGAGATGTGCGATGAAAAAAATGTGAAATCTTGTATTGTTATTTTTTAGAAGGTAAAAAACGGGGTATTTAATATTTCTATATAAAGTATATGGTTTGAATTAGTACTTTATTTTATAAAATGATATCAGTAATTAAAATTAATCTCTATAATCATTTTGCCATTATACAACATGTTTAATTCCAAATTTAAAATCCAAAGCTAAGTAAATACCTGTGTCGTTAAATAAGATAAAATTATGTACTATTCATTGTTAATTCTGTAATTAAAGGGATTAAATTCTCCACATTTGATTATATTCCTTCATCATATAATATATGTATGATTTGAATGTGAAGATAAGATCCGCTTATTGAATAAAATTACTTTTCAAACTCCTGTTTTGTACCTCTCGTTTCTTCTTAGAATTCAGTTTATCCTCTATATTTTATTCCCTCTGATATTTCTGATCTTCCTGTTATTTATCTCAAAACTGTTCTGTCCCCAAAGATTTGATAACGTTGCCCACTCTCGTATATAATCTTCGCAGTTTTAATTAAACATTAAAAACGGTGGTGTTTTCAAATATTTGGAAAATTGTCTTGTTCCTGTCATAACTGAGGACAAACAAGTAAGTACATATAAAATTTATTTTCAAGATATATGTCAAATATTAACAAAACAACATTGTTTTGTATAATAAAAAGATGATACACATTATCTCGTCATCCTAATAATAAGAAATAATATGGGTAAGAGAACGGATCCTTGCGGAACATTCGTGTTATTAATGCTAGGTCAGGTAAAGAGCCATTAAAAGTAGTTTTTTGTGATCTATTGGTTAAATAAGACTCTAATAATTTAATAGATTCTATTTGAATGCCGTAATAAGAGAATTCGAAGGTTAAAACCATTGCATATATCAGGTGGGGCAAAAGTCCCGCTACTATTTTGATTGCGCGCCATCTTGGTTCTGTGACCTTTAGTTCAGTTTCGCTTTAACCATTGTGTTGTGTAGACGTCCAAATTTTATCATAGATAAATATACGCCATAAGAACGAGCAGAAATAGTAACAATATTTATTGAAAATAATCGTTCCATTATTGCCACTCTGCTGAAATTGTGTTAAAAATATCCTAATCGTTCAGTGCCTCACAAAACCACAATTTATCGTTTACATGCGAATTTTCGACAGTACGGTATGACAGCAGACAGGCCTCGTTCTGGAAGACAACAGACGTCTCGCAACGCTGAAAATGTGCCTCTGGTGCGCGATAGTGTGCAGAGTCTCCAGAAATATCAATTCGGAGACGTGGTTCCCAGTTACACATTTCTGCCCGCAGTTTAAGGCGAATTTAGAAAACTGATTTGAAAATGTTCCCGTACAAAATTCAATTAGCCCAAAAATTGCTACCGAGAGATCATGATCAACGAGTTGAGTACAATAATGCAATCCTAAGGTTGTCTGCTGAAATTGAAGATATTTCGTCTAAATTGATAATGAGCGATGAAGCCCATTTTCTTCTCAGTGACCACGTCAATAAACAGAACAGTCAGTTTTGGGGAACACACAACCCTCAATTAATTCATGAAACATCATTGCATCCACTAAAAACAACTGTATGGTGTAGTATTCATTCTGGAAACATCATTGGTCCCTATTTTTTTTTTAAATGACCAAGGTGTTGGAGTTACTGTTAATGCTGAACGGTACCAAGACATGATACGAAATTTTCTTGTGCCTGAAATGGAAGAGCAAGGACTAGAGGACATGTGGTTTCAGCAAGATGGGGCCACAGCACACACAGCTCGTTCAAAAAATTCAATTATTGGATAACGTTTTTACACGAAGACTAATTTCGCGAGGTGGTGATTTACATGGCCAGCCAGATCTCCGGATTTAACAGCAGCAGATGTTTCTTATAGGGTTTTTTTTTAAATCAAAAGTTTATGTGAATAAGCCCCAAACGATTCAACATCTTAAAGACAATATCCGTCACGAAATTGAAGAAATTCAGCCCGATATGTTGAAGGATGTCATGAAAATACACTAAAAAGAGCCGAAAGTTGCATAGCGATTTGCGGTCACCATTTAGCCGATATAATTTTCCAATCATAACGAAAAAAAAAAAGACCAAATAAACTTTTTATGAAAACCAAACTTACTTATCTTTTCTTTGAACAAAGTTATAGGCAATCAAAATAGTAGCGGGACTTTTGCCCCACCTTGTATGTATACCGGGTGTGGCACTTAAGACGCCTAGGACCATAACTCCCTTACGATAAAAGCTATCGAAAAAAATCTAAGAGCAAAGTGGTGCATAATTACCGTCGCTTTGTTTCAAAAAATATTTCTAATCATCAGTGGCGTACCAAACTTATGTTTTTTTAAATGGAATGTCCTATTTTTTATTGCAGATTTGGAACGTGCTCGGAGAGTACTTATTTTTTTTATCTAACATGTTATACCCTTCACTTTAGCGGTTTCGCTGTTATAATCCCTTCTTTCAAAATTGCGCCCCATTTTTGAGATTTTTTTGTAGAGAAACTAATTGACGCCGGCGCCTAAATTTTGAATTGAGGTACAGGTTAAGACCTTGTATATCTTCACATAATTTTTTTTCGGGTAATTTATGGAAAAAAAATAATTTTTGATTGATCTTCGCATGTTCATTTTTTTCGAAAATTTCAAATGGCACCCCCCCAAAAAAAATACGGCGATGTACAGCCAAAACTCTAAATTTTTCATTGATATAAAAAAAATACACATTGCATAACGAAATTTCGGAGAAAAAAAGAATTTCATCGCAAATGTCGGGAAACGTTTTCCGTTCCCAAGTGTGCCATGAGAAAACAAAAACACAAATACGGTCAACATAATAGTATGTACCTATTTATTCAACATGATATGAAAAATTCAGATAAAGAAAATTTAACAACTTAAACTAAATGTTCGAAATGACGACCTTCCTGCTCTCCAGCCGTGAGAGTTGGCCGTTCGGCAGTTGGGTTGATTATTAAGTACTTAGTGAATCTTATAAACAAATTTAGTTCAAGCAGAACAGTAAGTGCTTGCACCTTATTTGTTCCTAATAAGTATTTTGATTAAAGCCATATTAGGGCTAGAATTTCGTCACACTTATTTTATTAAATTTCTAACCTAAAATTACACACAAATGTAAACAAATGATAATAAACTAATTGTGAATCTGCTTTATCTGAAATAAGTTTAAGAATTATACGCCGTCGTAGCCTAGTGGATTGCATCGCTTGCGTTGAACGCTCAATTCTCGACGCCGAGAGTTCGATCCCTGTCCGAATGGAATACTTTTTTACGCTACTATTCATTAAATCGATATAAATTCTTATCCTCTGTTCTCTTTTGTTAAACCTCACGATCGGGTCAGTCTGTGTTGTCTAGTTAGTCACCGTGAAGACCCTCACTGGTGTGAAGTGTTCTCCTTTTGTCTATTCCCATTTTTTATTTAAATACACCACTAATTCTCTAATTCCAATATCTCTCACCTCTTCATTATTCATACTATACCTATTTAAAAATTAATCTTAAATTATTACATATATATTCAACATGGCGCCGACAAAAGTTAATAGCGAAGAAATTCTGTGTGATAAGTGCTCTGTAAGTGTTAAAAAAAACATGTAAATGTGTGGAGTGTAACAATTTGTATCACCCAATGTGTGCCTTGAAAATTTTCGGAATGTACGTAGATGAACTAGGGAAAATGCATTGCTGTTCCCGCATAACCACAAAGGACCTAGCAACGAAAGACAGCGACACCGAGACGATTTGCCAAGACACAAGTATTAATAACGAAGAAAATTATCTGAAATACGTTATTAAACATAAAGACGAAATTATAATGGAACTAAGGGATAAGATAGACATTCTAAAAAATCACATCAATCTTATAAACGAAATCAAACAAGGAGGGCCACCTATTGCTGAAACTAAGACGCTCGCCAAGTAATCAACAATGGAATTCGATAATGAATCGATCACCGCAAAAACATCATGCAATACCTGGGGCGTAAAAAGAAATATAAATAATCCACGAAATACCTCACCGGGGTCAACAAACGCCAATATAAATAACGTGATGCTAACAGCTGACAAATCAGAGAAGCCAAATAAGGAAATACAAAAGGTAACTAATATTAGTTTCGTAAAGGGTGTTGATGACCACTGTAACGAAATTGTATATAAGAATGAGGAAAAGTCATGGTTTCATGTAGGAAAATTTAAAAACAACTTTACTTGCGATAAATTAAAAGGATTACTACAGAACAAAATCGGATCTATTCCTATAGATATCATTGCCATCGATAGAGAAAATAAAATATCAAATGAAAAATACACATGCTTCAAAATTGGATTAAAAAAGGACCACGAAACAGCAATTACCAATCCTGATATATGGCCTACTGGAATTACAATAAGTCCTTTCCGTTTTTTTCGCAAATATAAATCCCACAACAAAATTTAAAAAAACAGATACCAAAATCGGCGCAATCAAACTTAAAGTATTACACCAAAATATTCGCAGCGCGTTAAACAAATTAAACGAATTATCTGTGGCTGTACAAGACGATAAACCAAACATAATCTGTTTAACGGAAACATGGTGCAATGAAAATAATTCAGAAATTATAAATATTAATGGATTCCGCTCATTATGTAGTTTTACGAGACAAAATGATAAGCATGGAGGTACAACAATTTTAGTGGACAATTCTTTTGATTACAAAGAATATAAAAATACTAAGCGTTACGCAGTGCAGTCGCACTTCGAATGTGTGGGCTGTACTGCTACTATAGACACAACGACAGTAGCAATTTTGTCAGTATATCGGCCACCATCCGGAAACATGGACGTATTCTTTGAAAAAATTTCTGACATTACGAGAAATGTACGAATCACATACCAACATTATTCTATGTGGCGACTTGAATATAAATTCACTAAAAAATGCTGAGTGATGTATTTACATCGTTTAAATTGATCAATAAAATTAAAGATCCAACACGGATCCAGCTATCAGAAAACAGACTATCTGAAACACAAATTGACTATGTCGTAGCTAATATCGATAATTTTATATCGTACAATGTCAACCTAAATCTTTCAGATCACTTTGGTCAAATGATTATCGCAAACATGTTGATTTACGATCCAAATGAAAATAATAAAACGGAAATTATAACTTATAGACAAATGCGTGAACGAAATATTAATGAGCTCAAGTTTTATCTAAGTAAAACAGATTGGAAATTCATCGAAACTGGGGATGCAAATACATCATATAATGAGTTCATAAATGAATTTTTACACCACTTTAATATTGCATGTCCTCTAGCAACAAAAAAGATACCAACAAGAAATAATTATAAAAATAATTGGATAAACAATGAAATAATGGAGTCAAGCAAAAACTTGAAAAATCTATGTCAATTAAAAATGGAACTCAAGACCGAGGAAATTCAAAGTATATACAAATTAGGAAAGAAAAAACACAAATTATTAATAGATAAAACTAAAAAACAATACACACAAATAAATAATGCATCCAATAAAATGAAGAAGATCTGGTCTATAGTCGATATGGAATTGGATAAGAAACGCACCCAACCCAATACAGTTCTAAAAAATGCAGATGGGGTAAAAATTATAAACCAAACGGAAGTAGCCGAAATCTTTGGTCTATACTTTTCAGATATTGCCGCTGTTAAACTAAATGAGAACTTTGAAGACAATATATCTAAAGAATGTACAATCTCCAGAAACTCGCACACTACTATGTTTCTAGAACCAATTGTCCCTGAAGATGTAATGAAGACCTTACGGGCCCTTAAACATAAACAAAGTAGTGGAAGCGATGGAATTACTACTAAAATCATAAAAAGTGTAGCAAATGAAATCATTAAATCGCTGACATATATAATAAATCTAATATTTGAAACTGGAATATTCCCTAACAATCTAAAAACCTCTAGACTTATTCCGATCTTTAAAAAGGGTTCAATTTTTGAAAAAACAAACTATCGTCCAGTTTGCATCCTCAGTCTATTCTCAAAACTAATCGAGAAGGAGTTGGTTACTAAACTGTGGATATACATAAATGATCTGAATATATTAAAGAACACTCAACACGGATTCCGAGTTGGCAAATCAACGGAATCACCAAAATGGATCAAGGGAAGCGTGTTGTTGGATTGTTCTTCGATCTCTCTCGGGCGTTTGATACTATCGACCCTCAGTTTGTGCGCGACAAATTGAATGCCATTGACATTCGTGGTGTAGTGAACGATTTGATAGTGTCATTCTTAACCGATAGAAGAATATACGTTGAAGTGAATAAGAGGTCATCCAGAACTTACAAAATAAATACCGGTGTGGTTCAACACTAAGACCTGTGCTTTTTCTGTTGTTCATCAATGATCTTGTGGAACATTTAAGCGAAGGCCATATATTACATTTTGCTGACGATACAACGATAATAGTATCTGCCTTTACTGAATCAGAACTCCTGAGGAAAGTAAACAATGTCAAATCTGAACTTACTGACTGGTGCAACAAAAATAAATTACTTTTAAACAGTGATAAAACGATCGAAATCCAGTTTTACAATAGAAAAAAACCAGAGAGTAGATTAGTAAATGGCTCAATCTGTGCTAAATTTTTAGGCAGCTTCTTAGACGATCAGCTTTCATGGTCCGAACAAATTAACTTTATCTCTAACAAATTAAATAGCGCTTATTATGCTATTTTAAAATTAAAAGGAACGCTGTCCACAGAATCATTGATGAATATTTATTACGCATTAGGTTATCCATATCTAAGTTACAACATATTGATATGGGGTAGAGCTGATACCAAAAGATTGTTTGTTTCACAGAAACGTTTAATACGATTAATATTTAATATGAAAAGAACGGAGACCTGTAAAAATGTATTTAATCTAAGTTCATTTGCTAAAAATGGTGATAACCATAATTACCATACCCGAAACAGAAAAAATCTTTGTGTAACACGCCACAATAGCACTTTATATGAGAAATCACCTAAGTATTCAGGTCTGTTAGTATATAATAAACTGTCCAACAAAATAAAGTTTAATCAGAGTATTACAATATTCAAGAAGCAACTTAAATTATTTCTCATAAACAAATGCTACTATTCGTTTAAGGAATTTATCAACGATGCCGTTTAAATGTGATACCTCATTATATTTTTATATAACTTATAAAAGTATTTTTGTGAATACTTTTTATTACTGTTAATATTATTATTTTATTCTAGTGACGTAAACATCCCCTAAATGTTATATGTGTGTAAATTTTAATTGCATGTATGTACATTGTATTGGTGGCAACGTTAATAAACGTAAATAAATAAATAAACGCCGTATTTTTTTAGGGGGGTGCCATTTGAAATTTTCGAAAAAAATGACAACATGCGAAGATCAATCAAATTTTTTTTCCATAAATTACCCGAAAAAAAATATACGAGGTCTTAACCTGTACCTCAATTCAAAATTTAGGCGCCGGCGTCAATTAGTTTCTCTACAAAAAAAATCTCAAAAATGGGGCGCAATTTTGAAAGAAGGGGTGATAACAGAGAAACCGCTAAAGTGAAGGGTATAACATGTTAGATAAAAAAATAAGTACTCTCCGAGCACTTTCCAAATCTGCAAAAAAAAAGGGTATTCCATTTAAAAAAACATAAGTTTGGTACGCCACTGGAGCACGACACGCCACTGATGATTAGAAATATTTTTGAAACATAGCAACGGTAATTATGCACCACTTTGCTCTTAGATTTTTTTCGATAGCTTTTATCGTAAGGGAGCTATGGTCCGAGGCGTCTTAAGTGCCACACCCGGTATACATCTGCAAAATTTAAATGAAATAAATTCTTATTGTCAAAATTAATATTGAAGTCGCCAGTTATAACTATTTTTTTTAATTATTATACGCAAATAGTTTTTCCATTGTGCATAAAAAGTTATTGAAATTAGCAGACGGTACTCTATAAACTGTAATAATAACAATATTGGGATCTAAAGTTTGAATTGCCGATATTTCACAATCATGTTGAACCGAAAATTTGACTATATCTTCCCTTTCAAAACAGGAAATAGAATTGAGGGCATAAATAGCTGTTCCTCCATGTAACATATTAGATCTACAAAAAATGAAAAATATTTATAATTTGTGATCTGTACAAAATTTATATTATCTGAATTAAACCAATGTTCAGTGAAACAGAAAAAATTATAAGTATAATCATTTTCAGCCACTAAAAATTATTCAATTTCCCTATCTTTATTATTAAGTGATTGGATGTTAATGTAAAAAAATACTGATAATGTTATTTTTATCATTTCTTCCGTTTCTACTAAAATTAAAATGCTGATATATATATATATATATATATATATATATATATATATATATATATTACTTTTTTCGTTTCTGACTTCTTTACTAGCAATGGAAAATAATTATTTACACACACTCCTGTAGATTAAAGAGATGGATCTTTTAAATCTGAAAGTTTATTGATGGGAGCCGATATTTTATATGAACTGTATTCGTCAGGATATTTAAATATTAATTTTTCAATATAAATATTATTAAAGTTGTTTATTTTAAAGTGTTTTTTATCAAATATTGTTGATTGATACTGCTGGATCAACTATGCTGACATGTAAGTGGCCCACTTTAGTTCAACCTTTGAATGTAGAATTTTCTTTACTGCCGTGAATTGTGTTGTTTCTTCTGACGTTTCTTCTGCTTGTTACCAACTTGAAATCCGGCTTCCATGACACCTTCGCTTCTACCATTTGATAAAATCGCCGTTGATACGCGGTTCACGGTTGTTTTTGTCACAGAAAACTTTTCGTGTCAATCAGGAAGACTAACTACTTTAAAAATCATACCTAAGGGCTCTACCAACCTTTGCCGATCATCGAAGAACATTTGCATAAAATTGAGAAAGTCATTAGAGCAGGCGTTCCTCATAATCTGTTCGAAAAATAAACAAAGCTAACCAACCCACAACATACAGCTTGTTGTTTCAGCGGTACAATACAGAAGCAATTTTTATCGCTTAATTAATAGAAATAAATAAATAAACCAAAACGCAATAAGCAGTGACTTTCTCCAAATGAATGAGCACGAATCACATCCAACTCTAGTAAGGCTTTTGATAAAGTAAAGTAAATATTTATCTTAAATTAAATAAACTGTAGTTATGTGCTAATTATGGACATATTCTTGTCTTATGTCCTCATATCTAATCACTCAACAAGCCCGTGTAAATATTTTTATCTATTTTTTTACGCTACGCGTGGGATTCCATAAAAAACTACCTTTATAATGTATATAAACGTTGATATCAGAGTGACTTGTTTACTTATAAATATATTTTTTTATTTTTCAATTTATGGTAAAATGGCATACCAATCCCTTCGTACCCTAACAAAACTCCGACATCCTCTTAGTCCTTTACACAATCCTTCCAACCAGCTCCTCTATGACACTACCTGAGTTATCCCCATTCAGGAACGCCTTCAATTCCTATCAGAAATACACTCCAAAAAATCCTTTCAACTTCCATATATTATCGCAATTTTGTTTTCCTAGAAACCCTAATATAAACCCTAAATTTAAAAATCCCAATTCTACCATATTCGAATTCATCTCATAATTTCATCCTATTACGCATTAACGACATTAACGCCATATGACTGGACATAACAATGCAGAAACATAGGTCGATAGCCTTTTGACAGATTAACTCACTAACATCTCATTCATTATTCACTATGTTATTGTAAATATTGTAAAATTTGTCAATAAATATGTATATATATATGGCATACCAAATACTAGAAGATGTACATATTGTACGAGGGTTGGGGCAAAAGTCATGGCAACTATTTTTTTTTCTTGAAGATACCAGTCCGGTTGGAAAATGTGACATATACAGACGAAAGGACAAGGTCTTAACTGCATGTGTAGACAATGAATAGCACTGAAATATCGTAACACACTAATTTATTACGGTAGTATACAGGGCAATATGGCCTTCACCGTGCAAAAGACACACTACACATAAAGTTAACATGTCGTACCTGTCGCACCAGGAAGTCCCTACAGTACTCTGCGGTCACTGTTCTGCCATGAGGAACAAAGTGGCAAACAATGACACCCCTGACGTCATACGCGATGATCACCATTAATTTGACTGAGGAAGGATTCTGATGGAACGGTGCGGCAAATGCTGAGGCTGATGGTATTCGGCGCCTCCCACATCGTTGGCAGCGTGTGGTGACACTAGCAGGGGACTACATTGAGGGTCTTTAGGCCCAGGTTTGTCATGTCAACTTTATGTGTACTATGTTATCATTCTTTTGCACGGTGAAGGCAATTTTGCCCTGTATACTACCGTAATAAATTAGTGTGTTGCGATATTCCAGTGCTATTCATTGTCCAAACATGTAGTTAAGACCTTGTTCTTTCGTCTGTATAAGTCTCATTTTCCAACCGGACTGGTATCTTCAAGAAAAAAAATAGTTGCCATGACTTTTGCCCCAACCCTCGTATATTTTTTAACTTTTACAAGGGTAGTAACAATTGCTACCAAGAACATTTAAGATGCCTATCAAAATTCATTAGATGTTAGTAAATGCCAACGGTGATTTCTAAATTAAAATCCAGCAAATTTGATCTGTCCGGCTCGTGTCGATCAGGAAAACTAACTACTTTAAACAATGATACGTTAAAGACAGAGGTGGAAGTGAATTCATATCAGACCATTGAAGAGATATCAAACACTCCCTACTAACCTTGGTCGATCATCGAAGAACATTTGCATAAAATTGAGAAAGTCATTAGAGCAGGTGTTTTGGTTACTCATCATCTTGTAGAATCCGTGACTTTTTTAAACTAAATAAAAAAAGTACATAACAGAAATGTTAACATATTGTGCAAATGTCAATGTGATATGAATAAAAAAAAATTTAAAACGAAAGAAGAAATTAAATGAATGGATTAGAAAAATATATTACATTATTGTTTGCTTTTGGCCGCGACAATAGGTAGATTATGTTGATTCAGGCTGCTTATCATGCTTTTATGGTGGTAAAGATTTCTTCTTGCCTATTATCAGTCTGCCTGATGTTACGTTACTCGTATTAGTTGCGCACTCCAATGGCTAAATGTGACTATTAGAGAGGGTCATAGTCTCACAGAGTACCTAATTTCGGAAAAAATTACTATATCACAAGCACCTCGTCCATGTAGTGGATAGATTCCGGTTTAAAGATGTCGTCTGAGCGTGCTGGTCTCATATAATCCGCATGTACAATTTTCCATCTTTAATGTATCATATAGACTTGCCCATGAAAGTATTTGTTAATACTCAATTGACTCGTGTCGATCAGAAATACTAACTTTAAACAATGATGTGTTAAGGGCAGGGGTGGAACTAAATTCGTGTCAGACAATTGAAGGGCTATCAAACACTCCCTACCAACCTTGGTCGATCATTGAAGACATTTGCATAAAATGAAAGGCATTATTAAACAGGTGTTTTGGTAACTCATCACCTGTTTGAAAAAAAAAAAACGAAGCTAACCAACCCATAACATGTAACTTGTTGCTTGAAATAAAAAATTAACCAAAACGCAAAAAGCAGTGAATCGCCATGAATCACAGTTAACCCTCTATGGACCCAATTTTTGTTTTAAATCCAAAAAAGTTGCTTGTATATTTCTAGAATTTTTCAAAAATTTCCTAAAGACTTGAGGTATTTCCTTCAGTTTTTTTTTGTAGGTTTGTAAAACTTTTCTTTTTCAAGAATTTTTCAAGAATTTTCTTATATTGTTTCAATAATTTTTTGTAGACATTTTTGAAGAATTTTTCTACAGGGTCCTTGGATTTTGTAGATATCTAGATTTTTTAGAAAGTGTCAATCAGTTTTTCAGGAATTTTCCTAGAGTTCTAGAATTTTCTATTTTTATAGATTTCTAGAAGTTTGCAGTAAATTTCATTCCATATTTTAAGAATTTCCTTATTTGCCTCTAAAATTTTCCTTATTTTTTTTGTGAATTTTTAGATCGTTTTGGTAACTTTTATTAGATTTTACGAGTTCAAGAATTTTCCTATTTTTTGTTGTAGATATCTAGAATTTTTTAGAAAGTTTGTTTCAGTTTTTCAGTAATTTTCTTAGAGACTTTTAAAATTTTCTTCAAGTTTTTTTGTAGGTTTGTAGAACTTTTTTTAATTCCATTTTTCAAGAATTTTCTTATGAGCCTCTAGAATTTTAATCAAATTTTTGAAGAAGTTTTCTAAAGCGTTCTTGAATTTTGTAGATGTCTAGAGTTTTTAGAACGTTTTAATTCAATATTTCATATATTTTCTTAGAGAGTTCTAGAATTTTCTTCAGTTTTTTTTTGTAAAACTTTCGAGTATCTTTCTTCATATTCTTATGTGCCTCTAGAATTTTCCTCATTTTTTTCTTGTAGAATTTAGATATTTTTAGTAACTTTTATTAAATTTTATCAGTTCAAGAATTTTCCTGTTTTTTTATGTAGATTTCTAGAATTTTACAGAAAGTTTAATTCAGTTTTTCAGGAATTTTCTTAGACTTCTAGAATTTTCTTCAGTTATTTTTTTAGAACCTTTTTTCATTCAATTTTTCAAGAATTTTCTTATGGGCCTCTAAAATTTTCCTCAATATTCTTTTATAGATTTAAAGAACTTCTCAGCAACTTTCATCATATTTTTGACGAACCTTTCTAAAGGGTTCTTGAATTTTGTAGATTTCTAGAATTTTTTAGAAAGTTTATTCATTTTATCAAGAACTTTCTAAGTGTTCTAAAATTTTCTTCAGTTTGTTTATTTATAGAATTCTAGAACTTTCCAGTAATTTTCATTCCATTTTTTAAGAATTTTCTTATGAGCCTCTACAAGTTTCTTCAGTTTTTTTTTTGTAGATTTCTAGAACATCTTAGAAACCTTCTTCACTCATCTTAGAAACCTTCATCACACTTTTGAATAATTTTTCTAGGGTGTCCTTGAACTTTTCTCACTATTTTTTGTAGATTTCTAGAACTTTCTAGAATGCAAGATTCCAACCTTCAAGAAATTTCTTAGAGTTATAAAACTTTCTTTAGATTTTATTGTATATTTCTAGAATTTTTCGGTCATTTCCATCGCACTTTTGAAGAATTATTCTAGAGAGTTCTTGAATTTTTCTTAATAATCTTTGTATATTTCTAGAACTTTTCAGTTACTTTCATTCTATCTTTCCTCAACTTCCTTTGTAGATTTCTAGAAATTTTCAGTAACTTTTATTAAATTTTTTGATAGCTCATGAATTTTCCTGATTTTCAGGAATTTTCTTAGAGTTCTAAAACAGGAGAAAATACAAACATTATCCTAAATGTACCGAATAATAGTATAGTAGGCATAATAGCCCACTGTGACCTTAAAGTTAAAAAACTCTATCATAAAAACAGTAACAAATTAAAAATTTAAATGCAAGGAAATAGGTGGTTATTGGTATACAAACCCAGAGCTATTATGCGCACTATTTTTAGTTTGGTAATCACTGACAGAAGTACAAATAATATCAATTCAATCAAATGGTTTCGCTTATTCTTACTACAGACAGTTTGCACAGCATTCACTTTATTATTTCAGGTTGATGAGCCTAGCAATGGTTATAAATAATAATATTAGTTGTCTGAAAAAGTTATAGAAGTAAAATTTATGCGCCATCTCATAAAAAAAAGCTATAAGTATATGATAAAATGTCGATAAATTAAAATGTGACCTGAAAGTTACACGGGCTCATAGAGGGTTAAGTCAAGTTTCTGTGTTTGGTAATCTGACAGTTGACAAAATAGCAGGTAAGTAACACTTAGTTTGAAACCGACTTTGAAAAGTTCCTCAATAAAAATATATTTCTGCTAAGTTTATTTGCCAATATCTCGCCTTTTATATCCCATTTCAGTTTTGAGTCTAAGTGCACCTCGCTGATTGAGATGTATCGTGATCATGTCTTCTGAGTGTGAAAAGCATACTAATGGTCTTGCTATTATTCAAATGTAGCTTATTTCTAGTAAACCATTCCGTACGTTTTTCCATTAGTCTATGATTTTGGCTTAATACTAGCTCCATGTTTAATTGATAGTTTTTAACTGAAGTGTCAGCAGCGTACAGCACCTTTTTATAATCCACAAGGTGTTTGTAGTATTACAGATAAAATATTTCACAAATAACACTAGTATCACAAAACGTTAAAATTTGAAAAAACTACAAAAACACGTAGATGATGTTTGTAGTATTACAGCTATATGCGTGTACAAATATTCAATTAGCCTCGGCCCGTACAAAAACTCAAATAAACGATTTATGGAAACAATGTTGTTTCCCAAAGTCTCCTTTAGAGTATTTGGGAGATTTAATTATATCCTGGAATCGCTAAATTGAATACAGTCTAGTAATACATGCTTTACAGAGATTTGAACATGACCAGTATCACACATTGGTACATCTGATCGATTCAATAAGTGTTCATGCGGAATTCAGCAATAACCAATGCGCAATCTTGCAAGCAAAATTTCTTCCCGACGGTTTGCCCGGCTGGATGTTGTGCAAGGTTTGACTGTATCCTTGCGAAGCTTATTTGGAACCAAGGAAAACCACTCCAATTACCAACTATTGTCGATTAGCTTCATCAAAGACTGCTTTAAATCGTTACATGTAAATGTATTAATAAAACAGCCACTGGTGCGAGCATCATCAGCTGCTTCATCTGCCTGTTCATTACCTGCAATGCCCGGGTAGCTTGGCACCCAAAAGAAGCTCACAATATTATCCTGCATCTTGTGTCTCGTCAGTAATTCGTGAATATCGGATACATGTAACAATCCAAAGACCAATGAGCTTAAAGAATCTTTAAATATGACCATTCTTTCATGCCTGAATTTTAGCAAATAGTGGAGGACTTATTTGATGGCACATAATTTGCTTTTAAATATACTGCAGAAGTCTAGCAGTTTAAATTTATAAAAAGAAAAATTGTTAAAGATGAAAGAACAGCCGCACGAGTCTTCAGATTTGGACCCATCAGTAAGGAAGTTACGTGATGCTCCCAATGTGTCAACATACTCGTAGAAGCGTTGCTGATAAAATACAGAATTTGTAATGGTCTTCTTATAAAAGGATAATGACAAATCGACTTCCGGACGGGGTACTTTCCAAGGAGCAAATACTAACTGTTGATTTGTTATAATTGGTATATCGAAGTTGTAGTCAGTCACTAGGTCTTTCAGACGTATACAATATGGGCGTGTTGAGTATGGGCGAGTACTATGGAGGGTAGAATATTTGGGCAAGAATACATAATTATAGGATGGATGATTAGGGTTTCTACGCATCTTGCATGCATATGACAACATCAATTTCTGACATCGAAGTTGTAGTGATGGTTCGCCCGTTTCAGCATACAAACGAACCACAGGACTTGTACTAAATGCTCAAGTTGCTGAACGAAGACCGTAATTATGAACGGTATTAAACGGTTTAATAAAATATCACGTGCGGAGGCGTGCACAATACAGCCGCAGTCGATTTTCGACCAAATTAAAGAACGGTAGAAATGAAGGATGGCCGCTCGATCGGCACCCCAAGACGTACAAGAAATGATTTTCAGGGTATTCATAGCGCACATTCAACTTCCTCTGAGTATACTAACATGTCGTTTCCAATTCAATTTGGCGTCAAAAATTAAACCGAGGAATTGAATTTCATCGCCAACCGTAATCTACCTATTATTGAGTGTTAATTCTGGAGATCTAACAATTTCACGGAGGCGGTGGAAATGTAAACACCGCGTCTTTATCGTTGAGATCATAAATCCATTGTTAGATGCCCAATTATTAATTTTATTAATGGATTATTGAAAATGTCTTTAAACTGTTGATAGAAACTTTGAAGAGCAATAGATTACAAGATCATCAACATACAAGAGCGGGAATACAGGGCTTTTAATATTTTTAACAATACCATTGACGCTCAGGATGGAGCCTTGAGGAACACCATTCTACTGAATGTGTACATTTGATTAAGTTCAAAACTACTCGAACTTGGAAGCGACGAACAGCTGGGAAATTTTCAATAAATTAACCCATATGTCCTCTTATAGCCCAATTGAAAAGTTTCTGGAGAATCCCGATGTAGAATCGTATGCCTTTTCAATATTGAAAAAAACTGCCACGACATGTTGTTTCGTAATGAAAGTGTTTTGAAACGCGAACTCTAAAGATATGAGATGGTCAACTTTTGAACGTTCTCTCCGAAAACCACACTGTGCGTTACTTGACATGAGATTCTGAGATTCCATAAATCACAACAGTCTACGGTTAACCATTCGTTCAAGCAGCTTACAAAAATAACTAGAAAGCGCTATAGGTCGATAACTTGATGGGTTTTTCGGGATCTTTACCGGCTTTTAAAATAGGTATCAATATGGCATCATGTCAGGATTCAGGAAAAGAATCGATTAACCAAATACAGCTAAAAACATCTATAAGTATAGTTAGCTGATTGTTTGTTAAATGTTTTAAAAACAGATAATGTATAAGATCCAGCGCATGGCATTCTCGTAAAGCCGGATGTAGTACCCATAACGTGAAGGGTTCAATATAGTTTTCGGGATTAATCGACCTAAAATTCATTTTCGAGTTTCAAGTTTATTTTTTCTAGACGACCGCAAGTGCTCATTATACCTTTTAGAACTTGAAGTATCGGCAAATATTTGTGCTAGGTGATCGGCAACTGCCTGGGAATTAGTCACAATAGTTCCATCTACTCTAATGATGTATACTAATTTATGACTCGTCTGCAAACGAGCGTTTTTGTTTAAAATGATTCATATTTTGAACAGTCAAGTTTTGTTTGAATTCTCGTATTGTCTTCAGACATTCAAGATTCCACCTCGGAACGGGAGTACGAGGTAGAGAACTGGATTTTTTACACACTGCAATATTAGCGGCATAGTTGGTGAATGCATTGACTGCAGAATTTGCGCACATCATGTCGATATTTTCCATTTGTAAAGTTTGGTCGAATAACTCCCAATTAGCGTCTGACAGTTTCCATCGCCTTGGTCTTATATGTTCGTTATATGACTTTGCTCAAAATTGGGAAATGAGTGACTATCCAAATAAGAATAGAATATATCTTTATTTCAAAGAATGAAAATAGCGTCAAAATAACTTAAACCTAATCTTATAACCTTCTGATATACAGGGTGAGTTTTTTTCCATGTTCTCTATGGGGATCTCGGAAACTATAAGAGATAGAGAAACGGTTAAATGGGAAAAGAAGTATAGATTAACGAGACGAATAAAATTCCACTTTCAAAGTTTTCAAAAAAGTCAAGGGTAACTAGATATTTAAAAAAAAGTAATAAGTGTCAATTTTTTCAAATCAATATATCTCGGTTATTATAACAGATAGAAAAAAACTGTAAAGGACAAAGTTTTAGATAATTTTATGTAGATTAATAAAAAATAATCAGAAAATTTTTATCGCCATTATTTTCCGAGATATGATGCAAACTTACATTTTTTTAAATGGATACCATTGTTGGCTGTGACCTCATTCAAAAGGTAATTTTTTTCTCTTTAATCCAATATGGCATACGACATAGTTATTTCTAAAATCGAGTGAGTTATAGTCATTTTAAATTTTATTATAAATAAAAAATGGGTAGCCATGAAAAAGATGAAAGTAAAACAATTGCAGTTGTTTATAATAATAGCAATATTGTAATTACTAGTTCTACAAAGTTAAATAAAAATGGAAAACCAGCATAAGTACAATAATTCTTTACTTATCAAATGGCCTTCTGTATATGGAAGAAACCCATTTGTCAAGAGGATAATACGTTTCTTACAAAAATATTATGAACAGATGAATCGCCGCGATTCACTAATTGTGGTATTTTTAGTCGCCACAATGAACATAGATGAACTTAAGAGAATCCACGAGAAGTTTTACAGAGAAAACTACAAATTAAATTTGGGTTTAATCCATGGTGTGTTTGGATTAATAATTCTCGGTCCATATATTTTTCACCAAGTGAAACTGATTACTTTCAATTTCTTCAGAAAACATTTGAAGATACGCTCGATTGTTTAAATTTATCATTACAAGCAAGATTAAAATGGTTCCAATATGACGGTGCTCCACCTAATAACATATTGGCTTTACAAATTATTTAAATGATGCTTTTCCTATCTCATAAGTGGGAAGAAATAAACCAATCCCAGGGCCACCTAGATCTCCCGATCTGCGCGTTTTAGAATTTTTTCTGTGGGGTTATGTAAAAAACAAAATATATGAAAAATCATATCAATCTGATGAGGATCATAAACTAGTTGTTATTGAAACATTTAATTCAATTTACATGAGAATAGTCAAAAAGCCATAAATTCAATTTTAAAAAGATATAATTTATGTCATAGTAGACTCTTTGACTATATTTTTTAATATTAAAATTTCTCTCTCATTGATATATTGATAATTACAGAATTACTTTATGCAGTTGTTTCATTTTGATTTATCTCTGTAAAACTAATGATTACAATATTGCTAATATTATAAACAACTGCAATTGTTTTACTTTCATCTTTTTCATGGCTACCCATTTTTTATTTATAATAAAATTTAAAATGACTATAACTCACTCGATTTTAGAAATAACTATTTCGTATGCCATATTGGATTAAAGAGAAAAAAATGACCTTTTGAATGAGGTCACAGCCAACTATGGTTTCCATTTAAAAAAATGCAAGTTTGCGTCATATCTCGGAAAATAATGGCGATAAAAATTTACTGATTATTTTTTATTAATCTGCATAAAATTATCTAAAACTTTGTCCTGTACAGTTTTTTTCTACCTGTTATAAAAACCGAGATATATTGATTTGAAAAAATTGACACTTTTTACTTTTTTTAAAATATCTAGTTACCCATGACTTTTTTGAAAACTTTGAAAGTGGAATTTTATTCGTCTCGTAAATCTACACTTCTTCCCCCATTTAACCGTTTCTCTATCTCTTATAGTTTCCGAGATCCCCATAGAGAACACCGAAAAAAACTCACCCTGTATACAATATTACATTTTAATAATCTTATAATCTAATCTAAGACTGGGTGTAAAACCAGGAGATGCACGACAAAGTTCCATTTGCAGCAGAGAAATGTGTGTATTGGCCTGTATTCAGTAATACGATATCGTTCCTAAAGAGTAGTTGTTCGAGCATTCTACCTCTACAGTCTGTCTGCAACGAACCCCAGAGCGAGTTGTGGGCATTAAAATCGCCCATTACCAAGAATGGCCGTGGCAAGTGCTCTAAGAGATGTTCGATGTCTGTTAGTGATATAATTTCTCCTAGAGGGATGTACACTGAAAACAGGGTAATTGAGTGATTGGTTAACAATCTAACTGCAATGGTTTGGATTGAACTTGTGATATCAATAGTCTGGGTATAAACATTACTTTTTACAAGAATGGCAACTCCGTCGCTGGCATGTTCACCTTCGGGGAAATCATGTCTGTTAAATGAGTACCCTCGCAACGAATGTGTATGTTCAGGTCGAAAATGGGTCTCTTGTAAACATGTTACAAGTGGATTTATAGAGTTACAAAGCACTTTTAACTCGGGCAGACGTACATAGAATCCGTTCATACTCCACTGCATTATTGGTATAGGTATTATGTTCGTTTTAGATGTATTTTGATTTTTCTAGGTGGCGCTAAAAGCTTCGCCTGATCGATGTCAATTAAATCAGCTGAAATCATATCCTCAGTCAAACAAATTGAAGGTCGTGGTGATGTTATGGATATCTTAGATTTGGGCGATTGCTTGTTAAAAATTGTCTTTTCTGCCTTGGTTGCGGTAACTGTAACAGGAATGGGCTCGGCAGCGTTTTTTTTTCAGTTTTTCTTTTTGGTTTTGTACCTGTTGGCACTAGCATATCCTTATCTAAATGGTATTGGATTCATATGGTATTTGTTTTTGAACTTCAGACACTGTCTGGAGCGTGGTGAGTGAGGATCATCGCAGTTTGGGTATTTAAATAGGGTAGGGCAACCACCTTCATGTGGAAATTTCTGACAATTAAAGCATCTAAATGGGTTAGGCACAAATTGTCGAACTTCTAAGTTATACGTGCAATCAATTGTTCCGTTTTTTGGTAGTTGGAAGGCATTAAAAGTCAGTACAAAACCATTTGCAGAATCTTCACCATCTTACTGGTCATGCATTGTATATGAATTACTCCTTGATTTTTTAGTTTATTCAAGATTTTTTCATCACTGCAATATGTTAAGTCAAAGCAATATATAACTCCTTTTGAAACATTAAATATTTTATGGGGTTCAACTTTAACATTAAACATATCGATTTTGGATGTCCTAAGAAATAATTTGCTATACCTTTCATTTTGTGTTGATATCATTAAAGTGCCATTAAGCTTTTTATACTCTCCACAGAATCAATTTACACTACGTGAAATAATAAATGGCTACACGTTTTCAAATGATCCATTAACGAATGAAACAATTAAGAATTTTGGGAACTAACAATTTGATTTCTTCTTCATAAATTCTTTGCTAGACGACCGTTGCTGTTTTTGCCCTAAACTAGAGAAATTTGTGGGATTTGCCATATATGTGTAAATGTAATTCGTTCTCTATACTCCCCACCCTCCACGGAGCCTCAAATGGGACCTCCGAGTGTAAAAGCTCGGAATGCCAAGGATGCATAAAGAATATAGCCGTCCAAATACAGGTCACACGTAGACTAAACGTGCTCGCATACCCCACACGACTTGCCCTGCCAGCACGTCCGAAGATGCGTTAGCTAGCCGATTAATCCAGGCGGCAAGGTAAGAACCTCCCGTTTAGGAAAATCCAAGGCCAAAGTGGAGTATTGGTAGACGCACCCGCAGGTAACGCCATCCCTCAGCCACCAGAAACCTCTTCTTCTCCGCCACGAGTCGCAACGCATGGCAAAGACGTGGTAGGTCATGTCTCTATAATGGTTCACAAATCATTACAAGAACAAACAGAACCCATAACCACACTAATCCAAAAAACATAAAATGAACATTTTTGACAAGGACACCAGTGATTCTTTACTCGACACCCAGCTGGAACCCACTACCACCGGTACTCATCGGTCGCCTTTTACGACCTGCTGAGTGGGCAGCGATTGTATTCTTTCCCCCAACCGCAGGGGGGTCTGCCTTTCAAGTATGAGGTAATAAGTTTCTAAGAGCTTTCATTGAAGCCATAACATAACAGATTCCATGATTGACACAGTCAGAAGCCTTGCTCAATTCGACAATCCTTTCCTGAAACCAAATTGATTTCGACTTAAGAGTTGAATTATCTCTAAAAATGTGGCCATTTGATTACACAATATTTTCTTCAAAACTTTATAGAAAACTGACATGATAGATATTGGCCAATTAAGATCATTTGTTTCACCTTTTTTGTGGATTAGCACGACCGAAGCAAATTTCAACGCAATATCCCTGATGATATGCACGTGTTAATTATGTTTTTGAGAGGCTCAGGGATAACATCTTTAGCATAATATTTATTTATTCGTGTTAATAACATTTGTTGTACACAAGTCAGAGATAAGTAAAGTTGATATCTTAACTACAATAGGGCAATAAAATAATTAAACTTAAAATTAAAATAATGTAAAATTAGAAGATTAGGAATAAAAGCCACTACTTATATTTCAACATGAAAAAATGTTTATATTTATATCTAATAGAAAAACCTAAAACAAAAATACATTATTTTATATAGTATAAGGTAGCTTGGCAGTATTTCCACTGAATATAAAGTCTATGTTAAGCCTTAAATGGTAGTGTTTTATTATTCCACAATCGTTACATATATGTTATGTATAAAATTTCCATCAACAGAAAAATATGTTATGTACAGTACAAAACTTCAACTCCGGGTTTTTCATCAATTAATTTACTTTGGGTTAGAAATAATATTAATCTATAATATACCAATTTCAAATACATTAATAATACAGTTTTATTTTAAAGGAAACTTCAGTTTTATAAGTGTTAAAACAATTAATTGAACTTTGTATTTGACACTTTTTTGAGCACAGATTTTCCATAAAAATACTACCGGGGCATGTAAACGCTTCTGCTTTTAAGTTTCAATAGTACTCGAAACAATTAATTGATTCGAATAGAGCTAATCGAGTTATAACGTTCGGCGCAAGTAAAGTTAAATGGCATAGAAATACTGTTTGCTTTGAAATTAAGCGCGCTCGCGTTTGTTTCATTGTACAGAAATAACGCGAGCGTGTTAATCCCCGACTTCCCCAAGTTTTCCCGATCGTAACAATTCACTTGCTAAGTAAGGGGGCCGAGGGCGTGGGGCTGCTGATTATTGTTTAATTAAACTTTGCGAGAGAGCACTCCATAATAAACCGAAATCGAAGATGATTGGCCGAAACCCCGGGCTTGCATACGTGGCCAAATGCAAGTCTCGAAGTCTCGAAAAGCCCGCCAAGTAGGCGAACAAATAGAGTTAATGTTTTGTGTATTCAGTAATTTATCCGAGTCCGCATATTAGTTTGTGCAGCACTTAATGAAATCAACACCTCACAAGTTGGCAAACACTAAGTGAACAATGTAATCCCTTTCCTCCATCCCACGTACACAAGCCAACTATGTACTTTAAAAGCGCCGCCCCCCCCCCACCCTCCGTCCTTATCGAGCACTATCTGTAAACATGCACGCACGCATTATCTACCTTCATAAAATTGTTATAATAAGCACAAATATGTTTTCAGCCCTTCCGGCAGTTGGGAAAGATTGCAATATGATATACATGGCTTTTGTAAACTTTATAATCCAAATTTACTAAATGTTATTGAAACTCTCTAATAAGAATCTAGGTTTTAAATAGATTAGTTTTATAAGAACGTCTTATGAAACGTATTTAATATTATTTAGCTATTTTATACCCTTAAAATATTGAATATTGCCAAAAGAACATTTGCAACCAGTTTGATTAGAATAATTATTAACTATATGTTAACTCCAGCGAATTTCCTGCAAATTTAAAAAGAGCAAAAATTGTTCCTATTCACAAAAGAAGGTAATAACAATTATAAAAATATGGTAATACCAGGCCTATATTACTAATCCCAGTCATTACAAAGATTGTGAAAAAAGTGACGCGCCTGCAAATTATTGGTTATTTTGCAAAGAACAATCTTATCAACGTCGAGGACTCTCAACTGTAAATATCGGTTCCTTTCTAGATCTAAGTAAAGCATTTGCCTGTGTTTCGCATGATATACTAATCGAAAAAATGGTGATGTGGCCATCATAGTACTTTCCCTATATTTTACCCGAAAACTATGCGGTTTAGCAAAAAAGTTATTCCTAATAATTTATTCAATTTTGAATTCTCTACAATTATTTGTTATATAACTTTCATGTTGCTTCAATAGTTTATTGGCAATTGGCAAAAAAATGTCAAAAATTTCAATTTTTATTTTTTTTCAAAAGTTCAGAATTTTATGAAAAATATATTTTAACAAAATTTGTTCAGTTTCTCATTCTCTTTAACTTTTGTTTGAATATTTTTCATATTAAAAAAAATTTCGGAAAAAAACAAAAAACGCCTCGAGTAAACACCCACTTCTGGTTTATGAATGTTTACCAAAAGCTTTTCAGTTCCAGTTTTTAACGATAAAACCTTACGTTTAAAGTTTCAGCTCAATCGGTTCAGTCGTTTTTGAGATACAGCACCCACGGACAGACAGACACACACACAGACACAATTTTTTTTTCCAGAAATTAGTTTAATGGACTCAGGGGACCTCAAAACGGATATTTCCGCAAAAAAAAAAAAATTTAAAAAAAAATCACGATCACAATACTTCCCCTATATATACTTCGTATATAGGGAAAGTAATAAGCATAGACTTATCTATACATCAAATTTTATAAACATAAATTATTATAAGTATCGAATTTTCTAAACAAAGAAGTTTCTATATATGGAATTTTCTATACATCAAATTTTCTATACATCAAATTTTCTATACATCGAATTTTCTAAACAAAGATACTTCTGTACAACCAATTTTGTATACATCGAATTTTCTAAATTAAGAATTTTCTATACATCGAATTTTTTAAAGAGAGAATTTTCTAATCAAAGAATTTTCTGTACATCGAATTTTCTAAATAAATAATTTTTTTATATCGAATTTTCTAAACAAAGACTTTTCCGTACATCGAATTTTCTAAACAAAGAATTTTCTAAACACAAATTATTATAAGTATCGAATTTTCTAAACAAAGAAGTTTCTATACATCGAATTTTCTATACATCAAATTTTCTATACATCGAATTTGCTAAACAAATAATTTTCTGTTCAACAAATTTTCTAAAGAGAGAATTTTCTAAACAAATAATTTTCTGTACATCGAACTTTCTAAACAAAGAATTTTCTGTACATCGAATTTTCTAAACAAAGAATTTTCTGTACATCGAATTTTCTAAACAAAGAATTTTCTATTCATCGAATTTTCTAAACAAAGAATTTTCTATACATCGAATTTTCTAAAAAAAGAACTTTCTATATATCGAATTTTCTAAACAAAGAATTTTCCGTACTTCGAATTTTCTAAACAAAGATGTTTCTATACATCGAATTTTCGAAACAAAGAATTTTCTAAACATACATTTTTGAAAATTGAATTTTCTTAACAAAGAATTTTCTATACATAGAATTTTCAAAACAAATAATTTTCTGTACGACGAATTTTCTAAGCATAGAATTTTCTGTACATCAAATTTTTCAAACAAAGAATTTTCCAAACTATGAATTTTCTGTACATCGAATTTTCTAAACAGAGAATTTTTTAAACATAGATTTTTCAGTATTAAATTTTCTTAACAAAGTATTTTCTATTCATCGAATTTTCCAATAGAAGCATTTAAACTAAAAAACAATTAAAAATCTACAAAAAATATTAATATATCAGAAAAAAACTTTAGAATATTTTATTAATTGAATTTTCCGCACAATAAATTTTCTAAGCATTGAATTTTCTATACATCATATTTTCTCAACATAAATTATTATAAGTATCGAATTTTCAAAACAAAGAATTTTACGTACATCCAATTTTCTAAACAAGGAAGTTTCTATATATCGAATTTTCTATACATCAAATTTTCTATACATCGAATTATCCCAACAAAGAATTTTCTGTACAACGAATTTTGTATACATCGAATTTTCTAAATAAAGAATTTTCTATACATCGAATTTTCTAAAGAGAGAATTTTCTAAACAAAGAATTTTCTATACATCGAATTTTCTAAACAAAGAATTTTCTATACATCGAATTTTCTAAACAAAGAATTTTCTGTACCACGAATTTTGTATACATCGAATTTTCTAAATAAAGAATTTTCTATACATCGAATTTTCTTAACAGAGAATTTTCTATATATCGAATTTTTTAAACAAAGAATTTTCTGTACAACAAATTTTCTATACATCGAATTTTCTTAACAGAGAATTTTCTATATATCGAACTTTCTAAACAAAGAATATTCTATACAACAAATTTTCTATACATCGAATTTTCTAAATAAAGAATTTTCTAAACATCGAATTTGCTAAACAAAGTATTTTCTGTACATCGAATTTTCCATACATCAAAAATTCTATACATCGAAATTTCTAAACAAAGAATTTTCTGTACAACGAATTTTCTATACATCGAAATTTCTAAATAAAAAATTTTCTAAAGAAAGAATTTTCTATACATCGAATTTTCTAAACAAAGACTTTTCTATACATCGAATTTTCTAAACAAAGAATTTCCTTATATCGAATTTTCTAAACAAAGAAGTTTCTATACATCGAATTTTCTATACATCAAATTTTCTATCCATCGAAATTTCTAAACAAAGAATTTTCTATACATCGAATTTTCTAAACAAAGAATTTTCTATCCATCGAATTTTCTAAACAAAGAATTTTCTATACATCGAATTTTCTAAACATAGAATTTTCTATACATCGAATTTTCTAAACAAAGAATTTTCTATACATCGAATTTTCTTAACAGAAAATTTTCTATATATCGAATTTTCTAAACAAAGAATTTTCTGTACAACAAATTTTCTATACATCGAATTTTCTTAATAGTGAATTTTCTATATATCGAATTTTCTAAACAAAGAATTTTCTATACATCGAATTTTCCAAATAAAGAATTTTCTAAACATCGAATTTGCTAAACAAAGAATTTTCTATACATCGAATTTTCTAAACAAAGAATTTTTTGTACATCGAATTTTCTAAACAAAATAGTTTCTATACATCGAATTTTCTAAACAAAGAATTTTCTATACATCGAATTTTCTAAATATAATAAATTTTGAGAAATTTCTAAACAGATAATATTTAAAGTATGAAGAATATTCTAATTTCTAATAAAAGCAATTAAAAATCTACAAAAAATATTAATACATTAGAAAAGGAAACTTTTGAATATTTTAATAATTGAATTTTTCAAAATAAAAATGCAATAAAAAAATATCTATGAAAATTCACTTATAACAATTAAATTTAAAAAATAAAAACAAATGAAATCTGTAATAAAACAGTTGTTAATTTTGTAAACATAAATTGAAAAATCTCTTACCACAATTGAAAATTTACAAAAAGTGTATAAACAATTGAAATCTAATAAAAGAAGGTATAGATTTTCTAAAAAATATGATGAAAATTTACAAAAAAAATGAATTTAAATTTACTGAAAAAAACAATTGAAAATTGAAAATTTCATGAAAAGAAAACGTTAAACATTTTAGAAGGAAATAAAGAACAACTATATTGTGAGTTTTCAAAACCAAAATATTTAAAAATCAAAAAAATTACGAAAAATCTAACAGGATTATAAAAATGTGTTTAATCCACAATATAGCATTTGTAGATTTTCTAAAAAAAATACATCGAATTTTCTAAATATTATTTTTAGTTATAAATTTTTGAAAATTGAATTTTCTATACATCGAATTTTTTGGGTATTGAATTTTCTAAACACAGAATTTTCCTTACATCGAATTTATTGTACATATTTTTTTTAGCGTCTAGTTTTTGTTATTTTATTGTCTGCACATTGAATATTGTAAATATAATTCTAGCTGAAAATTTTCTATAGTTTGAATTGAGTATTGAATAGAATCGATTTTTTTTGGGTACAAAATTTTCTACAGAGAATTTTCTGTACATCGAATTTTCTAAACGTCAACTTTTTACTTTCCCTATACACGTAGTATATAGGGGGAGTATTGTTTTCGTGTTTTTATTGAAAAAATTTTTTTGCGGAAATATCCGTTTTGGGGTACCCTGAACCCAAAACACTAATTTCTGGAAAAAAAAATGGTGATGTGGCCATCATAATACTTTCCCTATATTTTTCTCGAAAACTATGAGGTTTACGCAAAAAGGCTGTTCTTAATCATTTGTTCATCAGATTTTCATTCTCTTTAACTTTTGTTTGAACCATTTTTTAATTTTTTTTATATTTAGAAAAATATTACGAAAAACCAAAAAAACGCCTCGAGTAAACATCTACTTCCGGTCTATGAATGTTCACCAAAAGCTTTTCAGTTCCAGTTTTTAACGATAAAACCTTAAGTTTGAAGTTTCATCTCAAACCGATAATTCGTTTTTGAGATACAGCGTCCACCGACAGACAGGCAGACAGACACACACACAGACACAGAAATTAGTGTAATGGACTCAGGGGACCTCAAAACGGATATTTCCGCAAAAAAAAAATTTCAAAAAAAAATCACGATCACAATACTTCCCCTATATTTCATATAGGGAAAGTAAAAATGCAAATTATAATTCTCATAGAACAATTTGAAATCTGTTAAGAAGTTATCCGACCAATAGACACATGTTGTATTATGCAACAGAATCATATCGAAACCATTACCTATAATTTACGATGTACCTCAGGGACATTTCTTGGATTGGTACTTTTACTCATTTATATTAACGACACGAAACACAATTCATGTTTCTGCTCTATTTCAATTGTTGACAGCAGTAGATTAATTATGAGGAAAAGATGGTCACAAAAATGTTTTGCCTTTAGTCAGTTCAGCGGACCAAAACAGTAAAATTCCTGGAAATGCATCTAGACCAGGGCTTAGTGTGGATGAAACAGGGACAACAAGTTGCTGCAAAAGTAAATAAGTAACTTTTTTTACTTCGTAATCATTCAATTTTATTCTATTCTAAATTGTATACCAATGTTTTCCGCTAGATAGAAGCATCATGGTATATTTTTATAAAAGATTCCAGTCTTAACAAAGTCTCTATTGTACTTCTTCTAGTTTAAATCCTAGAATATATCCTAAAAGAAAAAAATAATCAAATTGTTAATAATTCCATACCTGAATATCAATTTAGCTCAATCTAAACGATCAACTCTACTCCCATTAACGATATTATCAGCTGGCAAGAATTAAAAGCAAATACACAACAAGAAGCGTAATTCCGACGAGATCATCGTATCTCCCTCATCGTATAGGTGGCGCCAACGTCGAAGTATGAAAATTCAAATAACTCAATACTCCATTCAATTAAGTGTTTCGTTACCATAAAAGGATAAACAATCAAATATCTGGCTTTTATCTGTCTTGTGAAAAACTATTATCCGAACTGGTTCTTAACTTCACCATGAAACTGCGGAGCAACACTCCATCCGAAGACATAACGAGTCCATCATCATGTCCTCCAAGGACATGACGAGTCCATCATCGACGTAGAGAATAACGATGATTATCGAGTCAGTGTCAGTCCTCCTATAGACGCACTCCTCGTTGGAATCCTTGGTCGAGCATAAACTGGTTTAACTTTTCGTTCCAGCATCATGATGATAGCTTCAATCCGTATATTGACCTTTTTAGTCTGCATACTTCAACCCCGTTGACATTAGCTCCCTCTGGTGGGTCCATACAGATCATTTCGTTTAGAATACAATAATGCCGTTTGTACATAGAACTGCAATAAATATGAGTTTACTGGATCCTTTGACGAATACCTTCAAATGTGACAATGTCGGCTTCCCCCATGAAGATCTCGTACTGCGTCATACTCTCCTTCTCGCTCGTTGGAATCCGGTCGAGAACGTAAACAGTCATGTTTACCGCTTTGCTCTAGATATACTTTGGCGTATCCATCGCGTGCATCATATATCTGACACTCTTCATAACTGTGCGCATTTCCCTCTCTATGTGGCCGTTCTGCTGCGGCGTGCAAGGCGAAGTGTTCTCCAGGAGTATACCTTTCTTTTTCAAGTAACTCATTGATGTAATCGCGACAATTGTCACAGTGCAAAGTCTTGACCTTGCAACCGTGCTGCTTCTCCATCATTTGCACATACTCTTTCAGTTGAGCCAGGACAAATTTTTAGATCTCGATGTCTCAAGCATGCTGGAGAATAGGGCAGTCACAGTAAATGTAGGAAACGCCACTGTCAGAAAGATCGTTGCTAAAGGCTGCCCACAGGGTGGAGTACTCTCACCACTCCTGTAGAACATAGTTGTTAACAGCCTACTGCGGCGACTTAACGACATTGGCTTCCACACCATAGGATTTGCAGATGACATAACCATCCTGCTAACAGGCAGATTTGAGACGGTGCTATGCAGCTTGATGCAGGAAGCCCTCAAAATAATCGAACACTGGTGTAATGACCAGTCTCTGACCATAAACCCGTCAAAGACTGAAACAAAGAAAAGGAAACTAGGTAAGCTAAAGCTTCCTAAGCTCCTCAACACCCAGTTGACATTGTCGTCAGAAGTCAAATACCTGGAAGTGATCCCCGACGGCAAGCTGACGTGAGAACCACATCTCAAAATGAAATGTAAAAAAGCATGCGTCTCCCTCTGGCAATGCAGGAGGGCTGTGGGGCAGACATGGGGACTATTTCCCAAGATAGCACTTTGGCTGTACACAGCGGTAGTAAGACCAATGCTAATCTATGGAGCACTGGTTTGGTGGCCCAGAGCGAGACAGAAAACCTCAGCAAAGCAGCTTACTCAGTTGCAAAGGATAGCATGCCTCAGCATGACCGGAGCAATGCGAACAACACCCACGGCAGCAATGGAAGCAATGCTCTGCCTTCCACCTCTCGACTTATACGTAGAGGAGATGGCCACGGCGGCAGCACTGCGCCTAAACTCAGTTGGACTCTGGTACAAAGGAGGCAGGGCTGGCAGACACTGTCACCTTTTAGAGGAGGCTGTCAAAAAGACACCCTTCCTTGGAAGGAAGACAGACAATTTGTCACCCTGCTACGTCTTCAATAGACCCTATAATGTATCGATAAAAAGAGGAACCGGGAGTGTAGAGGGTGGGGAAACCCTCCAAATTTACACCGATGGTTCTAAAACCAAAAGAGGATCCGGGGCGGGAATTTACTCGCAACAAATGGACCTCTCATTAGCTATACCCCTAGAGAAGCACACAACTACTCTGCAAGCAGAGATCGTTGGCATCATCCAAGGGGCGAAAGAAATCCTACACCGAGACATCCGTGATAGGAACATCCAAATCCTTACAGACAGTAGGGCAGCAATAGTAGCAGTGAGTAGTCACTAGTAAAAGAATGTCACAACACCCTTAAACAAGCAGCACAATCAAACAGTATTGAGCTGCGCTGGGTCAAGGGACACTATAATGAAGAAGGCAACAGCAAGGCAGACGAGTTGGCGCGAGCTGGATCGGCTCTCAGTGATACCACGGACGGGCCACCGATCGCGCCAACACCGAAATGCCTCACTGAGTTCCTCAAACAGGAGGAAAAAAGTAGTAGATCACGAACAATGAAGAAACAAAAGAAAATTTGAGAAATTACAAACAAAATGAATGAAAACATATAAAGAGAAATACAGAGAAAAGATAAATAATAAATATTGAAGATTAATGACAGATAGAAAAGCAAAAGATCCTAAATTATTTGTATTTTTTATATGAAATGGACGTATATCGTGTATTGTTTGTAAGTTTTTTTTAAATTTTGTAAGCAGGAGAAGCGAAGCTAATAAATAAATAAATAAATAAATCAAATCAAAAAACACAAAACAAAATGTATAAATTTATTGATAAAAACACAAAATGAAACAGAAAAATTATAGGTGACAGTACAAACAGAAGATAGAGGGAAAAAAACAAACAAAACTAATTCAACATAAGTAAGAAAAATAAAAGACAGAAAAGCTGAAAGACCGCTGATCAATAGTCGTTATACAGAAAATCAATTGTTTTACAATATATTAGTTACTTTATTTTTAATTTTCTGTAAATAAAAATATTATATATAAAAGGCAGATTAAAGCAAACAAAAATAAATAAAATGCAAACAAAAGTTAAATGATAAATATAAGATTAATGATAAAAAGCAAAACAAAGAATAGACAAAATATTGACTATACAAAAGCTAAGAAAATAACAGACAAGAAATTAATTAAAGACATAAGAAGGGATCCATAAAAGATAAATTAAGGATAGACAAAAAATTAGATATAACTGAGAAAAAATAAAATGAAATATATACGTCAGACAAAATAAACAAAAACATAAAGAAAAATGCAGATAAAAACTATATTATATAAAAGGCGAGTATATAACAAAGAAATTAAAGAAACACTTTTCCTTTTAAAGACAGCATCAGAAGTATGTGTCGCATCCAGGAAGAGAAAGGATAAAAACAAAAGGAATAGTGGACGAAAAACATAAAAATCGAAGTAAAAAACAAAAAACGACTTAAGCAAATACACATAAATGACAGGATGAATGAAAAGTATAGCAATTATAAAAAGAGTAAACAAAATGTAAAATCTGAAATAAAATGAGAAAAGGAAAATATGTGGGAAAATTTTGAAAATAAATTAGAAAAGGATGGCAAAAAAATATAAAAATGTTCTGTGAAGTACTAAAGAGAATGAGACAACCCAATAAATCAAATAGGGTATTAAAAATTAAGAAAAATAAAACGAGATCTTCACAGAGGAAAAAGAAATTATGTAAAAATGGCGAGAATATTTCAAGTAATTACTGACAATGGAAAACAGGAATACAGAGGATAATATGATGGAAAAATACAAAAAAGAAAGCAAAGAAACAGAAGTAACGGCAGAGGAACTAGAATAAATAATAAGATCATTAAAAAATGAAAAGGCACCAGGAAAGGATAGAATAACAATGGAAATGCTAAAAAATGGACAATGAAGGTCTCGAAATTTTACTAGAAATAATAAACAAGGTATGGAAAGAAGAGAGAAGAGACTGAGTGGACAGAGACATTACTGGTACCAATTCACAAGAGCGGAGAAAAATTTCACAAAATTGCACAACTATCGAGGCATAAGTTTACTGATAACGGTCATCAAAATCTTTGACAATGAATAGAGAGAAGGATTAGAAGCAAAGTAGAAAGTAAATTATACGATGCACAAAGTGGATTTAATAGGAACAGAAGTATCCAAGAACACTTTTCATTCACCTGAAGAAGCAATAAATTTGCGAAATAATTGTAGTGAAAATAAACACACAGTTTTGAAAATCTTAGTTATTTACAACTTTAATATACAAATCTCCAAAAACAGATAATCACACTAAAACAAATCACCGAAAAAATGCACCAACAACTTAGAATTTTTTATCTAGGATTCATAGACATACAGAAAGCTTTTTATACAATTAGTAGAAGAATAATATTAGACAAATTAATTGACCACAAACTGATAAGACTCACTCGAAGAATATATAACATTAAATATACAAAATAACATATCTGAACCTGAACAAAATGGTCTATAGGATCGAATAAATAGAACTATTGTAGAGAAAGCGAGGTGCTTATTATTTGATGCAGACCTAAAAACCAAATTTTGGGCTGAGGCTCTAGATACAGTGGTTTACTTGCGAAACAGATCAATAGTATCAGGTTTAGAAGGAAAAACTCCTTATGAAGTTTGGCAGAGTCACAAACCAGATGTAAGTGATTTCAGAATCTTTGGGAGCCCTGTAATTGTTCATATTCCAAAAGAAAGACAATCCAATTGGGAAAAGAATTCCGTACAAATAATATTAGTTGGAAACAAAAGGGTACAGATTATATGATGCCAACAGAAACATTGTAACCACAAGTAGAAATGTAGTAGTAATGGAAAACATTACAGAAAACCAAGTGCAGGTGAAGGACAGCAAGGAAGCCGAAATAGTAGAGAAAGTGGGAGATACCAGTTCTGAAGAAGAAACAGTAGCAGAATCAGTGAGAGATACAAGTTATGAAGCTGAAGAAGAATCAAGTAGCAGTATGAATAACAGTGATTCTTTAGAGAAACAAGAACCAATTAGAAAATCCAAGCGACATCCGAAACCCAAGGTGTTTGAAGATTTTGTGACACATACATGTCCAGCGATGGAGATTCTATACTCTCAGATCCATTAACATCCATTAACAGTCGAAGAAGCCTGTTCCAGATGCGACTCAGTGGAAGAGAGCGATGCAAGAAGAAAGGGAAAGTTTCAAGGTATATGAAAGCATGGGATCTCACAGCATTACCGCAAGGAGGAAAAGTAGTCAGTTGCATGTGGGTTTTTAAAACCAAGTGCGATAGTGAAACCAAGTGCGTTATAGAGCGAGACTCCTAGCGAGAGGCTTCACTCAACACTCACCTGTTGTGAGGCATTCATTTAATGTTAATGGCTTTAGCAGTCAAATTGGATTTGACCATAACACATCTTGACGTAACTACAGCTTTTTTGAATGGTGACCTAGATGAAATAGTATATATGGAGCAGCCAGAAATCTTCGCAGTAGATGAAAAAACTATATGAATCAATTGCTGAAAAAGTTTAAAATTGTTGATTGTAAACCAGTTAAGACTCCTATGCAATTTCAATTGAAACCCAGCAATACAAAATGTAATAAAGATATTCCTTTTTTTATTTTTTTTTTATCCTCACGAGGTGGTGTCGCTTAGCGTCCCTGCACTGCCGTCTCGGAGTCCTTTTGTGCGCCTCTGGCTGTTTTACTCCTTTTGAACTCCTGTATCTTCTAAGAAGTCCAGCAGTTTCTGCCACGGGATATTCCTTAGCTGTTCTACAGGAAGCATGGGCTTCCCGAGTTTCGCCTTGCGTTCTTGTTTGTATGCTTCGCAAGTGCACAGTAGGTGTTGGGGAGTTTCCTCTTCTTCCAGACACCCACGGCATAGGGGGCTTTTCTCAATGCCCATCCTATGTTTGTGCTTGTTCAGGTCACAGTGTCCAGTGACTAGTCCTGTGATCTTTCTTAGTTTCAATCTGCTCAGTCTAGATAGCTTTAACATGCTGTCAGGTACCGGACCATCTAGGAAAAGTCCCGTATGCCTCATTCCATTTTGGTTTTGCCATGCCTTTTTGTGCTCCTCTGCTAACTTGCGTCGGATTATTTCCTTTCCGGTTTCATGGGGTATACCGAAAGCGGGTTCAGGTCCTATGAATTCACCTGCTGCTCCTTGTTTAGCCAGCAAGTCGGCCCCCAAGTGTCCAATAATTCTTTGGTCCTTGAGTATCCATACTAGCTGTGTTTCTCTTGTTGTCGCCAGTGCGTCCAGTCTGTTTATGCAAGTCATGACCAGCCTGGACTGCACTATCGGTGAGGCTAGCGCTTTTATGGCTGCCTGGTTATCTGTCATAATGGTAATTGGTCATTTTTTAAGTCCCGACTCCATTAAGTGATGAGCACACCAGTCAATGGCGGCTATTTCGGCCTGGAAGATAGAGGCATGCTTCCCCAGAGCAATCGCGAATTCACAAATAAAAAACTTTTTAACTTTGTTTGTATAACACGGACTTTATTTAGTGACTATAGTTTCGACAATTTTAGCTTGTCATTATCAAACTAGAAGTAATTAAACTAACAATTTACAGGTATATATATGCTTAAAAATTAAGGTTTTACAACAGCGTTAAAAAGGGGGGTATATATCAGGTCAACCTGGTCGTTAATTACGGGGGTTTCCAGATTAGCGCGCGCTTTGTAAATTTCTAGAGACTCCAGGAGGTCCATCTTACGGCCTTTTTCGGCAAAATGTATAATTGACAGTACATCCTTACCAAAAGTATGATTGTTTTCAATCATATGTCTGGCAAAAGATGACTTATCAATTAAATTAAGCCGAAAAGAACGAAGATGTTCCTTTAGTCTTGTATTGAAATTACGACCAGATTGCCCTATATATATTCCCTTACAATTTTCACAAGTAAGTTTGTATATCCCTGATCTGTGAGTATTCTCTATTGATGTTTTCGGATTAAAAATTATGTTGCGTATTTTCTTAAAAGGTTTTAGAGCTACTATTACATTATGTTTTGACAAAATATGTTTAATTTTTAATGAAATGTCACCAAAGAAGGTAAGGGGCTTATAAATTAAATGTTTTTGTGGTACCTGGCCTGCATATATGTATTTACGAAGGTTTTTCATTTTGTATTTATTAATTAATTTATCAATGATTGATGAAGAATACCCATTTGAAGAAGCTATTGTTTTTATGATGTTAATTTCTGAATTAAAAGCTTGTTTTGACAGTGGAATATTAAAGGCTCGAAAAATCATAGAATTAAACGCAGACAATTTATGTTTTAGTGGATGGTTAGAACTGTTAGGGATGACTCGATCAGTATACGTAGGTTTACGGTAAATTTGAAATGTTAATGATTGATTAGTTTTTGTTATTGAAAGGTCTAGAAATTTAATATTATTGTTAATTTCGGATTCGACTGTGAATGTTATATTTGGGTGGAGGTTATTAATAAATTCTAAAAATTGTTTTAGTTGTCTATCTGTTCCTACAAATGAAGCTAATATATCATCGACGTATCTAAACCACATTTTGATATGTTTTTTACCTAATGGAGAATCTAATATAATATTTGTTAAATTGCACATGAAAATTTCGGCTAGCAATGGGCTCAGAGGTGAACCCATTGCAAGTCCTTCTGTCTGTTTATAATATTTATTTTCAAATGAAAAATAGTTGTTATTTAAAATGATTTCAAGCATATTTAAAAATTCTGTTTTAATTGAAATATTAATATTGAGTGTATCAAATGATGTTTTTATTAAATTTAAACAATCTGTGGGTGGAATTTTAGCGAACATGTTAGATACGTCGAATGATACTAGTTTGTGGTTAGGAGGGAATTGGTAATTTGTTAATTTGTTACATAAGTCTTTTGAGTTTTTAATTGATCTAGGGTCCCTAAAATCGGTTAATTCTTTATAAAGTGTGTTAAGATGGCATGCAATTTTATGGGCAGGAGAGTTAATAAACGAAACAACGGGTCTAATAGGTAAGTTAGTTTTATGGATTTTTAATAGTCCATATAACCTGGGACAAATGGGATTCATAGGAAATAGCCAAGATTTATTTATATTAGTGAAAACTGAATTTGATTCATTAACTACGGATTTAAGGGTTTTTTGGAATTTAGGTGTTGGGTCTGTGTTTAATTCTATGACATCCGAAGCCTGTATGAAATCGTTGATTTTAGATATATTGGATGATTTTTCTAGTACAACTACTGAATTCCCCTTATCTGCTTTGGTGACAATCAAATTGTTATCTTTAATTTTCTTCTTAATTGATTTAATGATATAACTATCTGAATTATTAAAAGTTGTTTTTCTAATTAAGTTAGCTATTTTATATTTTGTATACTCACAGTCAGGGACATCTTTTAGAGCTAGTTCTGATTCTACTATCAAGGTATCTTTGTTGCTCTTATGTGATACGTGTGGGGAATAGTTTGGGCCTAATTTCAAAAATTCTATTTCCTGGTTTTCAAATTGTACTTCGGAATGGTTCACGAAACTCGGATAAAAACTTGCCTCAGTTTGAATATGGGTGGACTGGTTCTTTTTGGTGTCTGTTTTCTTCATTTTCTCTTGTAGTAGGGCGCGGAGTTTTTTCCTCTGAACTAGAAATTTTTTGTGGCAAATACGGCTCACTTTTCCTCTAACGTAATCATCCAGGAGATCAAATTCCACTGGGTGTAAATGGAATGTAAGTTCGCAATGCAAAATTTTGATATATGAGAACAGGATATCTCGTTTGTAAAACCAAGTCTTAACTTCATCTTTTATCCACGTTTTTTCGCCTGATATTATAGCGTTCTTTGCAGCTCTTGTTTGGAGGTTGGTTTTCACTTGCACAAATTTTGGAGTAACTCCTCCAAACCTCCAAACAAGCAA